>NW_006499969.1:4217371-4269465 GCF_000471905.2 Amborella trichopoda | reverse complement strand
AATGCCTATAGGCAAAAATAAACGGTGATTTCGCCTACCTTCATCACCGTCTGAAGTTTATTACACGGTCACGATTGTCCAGTAGTGTTTCATTTTTCATTTTTCATTTTTTTTTTCTACAAATCAGAATGATCAGAAATTTGGCGTGTGTGTACATCTTAGTGAGGCACACCTAATAAAAATATAATAAAAATAATTTGTAAAAAATATCAAAATACCCCTGAAGTTTTTCGAGGGTATTTTGATCAATTTATTTCATGTAAAATATGTTTTTGATATTTTTTGTAGATTCGCCTATTTGTTATGAACACATGCTCCAAAATTCAAATTATTATGATTTGTAAAAAATAAAATAAAATAAAACATTACTAGACAATCGTGACCGTACGATGAACTTTGACGGTGATGAGGTAACCAAATCACTATTCATTTTCGCCTATAGGCATTTTTGTAGTATCTTCCTATATATATATATATATATATATATGCTACGGTGAGCCCACTAGCTCACAGGAAAAAATGAGCACAACGGCCCAAATTGAATCTGGGCCTATCTGACGATTACAGAAGTCCGGTAGTATTTAATTTAATTTTTTTTTCTACAAACCCAAATCAATTGAAATTTAGAATGTGTGTACATCAAAAATAGGTGAATCTTTGAAAAATATATTTTACATGAAATAAATTTACCAAAATACCCCCAAAAGGTTTCGAGGGTATTTTGGCCTTTTTTCTCAAATTATTTTTTTATACTTTTATTTGGTGCGCTTGATGAGAATAATATACACCTAAAATTTTAAGTAGTTTGGATTTGTAGAAAAACCATTAAAATTCAAATACTACCAGACATCTGTGTTCGTCAAATCGGCCCAGATTCAATCTAGGCCGTTGGGCTTATACTATTCCATGAGCTAGTGGGCTCACCTAAGTTTTTTCCATATATATACAATATTTTAGGGTGATCCAACTAGCTCATAGGAAAAACGGCCCAGATTGAATTTAGGCCGATCTGACAATCACGGATGTTCGATAGTGTTTGAATTTTAATGTTTCTTTTACAAATCCAAATCACTTAAAATTTGGAGAATACGTACATAAAAAATAGGTGAATCTTTTAAAAATATCGAAAATATATTCTACAAGAAATAAATTTACCAAAATACCCCTGAAAGATTCAGGGGTATTTTGATCAATTGTTTTTCATGTACTATTGTTTTTTATATTTTTATTAGGTGCATGTTAATGATAATAAAACACGTATAAAATTTCAAGTGATTCAGATTAGTAGAAAAAATATTAAAATTTAAATATTATCAAACATCCGTGTTCATCAAATAGGCCCAGATTCAATCTGGGCCCAACGGCCAAGATTGAATCTAGGCCGATCTAATGATCACGGATGTCCGGTAGTGTTTGAATTTTAATTTTTTTTCTACAAATCCGAATCACTTGAAATTTGGAGCGTGTGTACATCAAAAATAGGTGAATTATATTAATTACAGGGTCGGATCCACCTGTACCTAGATTCTATCTGAATTATTATTCATATCCAAATTTTAGATCCGGATCTGATCCATCCGATCCAAATTTTTTGTCCATACCAATGAAGCTGAATGGTAAGTTCTATAGTACAGCTGCGAGACCAGCTCTGCTCTTTGCTCTATAGGGTGAAATTTTGGGTGAACAGAAAACAATATACTCATAGAATGAGTGTAGCAGAGATGGGGATGTCGAGATAGATGAGGCAAGACAAGAAGTGATAGAATTCAAAATGAATCCATTTGAAAAAATTTAGGTGTGGTACCAATTGGTAAAAGACGACAGAGAAGAGACTTAGGTGGGTTGGCCATGTGTGGCGCCGACCCAATATAACACTTGTTAGGAGGTACGAGTTAGTTCAAGTTATAGGATTGAAAAGGGCAAAGGATAGGCCCAAAAAGACATAGTTAGAAGGAGTCCGAAAAGATATGAGGACTTTTGGTCTCAATGAGTGTATAACCTTTAATAGAGCAGACTAACAAACCAAAATTCATGTTGCTGACTCCAATTAATTGAGAAAATCCTATGATGATTATTAGGAACTCAATCCAGATAGAATATGAAACTCAGGCTTCAGATCCAAACTGGAAAAATTCTCAACCCAAAGGTATAACGTGTTAAAACTTTAAACCCCCTTTGGAATATTGAAGGTGACACATCAGATGTCCTTTACTTGTGTCTTCTTCCCCTATAATACCTGTCCCTCAGTTTTCTCTCTTTTCTGATTGAGATTTGAGCTGAGAATAAGGAGAGTGCGAAAGATAATCGATTGTTTCGTGGCGTGCAATCTCTCAAACATATGGGCTACCATACAGTGTAAATATTGGCTCATTAGAGCTTTCATTTCATAATTATACATCTAGCTTTTATGCAACGAAAATGTCAGCACAAGGCTCAAAAATTGTACTTTCAATCTGAACGATCTTGAAATTCGACGATTTGAAGAAAAAGAAAAGAAAAAATTTTGATTGCTAAATATTGTACGTATAATATATTATATAGAGTCTAGACCATCTACCTTTTACGGGGATTTTCTATAAAAAAACCATTTATTTTTTTGTACATGAAAGTCACAGTCATTCTCTTTGGGTCTACACGGGAATTTACCCCAAAAACAATTTCACAAGATCAACAACTGATTTTTCTTTTTATTTTTTTGTTTAATACTATATTACTATATATGTAATAGATGACCTAACTTGCTTCTTAAAAAATCCGAATTACAATTAAGTGCTAGCCCTACTCTATTTAAAATTATACCTCCACATCTCAATGTTGTATAATAAAAAAAGGAACAAAGACCGCAAGGTGAAAAAATGAAACAACGAATAGCCCCAAAACATATTTTAGTATCTTTGAAATAATAACAAACACAAATACATAAAACTCCTATACATATCATTCTTTAGGGGTTGGGAAAAGCACGACTTTGAGCTTGTTGAATTCATTACATACTTCAGAGGTTTTTCAAATAATTGGTAGTGTATCTCTCTCTTCCACTATAATTTTTTTCCACATAATGGGCCATTTACTTTAGCGCTTCTTAGGGAAATGTGTGAAATGTGCAGTGATTCTAAAGCCTGTGTCGCCTTCACAGTATCATATTTCATATCTTATGATTGATTAGGTGGGTTCTCCAATATTTGTATGGCTGATATATGGATTTGAGACTAATTTTTATCTTCATCCTCTTCATATTCAGATTTAAGACTGATTTTTATCTTCATCCTCTGCATATTTCTCTTTATATTTTTTTTATAAATGTTTCAACCTGATGAGTAGGTCTTTTAGCACTCCTAACATTATTTTGCCAAGGCTTTTTTCTATGTCTTCGTCTAGCTCTCTCAAATATTTGGTCCATGTGGTGTATATATAAAATGATAGATGTTTTTATTGCCCACATGATGAAAGGATCAAAAGCCTTTGGTCACAATTGATGCAGGCCGGGAAAACATAAAATTAAAGTAAAAAATGAAGGTGACAGAACATACCCTTTCTCTGGGCATGTAGGGAAGCCTACCATTAGAAATCCAATAATCGATTATTCTTTTTGTGTTCAACATTTGCATATTTAGTAGAAAAACCCTAAGACTTTGTTCTTAACAAACTGTAATGACAATTGAAATCCAGCCCTTTATTTAATTAAAATAAGACTTCAAACTCAAGCTGTCAGTTCTCTACATAAGCAAGGATACAAATACCCTATGAGAAAATGACGCATATCAAACTATGGTGGTTAAAAATTTTAATTTTAATTTTGTTATTTTTTTTTTTAGAAGTTAGGAGAGCTTTTTATTGTTTTATTTTACTCGGAGCAATTTTTACAAATAAGGTTAGTAGGGTTTTCTTTTAAGTTTGATTGATAAAGCTATATTTTAGGAAGTATCTATTCTTAAAAAGGACAAATCTTTTTTGTTGTTGTCTAGGGTGCATATTAGCTTTCATTCTTTTTGTAGAGTTTGTTATAGGAAGTTTATCTTGTTTTTGGAAGTTGGGTTTAGAGATAAAAATTGACATCTGTTTTTGTTTAGGAGAAGTTTAGGTTGGTTTTATTTGATAAAGCCAAATCATCTTTTGAATTAGATGGAATAAGTTGGATATATATGGAAAGGAGTCCGTTTGGTTTCTTTAGGAACGACAGTTGCAATTATTAGAAAGAAAGGAGGAGAGTAAGAGTAGTGCTTACAGTTAAGGTTAGGAAATATTGGTTTAATAGGGGTGACTATCTTACTTAGAAAGTTTGATAGATGATAATGTAAAGAGAAGAGGTTAACGTGGGGTAGGATAAATAAGTAATCTGATTATTTTTTTTAGCAAGTCTATCTTTTAGAAATATAGAACTTTTTATGAAAAGGGATGCACACAATTGTAATGGGGGAGTGAATTTTATGGAATAAAGAAAGTATTTCTTGTAGATAGAGAGAGGCCCTTTTGTGGGTATTGTTTCTTCTATTGTGTTTGTGGGCCTGCCCTAGAGTACTCGTATCCCTAGGTTTTGTTCTTTTTTCTTGAGTTTTCCTTCACGATTTTTATTTTTCTCTCTTAAACGTAGTTATCTTTGCTAGTGTTGTTTGCCGGTAAATTTTATATTGCGTCAAAAAAGAATAAAAGACCGAATCAACCCAACTCATTCTAGGCTCTTGGAAAAACAAATATAAAAATAAAAACCTTAACTACAGTATTTTCTCTATTGAGAAATTTGTTTAAATTAAAAGATGAATTTGTTTAATTAATTCTAATTGAAATTTACATTCCCTCTTCTCTATAGATTTGGGTTGGCCCATGACCTTTTAGATTTGGGGATCCCCATTTGGCAACAACTACAGCAAATCATTTATTGTTAAGTGTTTCCATATCCACAAGATCTATACCATTTTTTGAGCAACAAATTTCATAATTACAGGGAAAGGGAAAAGAGTTCAGAGCCATCTTAGGGATTTCCCATGCCCAAATTGTTTTTTAGACAAGATTTCAAGATGAGGCTTTACTTTATTTATAAAACCTAGGCCTTCTTGAAATTGCACAAATTAATTTGTAATACACTTTTCAAAATATTTGATATGACAAAAGAAAAATACAACATCGCTAGGAGAACATTTTGTTGTTTTCTAATGTCAAGCATTTGCATGCTGACATTCAAAAGGAAAATGTCAATCACATTGGCATGTGTATAACCGTGGCCTAATTGTATGATTATAATTAGAATCTTGTACCATGATTTGTTTTTTACCTATGGGATTGTCTACAAAAAGACCATTTATCTTTTGTACATGGTGGTCACAATCATTCTCACTCATTAGATGTCAAATTGGATGGCTTGGGGTGAGTCATGTAATATAAGAATTTTTTTTGGACTCTATTCAATGAAGTGATATTTTTGTCCTTAGGGTTAAGTCATTTTTTTGGTCTACATGGGACTCAAATTCGTGCATTTAGTGAGCACAGTATATTATTGGTTATGCTCCACTCCCTTGTCCCTTGTCTTATAAAGACTCATCAGTCACAGTTTTTAAAATTCTCATAAGATGATGAAATCCATTGGTTTTTGGCCCTTGGCCAATTGAGAATTTGATGGAATTTTGTAACCCTGCGGGTCCACCATTCTCCATCCCTTGCTGGTTCCTCTATTATCAGGGAATTCTTTATGGGCTTTGCCTTCATCCAATGGCTTAGAGAATTTTGGATGAGTCAAAGAGCATCTCAGAATCAAGGTTTGTATGTCGCATAGAAGAGAGATGCAGCTTTTGATTTTGGTGAAAACAAAGCAAAGAAGCTCAGTTCCTCTCAAAACAACAAGTTATGCTACATTTGTAATTTCACATTATATGTTATATTTGATTTTCAAGAGTCGAGTGACTGACACAATTTTTTTTATTTTTTTAGATGAATCAGTGGGGATGACGAGCCCCTACCCGTTTTATTGAAATTGAAAAATAAGTTACACATATGACACAATTTTTCACTTTCACATAAAAATATTCAATTTTGATCATATATATGGTACATGCCACAGCACCATGTGAGGGAAGGCGTCAAGCTGATAAAGACAATGAAGCATCCTTTTTCCAAAAATCTTAAAAACCAGTAGACAGAGGATGGATTATAGACAAGTAGGTGGTACTTATACCCCAGAAGAGATCCCCTTGACATTGGTACACAAGGCCGTCAAAGCTTCCCCTTATCTATTGTACTCCAATTTGATGTCATCAAGCTTAACATTTTTGCACGGGAAAGCCTCACTGCACAAGAGATTTACTGCAATTTTAGAAGAAGAGGTTTCTCTGATGTTCTTGAAACATATATGGTTGATCTTGACTCAAGAGGGACCCTACAACAAAAGTATGAGAAGGTTTGTTAAAAATCTGTTCTTCAGTGAATCTCAATGTATTGTACTCCATGGTTGAATCAAAACCTCTCTCTCACACACACTCAATTCATGAGTGCTCTTGTATTGCAAAGCCTTTTGCAAGAAGTGGCACTCCTTAATGGTTTACCTTTTGGGGGCAAGAAGTGTAAGGGAAATATTGTTGATCTATGATGATGGGGTTGAAAACATTGTTCATCACAATGCCCTTCGAAAACATTGTTCATCACAATGCCCTTACCTCCCAGATTATAATGAAACTAAACTTCAATGACGGCATAAGTTTCAATTATCATGACATAATATTTATAATTCTCAATGAATGGTAAGCTTGACAATTAGAAAAAATGCTGGTCTCTTATTTTTCTGGCTAGACAAGCAATATTTATATTATTATAATGAATTTACTATTTTTCACTTACATTTTAGAGTGTGCCTGTGTGTGTCAAACCATACGTCATGGTTAAAACAACAAATTCCTTCAACTAAACTAGAGACTACATCCAACAATGCTACAAGTTATATAGCTGGGGTCCTCAATCTTCTAACCTAGTCTTATAAATGAGAATAGAATAAAGGAGGGAGATCATTGTACCGTAGGAGGAGTTTACAGTGGGCTTTCTTTGGACACTGGTTGAGGCTCCATGCAGATGTCCCCTGGTCATCAAATGTCCCGCCCCCAGCTACAACGAGGCCATCTACATACTGAAACACAATCCAGTTGTCCAAAGGGTATTTGGTCATATCTGTGGAGGCCTTCACTTTGCCCTTCACTTGTACAACCATGGGAGAGGTACTGGGGCATGGACCCTTGAATAGGACTGGACCGACAAGGAACGTTCCCTCCGGGATCACAAGGCGTGATGGCCCTTTCCACTCACATGGTGCCTTCCAGGCTGTACCGAAAGCCTGCAACTTTCAAGCCATTGCAAGCCAACTAACTTGAGGTTTGCAAAATGTAAACATTGGTATGTTGTTGCAATGGATGGACCAATTTCTGTTATATAAATAAAAATCTTACTTTGTTATCGGAATATTAAAAGTACTTTTTTATATTTAGTATTTTACACTTGAGTCCAACTTTTTAAGAGTGCTTAGTGTAGTTTACAATGCTTGATTACTAGGGCGAACCAACTCAAACTCACCACCCTGGCGAGCCCAAGTATCTCCGAGTTCGCCACCCTTGGAGAATTTAAAAAAGAACTCACCACCTTGGCGAGCCCGAGTATTTCCGAGTTGGCCACCCAACTCGGAGATTTTAAAAAAATTATAAAAAATATAAATTTCAAAAAGTAAGAAATTTAATTGTAATTATATTTTTTTATGTTTTTAATCATTTTGACAAATATTTAAAAGTGTTTAGCCATGAATACTTATTTTTACATTTCTCTTTTTTTTGGGTTATTTCTAAAATATCCCCTTTCACAATTTTGATTTTTCAAATTTATTCTTTCACTACTCTTTAAACCTTATTTAGATGTATTTTGTTTTATTTTACTTTAAACATATTTTTCCCTTTTTCTAGGATTTTTTGAATTTTTATATTTTTTTGAAACACTCTTTGGCTTGGCCAGAACTCGGCCCAACTTAGGCCGAGTTACTTGGACTCCAACCGAGCTGAGTACTCTGCTCGGGACTGGGCCGGGTACCCAGCCCGAGTCAACCTTTCCAACATTGTCGTTTTAATCTTAATAGAATTAAGTAGTATTTGCCTTTATATGGTTTACCTCACTGTTGTCCGTAGTGCCACCAGCAATTGCACCAAATTGTATCACATTGAACTCTCCAGCTGAAGAATAGTTGCCATTTGCTGCCTCCACAGCGGCTACAACCGCCATTGCTACCAATGCAACATAACATAGCAAAGCACATTCTTTGGAATTGTAACCCATGCTTATTTTGTTTAGCTGTAGCTATGAATGTGTGAGAGAGAGAGATGATTGATAGCTTAATGGATATTTACAGTGAGAAGAATGATGCTACATGTATTTGATAGCAGACCATCCACGTTGTTGGATGTAATTGTGTAGAGTTACAACTTACCAACTCCTTCTCTTTCTTTCTCTCCACCCACCACCTTCTTTCTCTCCCCTTCATCTCCAATTGTTTTTGTTTCTCTATCTTTCTCTTCATCTAATCAGTTATTTAAGTTTTTAATCTCATGTAAGTTCATCGTTGTTCCCATCCTATTATTGGGTATGGGATCTAGAAACCCGTCTCTCATGTAGGATAAGCCACGTTCCTTCGAAACCGGTTTTAGTTTTAGTGGAACATTCCACATTATTACAAGGTCCTATTGTATGGTGGCAACTTGTTAGCCTTCGAAACATCCTATGGTTGCAACTCATTAGACCCTTTTTAGCAGGGTTCTAATACCTGTTGATTCAGATAGGGAATAGCCGATCCGAATCTAGTTTGGTTCCATGAGTTGGGTGATTTAGATAAGAAATTGACAACTCAAATCAAATCTGATTTGTTCAATGCATTATTGTTTTGTATAACGCCATTTCATAGAGAGTGGTTCTAGTCCTAAGTTGCTATAGGGAAAGAAAAAGTCTAGTTTGTATAAAAAACTCTCTCCGGTTTTCTAGGCAACTTTTTAGGAAAAGAGCTCGGGCTTAAGTGGTTAGCTAATGGCTATTTGCAACTCTGCATCCTAGGCTCAATTCTTACCAAGGGTAGGGGCCCTCTCCACATTGACTCACCCAGAAAAAAGACCCTCTCCATCATTGTTTTCAGCAAATAAATGAGAGAGAGCTTATGCAGTGCATGTAAAGCATGTCGATTTTATAATTTAGAAGTTAGAAAATGAACCACCAATGTACTTAATGGCTGTTTGGTGACCGTTAACATAAATGAAGAGACAATTAACAATAAAAATACATGTTTTTTCCAGGGGAAATCATAATTAGTGCTCATATTTCTTTGTTTGACAAGCACCTCTTCACCTTATATTAAGACATCAAGCCCCTTAGTCAAGTCACGAGTTGATAAAAGTTTTATTTTTCTCTTGAATTCTAGTTTTCTTCCGAAAAGAATAAGCAATTCGCTATTGTTTCCTCGACCATGTTGTTTGTGTGCATTGAAAGAGTAATAGTTTATTTGACCCTTTTTTTTTTTTTGTTGTTTTTGAAGGATAAATTTTCTGAAGACCCTTATTAATGAACATTCATCTAGGGAGGAAGAAAGAATCATTAAGACGCCCTTTAAAACCAAAGAGCCATGTATCCCTTTGTGCATTCATCGGTGTCTCTTTAGCCTTCGACAGTGAAATTGTCCCTCTACGGTATAGTTCTGTCTGTCATCTTAAGCAACACAGTTGCCTCTCTGCCAGTGTTCGATTACTCGAACCGGACTCGAAAACCATCTAAAGGCAAGTCCAAGTAACAGGTCGTTCACTCAGCCTAATCGGGCTGGTCCCAGCTATGCCAAAAAGTCTTAAGAAAAATACAAAATAAATTTAAAAAAATATGAAAATTATATTTAAAACATAATTAAACAAAGTATACCTTTAAAATAATAATAATAATAATAATAATAATAATAATAATAATAATAATAATAATAATAAAATAAATAAATAATAGATTTTTGCCCAGGGATATTTTAAAAATAACCCAAAAAAGAATGAAAATTGTAAAAACAATATTCATGGCCAAAACACTTTCTCCCGCGCCTTTTTTTTCCTAATTTGCCTAGTTGCTCGATGTTCGAAATACCGGACAGTTGTATATGCCTATGATAGAGTTAGAAAGAGAAAGAGGCATATGCCGAAATACATAAAAAAAAAAAAAAAAGCCCCACTTTTTATTGCATGCTACCCTTTCCATGGGGATAATCTAGATGGACCTAAGAAACCTTAAGGGGCATTTTGGATCTAGCATTTCCATGGGGGCAAAGGTTGGAGCGTCCCTTAGCAAAGTTCCAAGATCTGATTTAGGCTCGAGAACCAAAAAGTTATAAAAAAGGTAGAGAAATTATTGATGAAAGAATTAATCACAGGGTGTAATCTCAATTTTGGGCACAACAAAATAGAATGGTTTTTCTCTCTAGTTACAACTGTCCAGTTTTAGAGAAGAGAGAAGCCTTGTCTTTTTTAGAGGGAAACCCTAATTTTTCATCTTATTTCATGGTAGACCTTCTTTCTATTTTTCTTTCAAACGACATAAAAAAATCCTTAAGGATTTCACCGTACCCTCTTATCTCTTGTCTCCCCCATTTATTCACTTTTGACTATAAAAATTAGCCCCAACAAACTTTTTTATACCATTTCAACCCAATATGAGCGATAGATAGGGAGCCCTCAACATAGAGAGGCTGAAAAAACAAAAAATATTTTTGAAATGTTTTTAGGTTAAAAGCTATAATGGGGTGGTTTTTGGGTTAAAAAAGTTTTTGAAATGTTTTTTGGGTTGAAATGATATAAAAATATTTGTTGGGGCTAATTTTTATGCTCAAAAGTGAATAAATGAGGGAGATAAGAGATGAGGGGATACGATGAAATTTTTAAAGATTTTTTTGTGCCGCTTGAAAGAAAAATAGAAGGAGGGTCTACCATGAAATAAGATGGGGAATTAGGAGTCTCTACGAAATTTTCCCTTCTTCAAATCCGTTATGAGTTTCTCTATTCCTCTCTCAAGCTCCAACCTCTCTCTGTCTCAGCATGTTTCCCTCTCTCTCAAGCATTTCAAAGCTATGATTGTCCTTTATTTCTCGCTTGACTTCTCCCTCTCCCAAGCATCACCCTCTTTGGTCTAGCCTCCCTCCTCTTGTCCGGTATTTGCATTGCTGAATAAGAAGACAACTTAAGAAAAAAAAAAAAAAGCCACCTAGGGGGGTACCACCTGTAATTTAGGACAAACATGATCTTGTTTTGTAATTGAATCCCCCAATAATGTCTGTACGTAAATTTCTTTTGTTTTTTTGGTAATTAAGTGAGATCACTTCCCGTTTTAGAAATAATTATTGATTTTTAAATGTGGTGATAAAATAGAAACCTAGAATGATAGATGCCATATGCATGAGTTGGATTTCAATCCATTAGTTTGCAACTTCAAAATAACTCAAAAATATGAAAAGTAAATGAATTGGGTCAAAATATATTTTAAAAGTTTTTCTTTTGCCTTTTTTTTAGATTCATGGTTCTTCTTTTTGCAAATTGACTTCAGAAGGGGCTGAATTACATTGGTGGATTCACCAAAACATCATCCTCGTAGATAAGTACTATCTTTTTGTCACTATGTTATGAGATGACAAATTCTCTGAGATAAACTATTGGCAATCTTTATCTGCTCCTTGATTGCTTTAATGACCAAAGCTAGAGGGACATCATAGGAAAACCCAATATCATCCACCATCGTAGCAATTGTGGCATCACTCACAAGCCCATTGTCAACAACAACCAGTGCAGCTGCAAAACTCCCCATATCAGAACCCGTGGCGACATCAGCAGGGGCATCATTATCAACAATCAAAGCCTCAAAACCGCTTCCCTTAACCAAATCAGCAGCTGGGAGTATAACACTACTCCCCAAATCCAGACCAGTGGCAACACCTACATGGCCATCAACATCAACCCCCATGGCATCCAAATCACTCACCTGATCAAAACCCACATGTTCCTTGCCAGCCATCCCCCCAACAGCTGAGACATCATCTACTCTCCCAGCTTGAAAAAGAAGGACTTGATCCATGGAAATCACTTTCGATGGCCGCTCCCCACCTGCCTCCACAATCGCCAAATTACAGGAATCTAGAGAGTCTTGAGCCTCAACACCATCCTCGCTAAGAGAATCCTCATCCGTTGACAAACTGTGATGGACCTTGTCCTGTTCATCTTCAATCACAACTAAGGCCGGAGGAACTATAGGGTCCCTCGCCAGCAGCCTAAACCCCGCCTTCTTCCTAGCAGCCTGTTGGAATGATAAGAATCTCATCTTCGAAATCACACTCCACTAAAGTAAAACCATAAAAAAGAAGCTGTTGACCGATAATTTCTGAAAGTTTCGGCATAGCAATGGCTTTGGAGAGGAAGATAAGTATGGGATGGAAATTGGAGCTCACTTAGCAGAGAAAAGATCTTTCAAATCCCCTTGTTTTCCTCCCTTGTCTCAATTAACCCTCGAGAAAAGTAGAGAAACCTCTCCCAAGGCCTCCTTTTGGACATGTGGAACAGGGAAACTTACCTTTCCAATGACGGTATGCTCTGCCACCTTCCCTATAGATTTAGGTGAGGCCTTTTTCGATTTACTTGCCGAACTATCATGAGTAATTGAAGACCGTATTCCTTGGCAATTAACAGGTAATAGATAGTCAAAGGTATTATTAGCGAAACGGCCTACCTCAACCCGCAACGATTTGAAATTCAAAAGTTTTGAGCCCATAGCACCTCCACATGTCTTCTTCAGCCCTAAGAAGCGGGATTGAATGTTTTCCTTAGATCTCTGAAACCGTGACCCCACATCACCATGGAAAAATTGCTTTTTCTTCGTGCGGCTGACTACAATCCATCCCTCTTCTCCTACCGGCATCACGGTATGCAAAGACGAAACGATTTTATTATTTGTAAATCCATTTTGCTCTATAGCCACATCTATTAAAAAACTTTCATGGCCCACTTATAAGTGAATATTGGATGGAAAAGTGTCTATCTCCAGATGCCACAAAGAGACACGCACCATGTCTATAGGGCCCTCCTTTAAAAGTTTCCAATCAACATCACAATAAGAGCCGCACACGTTTGCTAACTTCTGAAAGACAACCAGTTTCCAGGCATGTAAGGGAATGCCACAAAACATAACCCACACCTTTAACATCTCCATTAGGGATCCATGAGCAGAAGGACTCCGTGAGTTCAACGACAACAACTTACCATGAATTCTGATAAAAGGAGAAAGGGAAAGCACAAATTTCACCTCCTCCACAGATCTCAGAAAGAAGATAACCTTATTAGAACCCAAAGCACGAACTTCATGCAAATAAGACAAACGTCAGTCCCTTCTAGCCCAATCATCCAATCCAAAAACTTCATTTGATGGAGGAGAGAAAGTACCCACAATCACCAAGTTTGTTTTAAAACTGGTATCCTCCACAAATGAACTGTTAAGAAGCACCCGAGGTTGAAAAGTCATCGCCCTTTGTTTAATAGAGAGCTAGTAAACCCCAAAACCAGCAGCAGCGTGAAAACACATCTCTACCCCAAAACCAACAGCAGCAAAGTCTCCAGCTTGATTGAACTACCCCAAAACCAGCAGTAGCTCAAACAATGGTTTCTCTCACTACAAAACAACTCAAAAAAACCCAATATAGAGATGGGTTCGTTTCTCTCTCTAGAGACCAGTGGAATTAGAGTAGTATAACACTGAGAAGAGCAAAACCATTCAAAAAAAACAACTTTCTCTCTTTAGAGACCAGAAATAACAGATACTAAAACATGGTCTCTCTCTCAAGCTCTGAGAAACCCCATGCTCATAACAAGACAAGCACCAAATGTAATGTTTGCAGAAGATTTGAACACCTTAATGTAATGTAGCTCTAAACTTTGCCCTAGACCAGCAAAGTTTCACCATATTGAAGAATGTTTACCTGCTTCTCTAAATGGAAATCCTTTAGGTTCCAAATCTCAACTCATAAAACATTCCATTTTTTCCCCTGCAACTCAAAATACAAGAAGTATTTAAGATATTTAAGGTAACTGAAGATATTACCTCCTACTATCCATATTTACAGAGTTCTCAGTCAAACCCCCTTGCATTGCAAAAAAAATCGAGATCTCTGCCATTAAGAACTCAAAAACCTCGTTAGAGCCGGAGTATACAACACCAATCTATTTCTCTTTCTAAAAAAAATTCAATCTGTTTCATGTCTCTAAAAGAAAATATTACTTTTTTTTTTTGAGGATCATTACTTAAGGGACTTTGTTATGGTGGACAGTGTAGATCGCTGACTCGCATAGTAACAGGTGCTGGCTTGGCCACACCAAACAATTTTCTTTTAGTTTATTTTTAGATAGAAAATACATTCATAGAAAGTTTATCCAATTATATTCTACAGTTGACAAATGATCATTCTGATGAGGTTTTATGAAAGTTAATTAATTTTCACTAATTTGGGTATGTTGATTAATTTATGCCTATGTATAATGAGAAAGTTGTACACTTTATAGGAAAGGACCAAAAAAATGCGCAAAATCTTTACACTGAAAAAAACATTAAAATAAAATTTTTTTGGTATTGGAATTTCTTGATCTACTCCATATCATGGTCGTGTTTCATCAACTCGCTTATTTCTTTCCCTCTTTTCGCTCATTACAAGCTGAAATATTACCTCTCGATTTCTAAAAAATTAGAAAAATTTCATCCAAGATAGGACTCCAAATCCCCTATGCATCTTCTTGCACAAGTAAATGACATTTGATGAGTCACCATCAATAATTACATTGTTCCATAGGGCATTTAAAGTTTAAACACGTTACCTGATTTGGATCTGAAACCCAAAATTTTGGACCCTATTCAGATCTGGATATGGATCCAACTTCGATCGAATGGGTCACATCTGGATCAAATTTTTTGATCCAAATAGTAATTAAGTTAAGATTTAGGTACAGGGGGATCCAATTCGGATCTAACCCGGTTATTAAAATATTATATATTATATATTATATATTATATATTATACAAATACATATATGTTATACACTATGTTTTTGTTATATATTATTTTATAGATATAAAATAATTTTTTTTGGATCTGATTGGCTTCGGATGCAGATTTGAATCCCATGTATACTTTTTGGATCCAAATTCGGATCTAAATGTTTTGAATCTGGTCGAGAGACTTTTCAAATCTGAATATCGATCCCGTGGATCCAGATCCAATCCGACCCATTCTCAATCCTATTACACCTTGTTTCAAAGCTCTAGGTAGCTAACTAATGCATAACTATTGCATAGTTCTCAAAAAGGAAAGAATCAAGTTCCCTTGGTCAACCCTTATAACATCTCATATTCCCACAAGTCCAGGGCCACTTAGAGGTGGCAATGGGTCGGGTCCAGCAGCACCCGAACCCAGACTCAAATAGATTCGGATCCTGGTTTTGGACCTAGACTTGACCTGTCGGGTCCAAAAATTGGACCCATACCCGTACCCGTTGGGTCTTGGGTCTTGGATCCATTATCGCCCTCACTTATGACCTTTTTTTTTTTTTATGCCTTTTTTTTTTACCATCATAAACCCATATAATTGACAACAAGGTCACAATCACCCGCTAGTAGATTTTAAGCCGTGTGATTTGTCGTTTAATAGCTAAAGACGACTACTAATTCTAATTACATACGATCCTTAATGGACTCAATGAACAGGGCTCAAAGTAAAGTATTTATCTCTAACAGTCTATGGATATGGGTTGGGTCTAGCTAGACCCAGACCTGGACCTGTATCGTGTTTGGGTCCAAGTTTTGGACCCAGACCCAACCCGCCGGGTTCAAATGCTAGATCCATACTTGACCCATGTCAAGTATACCCGGTGCGTCTTGGGTCGGGTCCTGGTCCATTGCCACCCCTAGGGCTACCTCCATATCTTCGACCAAAATTATGTTTCACCCACCCCTAGCGGAGGTCATTGTTGTGCATTTGGCCTTTGATTTTATTTTTTTTAACTTTCATTTGATCATGTTCGCCCTCAGACGCCCCTTTAAATTCTTTTCATGCCAAAGACCCGCCTCATTGTTGCAGTGTGGGACATGGTTCCCTCACTCTATTAGATAAATCTGCTTGCTCATCGCCGGTGCAGAAGGCAGGAAAGAGGAATCTTAAAAAATCTAAGATACTAGAGACACCAAAGGACTTATCTTCTGTTAGAAGGTCTAAAAGAATCACTGCAATGGGGCCCAAGCCTTATGCGATGGGAGATATTCGCATCATTGAAGGAGGTGTGATGAATATTAGCAGTGATTCTTGCAGTTCGAGTGAAAGCAACATAATGAATGACTTCTTTGAAGATGGTGGCGACGTGGGGTCCTTTGAGGGGCTAGGTTCTTCCTCTTACCCTTAATGTTGATTTTTTCTTGGAATATTCGTAGTCTGGGTGATACCAAATGTAAGAATAAAATAAAGTTTTTTATTCAGAAATTTAGACCAGATGTTGTTATTTTTCAATAAACAAAAATTGTTGCTCCTAATTTTGCTTTTAGTTAGGGAGGCGTAGGGTCATGGGGCAGTTAATTCTGAGGGTATAAACTCTGTAGGGGCTTTTGGGGGTCTTTGGGTTTTGTGGGATCCTTTGGCTCTCCACTATGTGGAGATTGTTAGAGGGGAAATGTTTTGAGCAATCTTTTTCTAGGAGGCTGATTTTGGTTGGGGATTAATGAATGTTTATGGTCATGTTTTACCAGCTCAAAAAAATGGATTTTTAAAGGACCTGGGTAATGTTTTACTTTCCCATAATTTGCCTATTTTTTTCGGTGGTGATTTTAATTTCATCCGATTACTTGATGAGATTTCTTCACTTTGTTCTATCAATTCTATGATGCGGATGTTTAATTCATTTACTGAGCGATTCTAATTGCTTGATTTGCCAATTGTCGGTGCTAAGAATATTTCGTTTAACAATAGCGTCACTAATTTGGTTTTGTCTAAGTTGGATCGGTTCTTAGTCACTCATGATTGGTTGGAAGACTTTCCGTTAGCATCTGTTAACGCTCTTCCGAGGCTTTCATCAGATCATATCCCGTTATTACTCAATACGAAGCTTATCTCCTGGGGGAAAAAATCTTTTACGATGGAGATGGTCTAGATGACTGAGCTTGGGGTGATTGATCTTATTAAGTCAACTTGGACAAATTCTATGACTTATGGTTCAGTAGACTTTCAGTTATATAGAAAACTCCTAAATGTGAAGCATATGTTATTAGAGTGGAGAGCTGAGAATTGGATGTCCTTTAAATTCAAAACTGAGCAGAATCTCAGTGATATTTAGAGATGGGAGCAAGAGGTCCAACAAGTGGGCACTATGACTGAAGATGACTTAGAGAATAAAAGTAGGTTATTATTCTCTTTGGATGAATCTCACAGATTAGAAGAGATCTATTGGAGACAAAGGTCTAGGGTGAAATGGCTTAAAGAAGGGGATCACAATACAAAAATTTTTCATGCAATAGCTAATGGTCGGTGAAGAGAAAATAATATTTTGAGTCTTTAGATTCTGAGTATTGATAGTGAATATAATATTGCATTGGAAAATGATATTATTTCTCATTTTCAAAATGCTTTCTCTTTTGAGATTCCCTTCAAGCCTAAGATGGAGGGTCTTTCTTTTGCGACTATTCCCTAAGTGGTGTCTGATAGTTTGGAAGTAGATATCTCGATAGAAGAATTATATAAAGGTTTATTTAAACCTGGTGACAAGGCCTCTGGGTCGGATGGTTTCCCTTTGTTCTTCTTTCAATCCTTTTGGTCTCTGGTGAATAAAGACTTGTTAGATATGGTTAGGGAGTTTATGGAAATTGGAGATCTTTTTAAAGGGGTTAGTGCAACCTTCATTACATTGATTCTTAATATATCAGTTATTACTTCTCTTTCTGATATTCTGCCCATTAGCCTGCTTATTAAGATTATTGCCAAAATCATTGCTGAGAGATTGAAAACTGTCATTCCCCTTCTTGTTTCTGATTCACAATCGGCTTTTATCCAAGATCTTATGATTCAGGACAGTGTGCTTACTGCACATGAATGCATTCATTCGAGATCGCTGAGTAGGTAGTCGGGTTTGGTGATTACATTGGATATGAAAAGTCTACGACAAGGTAGAATGGAGTGTTCTGATGGAAGTTCTCAAGAATATAAGTTTTGGGCCCAAATGGAAAAGCTAGATCTTCGGTTGTCTTTCGACCTCTCAATTCTCGATTCTAATAAATGGACGCCCAAAAGGTTTTTTTAGGGCTTCTAGGGTCTTGAGGCAAGGGGATCCTCTTTCACCTTTTCTCTTTACTTTATATGCGGAATGTTTTAGCAAGATGATTGACAATATCGTATACAAAGGTTACTTCACAGGTTTTGCGGTTGCTCACAATAGTTTACGGATATCTCATCTTCAATATGCTGATGATACTTTATTTTTCTGTGATGCGAATAGTGCACAGGTGAATAACATTAAATTGTTTATTGTCTGTTGTGAGGTTTTAATGGGGTTAAAAGGTCAACTTTGAAAAAATTGCTATGATTGGGGTGAATTGTGAGAAAGATGTGATCGAGGAGCTTGCAGCAAATTTTGGGTATAGGGTGGATGTATTTCCTTTCAAATACTTGGGTTTGCCAGTTTCAATCGAGAGCATGCCAGTAGCTGTTTCGGATAATGTTTTCCAAAGGGTTCAATTTAAGCTTGATATATGGAAACCGAAGTATCTTTCTCTTGGAGGAAGGGTTATGTTATTACTGTCTTGCTTAGCAAATCTCCCTATCTATTTGATGTCCCAAATGCGTATGCCCAGGGGAGTAGTAAGGAGAATAGAATTCAAGATACGTAATTTTTTGTGGGGCTCTTTTGGGAAAGAGAGGAAGTATTACCTCATTAGATGGGATAAGGTATGTACCCCCAAGAGTGAAGGGTGCCTTGGATTGAGGCATTTATCTCTTATGAATGATGCTATGTTGAGTAAGTGGTGGTGGCATAGTATTTTTTCCAAAGATCAGTTATGGTGTACAGTGCTTAGATCCAAATATAGTGTGGACCAGTTCGGGATGTGGATTAAGAAGGGTAGCGATAGGGAAAGTACCTCCTCTCTGTGGAAAGATATATATGGTATTAAACAAGTAGTGTATCGTAATGTGCAATGGTTGCAAAGTTCAGGGACAACTATATCTTTTTGGAAGCACCAAGTGGTTGGGTACCATGCTGCTTAAGTATGTTTACCCTCTGTTATTTGAGAAGGTTAGTTGTCCTCAAGCTGCGGTAGCAGATTTGGTGGAAGCGAGGGGAGAGAAGGTTTCTTGGAATGATTGAATTCAAAATTATCTCTTTCAGACGTTAATAATGTTGTTACGGGATCTTAATAATGTGATTATCAGGCCGCAACTTCCAGATGAATTAGTGTGGGAAATAGATAATGATGGTTTGTTTTCAATTAAATCTATATACAAGCTACTCTCTTCGATAGAGTTCGGTGGAGTTCACCACAATTGTAGAAGATTTTGAAGTGGTCTAATCTTCATAAAGTGCAAGTATTTATGTGGTTAGCGGAACAGAATAAAACTCTTACCGTTGATAATTTAATTAAAAGGGGGAAGATAACATGAATATTTGTTTAATGTGTAGGAGGATGAAGAGACTGGTCCTCACATTTTTATTCACTATTCCTTTGCTTCCAGAATATGGTGGTGGTGTTTTCAGATGATGGAGATAAACTTGACATTACTAGAAAATGTTTTGGGTGTTACCAAAAATTGGAGGAATGATTTGGAAAGTCTACGTGGAGCAATTTTATGGGAAGTTTGGTTAGAAAGAAACCGGAGAACCTTTGAGGGAGTGACTAGTTACTTCGATAAAGTCATCAACAATATCAAATTATCCCTTTGGCGTTGGATCTCAATCACTAAAGAAGGGAGAGGCATCACAAAAACTAATGTTATGCTTAATCTTGCCAATCTTTTTCAGTTGGATATACTTAGAATTCGACCATGTGGTAGATGTAAGCCACTTGATCAGGGGATTCTTAAGCTGAATTTTGATAGGAGTTCATTGGGGAATTTGGGCCCTTTAGGTTTCGATGGAGTTATTCGTGATTGGCATGTGACTATTTTACTTGCCTATGCTGGTCCGTGTGACTGCACTATAGCGAACCATGCTGAATTAGTGGGAGTTTTGGAAGGTTTGAAATTGATTTTATCAAGATTTTATGGATGTGGCTTTGTGATAGAAGGGGATTCGCTCAATGTCATCAAGTGGTGCAACAAAGATCAATGCATTCCATGGCAGCTGAAGTTGTTAGGTTTGCAAATTTACGACCTACTGCCCTTGCTGACTTTGTCCTTCCAACATGTCTATAGGGAGGCAAATTCGTTAGTGGATTTATTAGCCAGGAGAGGTGTTTCCTTGATTGACTTAGAGGTTGCTAATGACTTTAACTTTTTGGTGTAATTTGCTGATGACTGGTAACTCTTTGATGTAATTTGCTTATGTCATAAATAAAGTAGCAACTCTTGTACAAAAAAAAAAAAAAAAGTAAAAATCAATGGTTCAAATATTTTCTCCAAAAAAATATCATTTCTAGTTTTTAAGATTTATTTATTTTTACATATTAATAATCTCCATATTAAATGTTATATATTCATTAAATATTAGTATCAAATTTTATTTAAAATATAAATTATTAAGGGGCTCTCGTTTCTACATTTAAGTCTATGGCCCTCATGCGAATTCTGTTAGAGAGAGAAAGAGGCATATCTCTATCGGGAAATGATCCTATAGGACCCTCCCCCACCTATGTGTGTAGGATTTCAAAGGACCACCATTAAATTTGGTACAGATCTATAGAAAAGTCAAGTTCGACATCCATGTAATAACTTTTCTCGAGATCCGTACCAACTTTAATAGTGATCATTTAGGGTCCTACACACATGGATAGGGGGATCCTATAGGGTCATTAGTCATCCCCACCCATGTGTGTAGGACCTCAAAAGATCATCATTAAATTTGATATGGATCTATAGAAAAATCAAATCCCACATCCATACAATAATTTTTTTCGAGATCTGTACCAACTTTAATGGTGATCATTTGAGATCTTATACATAGATGGGAGAACGTCCTATCGATCATTACTCATCTCTCTTTAAATACATCGAACCAAAAAAACCCCACTTTTTAATGCATGCTACCCGTTCTAGATGCCACCAATGCAAATCTCGCACCCCACCAACGGTTCCAGATGCCTCCAATGCAAATCTCGCACCCCACCAACTCCTCATCAGTTGGGCAAAACCTAAATCCAGGTGGCAACTCCAAATCCGTAGTCATTTTCTCTCTCTACAAAAGAATTTCGACCCCCAACAATGGGGACCATTCCAATGCTGACCCATTGATACAACTGATTCCAATGAGGACCATTCCAATGCTTGTTGAGGAAAGGGTGGTTGAAAGTGTATTTTAGGGCATAAAGAGCGTCTCCTTCTTTTGATTCATCGTCAGCCATGGCTGAAAAGCTCAGGAAAAGGAAGAGAGGAAAATATACAGGAAATGAATTTGCAAAAGCGTTCATGGCTGGAAATGCCATTGATTCTCTGCAATTGCATGTGAAGAATAGAATAATAACGATTTTAGAGCAACGTTGGGGAAAATGGTGACAACCAATGCATCAAGTACAATGTGATGGACCCATGAAAAAGAAGTTTAGAGGACTCTGGTTTTGGTTCGAAATGAAACTTACTGGGGGAGAATGATACAAAGCCCCAACCAGTAAGGTTGCAGAAGTTCGACTTGCATCAGCAGTTCTATCCACTAACAGGGACCTGTACGGGGTGATGCGCCAGTTATGGATAATCTAGATGGACCTAAGAAACCTTAAGGGGCATTTTGGATCTAGCTCCATGGGGGCGAATGCTGCAGCGCCTCTTAGCAAAGTTCCAAGACCTGGTTTCGGCTCAAGAACCAGCTTAGCCATAATCTTTCTAGAAAGTTATAAAAAAAGGTAGAGAAACTGTTGATGAAAATAGAGTAGTTTTTCTCTCTGGTTACAGCTGAATAGAGTTGTTTTTTTCTCTGGTTACAGCTGCCCAGTCTTAGAGAAGAGCAAAGCCTTGCTTTCTTCAAATCGGTTATGAGTTTCTCTATTCCTCTCTCAAGCTGCAACATCTCTCTATCTCAACACGTTTCCCTTTCTCTCAAGCTTTTCTATGTTATGATTATCCTCTCTTTCTCGCCTGGCTTCTCCCTCTGTCAAGTACCAACCTCTTTGGTTTAGCCTCAATCCCCTGAAGAGTTGTTCGGTATTTTAAACACCGGACGACTCTTTTAATTTTCAAAAAAATAGTTCTCCTGTCTGTCTGATATTTGTATTGCCGGACAAGATAACTTAAGAAAAAAATAACCACAGGTGGTGCCACCCATAATTTGGGACAAAAGTGATCATGTTTTATAATTGAATCCTCCAATAGTGTTTGTATGTAAATTTCTCTTGTTTTTTTGATAATTCAATGAGATCATTGCCCGTTTTAGAAATAATTATTGGTTTTTAAATGTGGTGATAAGAATGAAAACCTTGCCATATGCATGAGTTAGATTTCAAGCCATTAGTTTGCAACTTCAGAAATAACTCAAAAATGTGAGAGGTAAATGAATTGTGTCAAAAGACATTTTAAAAGTTTTTCTTTCGCTTTAGATTCATGGTTCTTTTCTTTTTTGTAAGTTGACTTTAGAATGGGCTGAATTACATTGGTGGATTCACCAAAACATCATCCTCGTAAATAATTACTAATCTTTTTGTCATTATGTTATCAGATGACTAATTCCCTGAGATAAACTATTAGATTGAGGGAACCATGTCCCACAGTCCAACAATGAGGTGGACCTTGGCATGAAAAAAATTTAATGGGGCGTCGGAGTACAGACATGCTCAAATGAAAGTTACAAGAACAAAAAAAACAAAAATGAATGGCCAAATGCACAACAATGACCTCCGTTGGGGTAGGGTGAAACATAATTTTGGCGGAAGATATGGAGGTAACCCTAGGGGTGGCAATGGACCTGGACCCGACCCAAGACCCGCCTGGTATACCCGACATGGGTTGGGTATGGGTCTATCAATTGGACCCAGCAGGTCGGGTCCGGGTCCAAACCTTGGACCCAAACACTGTACGCGTCTGGGTTCGGGTCTAACTAGACCTGACTCACACCCTTAAACTGTTAGAGATAAATACTTTACTTGAAGCCCTGTTCGTTTGAGTATATTAAGGATCGTATGTAATTAGAACTAGTAATCATCTTTAGCTATTAAAAGATAAACCACATGACTTGAAATCTAATAGCAGGTGATTGTGACATTGTTGCCAATAATACAGGTACATGATGGTTAAAAAAGGGGCAAGAAAAAAACGAAGAAAAAATAGGCTCATAGTGGGGGTGACAATAAATCCGAGACCCGACGGGTGCGGGTATGGGTCCAATTTTTGGACCTGACAGGTCAGGTCCGAGTCCAAAACTTGGACCCGAATCTATTCGAGTCTGGGTCCGGTCCGGCTAGATCCGACCCATTGCCACCTCTTGGTAGCCCTGACCTTGTGGGAATAGGAGATTTTTTGAGGGTTGACCAAGGGAAGTTGATTCTTTCCTTTTTGAGAACTATGTAATGGTTGTGCATTAGATTAGCGACCCATGTTTAGAACTTTGAAACGAGGTGTAATAGAATTGAGAATGGGTCGGATCGGATCTGGATCGACGGGATCCACATTCCGATTCGAAAAGACTCTCGATCGGATCCAAAACATTTAGATCAAAATTTGGATAAAAGAAATATACATGGGATTCAAATCTGCATCTGAAGCCAATCAGATCCAAAAATAATTATTTTATATATTATTTTATATCTATAAAATAATATATAATAAAAAAATAGAGTAAACCATATATGTATATGTATAATATATAATAACCGGGTCGGATCTGAATTGGATCCACCGATATCTAAATCTTAATTGAAGTACTAATAGGATCCAAATTTTTTATCCAGATGTGTCCCGTTCGATTCAAATTTTGCATCCATATCAAGATCGGGATAGGGTCCAAAATTTAGGTTTTTGATCCAAATCCGATATCGTGTTTAACGTGTTTAAACTTTAAACGCCCTACGGAACAGAGTACTTATTAAAGGTGACTCGTCAAATGTCATTTACTAGTGCAAGAAGATGTATAAGGGATTTGGATAATTGTTTAGAAATCGAGAGGTAATATTTCAGGATGTAATGAGCGAAGAGAGGGAAAGAAATAGGCGAGTTGAAGAAACACGACCATGGTATGGAGTAGATCAAGAGATTCCAATACCAACAAAATATTGTTTGTGTTTTTTTCTGTGTAAAGTGTGTGCGCATTTTTTTGGGTCCTTTCTTGTAAAATGTACAACTTTCTCATTATACATATGCATAAATTAATCAATATACCTAAATTAATGAAAATTTATTAACTTTCATAAAACCTCATTAGAATGATCAAAGTCCCTTAAGAAAGAGTTTTCAAAAAAAAAAAAAAAGTAAAAATCAACCATTCAAATATTTTCTCCAAAAAAATATTATTTCTAGTTTTTAAAATTTATTTATTTTTACAGATTAATAATCTCCATATTGAATATTATATATTCCTTAAAAATTAGTATGAATAAATTATTAAGGGGCCCGCATTTTTACATGTGAGTCCGTGGCCCACATGCTAACTGTGTCCGAAACTGAAACTTCCGAAAAATAATTGAAGGAAAAAAAATGATCATGTACCGAGTATTATAGGGTAAGGAGGAGAGACAAGAAGCAAAAATTAGAGATTTTTCCTCTCACTCAGTTTCTCTCTCTTCTGATTGAGATTTGAGCTGAGAATAGAAAGAAGAGAGAGAGATAGAGACGTTCCCTGTCTTGTGGCGTTCAATCTCGCAAAAAATGTAGGCTATAATACAGTGTAAATATTGACCCATTAGAGCATTCATTTCATAATTATACCTCTAGCCTTTATGCAAGGAAAATGTCAGCACAAGGCCTAAAACTTTTACTTTCAAATCTGAGCGATTTAAAAATTTGAGAATTTGGAAAAAAAAAAAAAAACAAAAAGAAGGAAAATAGATTTTAGTGTTCACATATCCTCCAGAAAATAATTTTCCTTATTGCATTTTTTTATGTGTTATTATATTAATTAATCGAGAAATTTGTTTCTCAAATATTTAATAAATTGATCATTTTTTTTAATATACGGAAAAAGAAAAAACCTAAAAATACTAAGAAAATAAATAAATAAGTAAATTTCATGAAAAATATCTTTAGGTCTACAAAAGAGTCCAACCTAAAAAACATTTTCAAAAGGCCAACAAATGATTTTTTATTTCTTTTTGTGTGTACAATACTACATTATTACTTATATATAAGAAAAACCCTAAGACCTAACTCGTTCTTAAGAAATTTGAATTATAATTAAGTGCAAAGCCTTAGTCCATTTAAAATTAGAGTTCCAAGTTCCAACTCCACCCTCAATGGTGTACAATAAAAAAGGCATAGAGACCCAAGGACAAAAAATGAAAAAACGAATAGCCCCAAACCATATTTTAATGTCCTACAAATAATAACAGATAAAAATATATAAAAACCCTAACTATATCATTATCTGGGGGGCGGGGGTAGCTCAACTTCGAACATGTCGAATTAATTACTTCGTTGAGATTTTTCAAATAATTGGTAGTGTGCCTCTCTCTTTCATTATAGTTTTTGGCCAAATAATGGGCCATTTACTATAATTGGTGCTTCTTATGGAAATATGCAAAATGTGCAATGATTCTAAAGCCTATATCGCCTGCGCGGTATCATATTTCATATCTTATGATTGATTTGGTGGGTTCTTCGATATATATTAGTAGAGTTTGTAGTGATGTTTAGCTGATATGTGGATTTGAGACTGATTTTTATCTTCATTCTCTTCATATTTCTATTCTGGATGTTGTAATCTGATGAGTAGGACTTTTAGTACTCTTAACTGAAAGAAAGACCTATGTGATCTTTTGACGAGAAATATATATTTTTTTAATAATAATCACCCCTTTTGTTTTTTGTTTTTTGTTTATTTTGACAATAAGATCACTCACAGATGGTCTTATTACAAACAATAGATATTTCAAAAAATAAAAAGCACATAAATAAAATAAACCTCAACTACTGAATGTCATTCCTACAACCTAATACTGTGCTTGAGAATATAAAATAGAAGAACAAGCAAATAAAAGAAAAGATGCCGGAGATTACCTCAACCGGGCTTTTTACACCGCACACCGAGTTACCACATTAAATGGCACTGGATCTGCGGTTTAGCTGCAATCACTAAACGGGACAGCTGATTTCGGCTAAACTAGGTTACCACCTCTTAAAATCCTTAACCCCCAAAATTAACTTAGGCTCCCTTTAATTTTTCCAACCCTTAGTTTCTTCTTAGGTCTAGAGAGGAGAGAGAGTACTACCTAGGGTTTTGGAGAGAAACATTTAGATAGAGAAATATAGAGGAGAGAGAATGGGGTGTGCCCCTCTATGAGAGAGAGATGAGAGAGAGATTAGGGGAAAGAGAGAGGGTGTGTAGAGATGGGGAATAACACTCCTATTTATAGTGAATAATTAGGTTTAGGGTTTCTTAGGCTTTTTCTATAGTACGGTCCTTGAGGGACCACACTCCCATAGATTTTATGTTTCATTATAATAAAAGTATTTCAATACACACTCATAAGGTCTTTAAAGGCCACATAAACCCAACATCTCCCACTTAGCCTTTGAAGACCTTACAATCTCTTTTCCTTACTTTCTCTCATCCCCATGTCCCTCACATATCTTACAAAAACATTAGGGACAACTCCCTTAGTCAGAGGGTCTGCAATCATCAAATCTTTAGATATGTAGCTGATCTCGATCTTTTTCTAGCTCACCTCTTTTATCAAGTGATAAAAAAAAGGCTTAATATGCTTGGAGTTCTTGTGAAACCGAGGCTTCTTAGAGACACAAATAGTCGCAGTGTTGTCACAAAAATATTGCACTGCCTCACAACGTACAAGATGAAAATTAAGTAGATTAAGAAACTTCTTAATCCACACGGCCTTTGGCTGCTAAACAACATGCCACATACTCAGATTCCATGTGGACAAGGCCACAATATCTTGTTTCTTTGACTTCTAAGAAACCACACCACCTCCAAGTATAAACACATACCCAGATGTAGACTTTTATCATCTTGATCCGTGAGATAGCTTGCATCTGAATATCCATCTATTGCTATTTCAGTCCCTCGCTTATATGTGAGCGCATAGTTCATTGCCCCCTTTAAGTATCTGATATTTCTTTTTACAGCTTTCCAATGTTCATCTCCTGGATTACTTTGAAAACGGCTCACCAGGCTCATGACAAAGGACAAGTCAGACATTGTTCCCTTCATGGCATACATAAGGGACCCAACTATGCTCTTGTATGTCACTCTCTCCATGGCTCTTATATCCATATCTTTGGTAGGACACATCTTATTATTAAGCTTTGTCTTTTTGTCAATTGGGGTAGACATGAGCTTATACATAATCATAGCAAACTTTTCCAGTATCCTCTTACAGTAGGTTGCTTGAGAAAGTTGGATAGTATTTTCTCTCATGTTTTTTATTATCTTAATGCCCAACACATATAAAGCTTCTCCAAGATCCTTCATATCGAAGTATTGTATAAGGAAATTTTTCATTTTTACTACTAGGGCAATTGAGCTACTAACAATTAGCATATCATCCACATATAACGATATAAAGACCACATCACTCTCACTAACCTTTTGATATATGCAATAATCTTCATTATTTGCGGAGAACCTTTCAAGACCAAGGGTCTCTTGGAATTTTATATGCCACTGTCGCGATGCTTGTTTTAAGCCATAAATGGATTTATTAAGTTTGCATACTAGGTTCTCTTTCCCTTTCTCCTCAAATCCCTCAGATTGGGTCATGTAAATTTCTTCTTTTAAATCCCCATTTAGAAAGGCTGTTTTGATATCCATTTGATGAACCTCAAAGTCAAAATGGGCAGCTATAGCTATAAGGATTCGGATGGATGAAAATTTGGCAACAAGAGAAAACGTTTCCTCATAATTTATCCCTTCTTTCTGGGTGAAACCCTTTGCAACCAACTTAGCTTTGTATTTTTCTATTTTCCCTTCAGAGTTCAACTTTTTCTTGAAAATCTATTTACAACAAATGGCTTTACGTTTATGAGGTAGAGGTACTAATTCTCATTCATGGGTTTAGTTAATGGAAGCATACTCATCTTTCATGGCTTCTACTCAGTATTCCTTTTCAGGACATGTCAAGGCTTCATGGTGAGTTCTAGGTTCTGAATCTGGATCTTCCCTAACCTTATCAAAATGTTCTCCAAGGTAGACAAGTTGTTCTAGGTAAAGAGGTGGTCTACTGACTCGGTTACTTCGTCTTGGTTCAGGTAAATGTTCACTTTTTATAGGGAGTTCAGGATCAAGTTGGGTTGGTTTAGATGTTTCATGTTCAGGGTCTCAAACTACATCCTTGTTTTAAGCCTCCTCATAAAAGTCGGTTTGTTTTCTACTTACCCTTGCTATAAAGAACTCTTCCTCGAAGAAGTGAGCATTGCGGCTTTCAATAACCACACATGTTTCAAGGGTGTAGAATCGATACCCCTTACCATGATCTGGGTAACCAATGAAAATGGATTTGATAGTTTTGGGTTGCAATTTGGTTCTATTTTGATGTGGGATAATGGGCTAAACTATCTGGTGTTCAAGGGAGGGAGTACGATATGTGAAAATTTCGTGAGTAAGTGGAGCAGTTTTTGTGGGAGTTTAATTAAGGATGTAGCATGTCATTAATACGACTTTTCTCCAAAACTCCAATGAGAGATTTACATGCCCTATCATACTCCTTACCATTTCCACTAAGGTCTTATTTTCTTCTTTCAGCTATACCATTTTGTTAAGGAGTATAAGGCATGGTGTACTGATGGATGATCCCATTTTCAATGCACAATTCTTTGAAAAGGTCAGATGACTATTCCCCCCCTCTATCGCTTCTAAGGACTTTAATTTTCAAGTTAGTCTGATTATCTACCTGAGCCTTATATTCTTTGAATTTTTCTAAGGCTTCTGATTTTGCATGAATAATAAATGCATGGTCATATTGTGAGTGATCATCTATAAAAGAGATAAAATAGATTTTCCTACTTTTGGTGGTCACATTCATAGGTCCACATATGTCACTATGAATGATTTCCAATACGCTAGTAGCTCTTTTTGCCCTGGTGGTATTTTTGCTTATTAATTTTCTTTGCACACAAGACTCGCACACTTTCGATAAATCTCCCTTATAATTTTGAAGAATCTCGTTCCTTTTTAATCTTTTCATTCATTTGATATTAATATGTTCTAACCTCATATGCCATAGGGTAGCATCCAATTCATTAGGGGACGAGACATAAGCAATATTCTCTTTTATTTCAATAGTAAATAACCCATCTACAAGTCGTCCATTCATGATCATATCTTCCCCTTTTTTAATCACCACTTTCCCCCTAATGAAAGTGATTATGAATCTAGCCATAAACATCTTAGGAACCGAAACCAAATACTTCTTCATATTATGAGCATAAAGTGCTTGCTTTAGGATCAAGGGGATCCCACTCTTCAGTTTCAGCTCAAAATCTCTAACTCTAAGAACATCAGTCTTATGATTTCCTCCCATGTAAATATGTTGATATCCTAGCCCCATGGGAGTAAAAGAACGGAAACCATCCTTGGTGTTTATGATATGAGTCATAGCAGGCTCCCTTGGGGTCAGCCAGCATAGACTCAAAAACCACATGTCAATTCCTTGTTGGTCCCTTCAGATTTGTTAAACTGACAACTATTGGCTATATGACCCACCTTCTTGCAAATAAAGGAAGTCCGAGTCTCTCTCTTTACTCCCATATTTCCAAAATCTCTCCTATTGAAATATCTTTTCTTTTCAAAATTATTTCTTCTCTTTCCCTTCTTAAATTTAAATGAATGTGGAGATTTTACCATATGCACGGATTCCCTTGGAGTTGTTGTCAGTAGTTTCCTTGAATTTTTCCCTCCTCTTCATCTTTGATTGTGGTGATGAGCTCCTCCGATTTTTGTGCTTTCGTTCTAGCTGAGATGAAAGATATGAAGGTCTTCCATGAATTAGAAAGTGAATTCATAAGATGAATCACTTGCATAGGTTCATTAGGTAGGTTTCATGCATGTATCTTCTAGATCTCTGACTAGCACACGAAACACGTGTACATGATCTGCAAACTTGGTACCTTCTGCCATCTTTAATTCATTATACGTCCTCATAACCATGGTTTATTTCATAAGAGAGGGTTCAACATACTTTCTCTCAAGTTTATCATAAATCTCACTTGCAGTATATATTGACTCATACTCAGAAGCATATGAGTCAGTCATTGTAAATAAAAGAATGTGTTTGCATCTCAAATTCCTCCTCTTCCAATTGGCGTACTCATCTTTAATAACTTGAGATGAGTCGTCAATTAGAAGACAAGGTCGGTCCTCAAATAGTACCTCATGATGAAGGTACGAGCAGCCATATATTTCTATTCTCAAGCAACAATAAGAAAAGACTCCAAATGACAATCAAGTAAAATTAGCTCAAATACCAATGAAAGAAAGACCTATGTGATCTTTTGTGAGGAATACAATTTTTTTTTAAATAATAATCAACCCTTTTGTTTTTTTTTTGGCCATAAGATCACTCACTGATGGTCTTATTACAAACAATAGATATTCCTAAAAATAAAAGCATAGCAATAAAATAAACCTCAACTACTTGATGCCATTTATATAACCTAATACTGTTCTTGAGAATATAATATAAAAAAACAAGCAAATAAAAGACAGATGCCAGAGATTACCTCAACAAGACTTTTTACACCTCACACCAAATCACCACATCCAATGGCACTGGATTTGCGGTCTAGCTTCGATCTCGAAATGAGATAGCTGATTTCGGCCATACTAGGTAACCACCCCTTAAAATCTCTACTAAACCTTAACCCCCAAAATTAACTTAGGCACCCTTTAATTTTTCCAACCCTTAGTTTCTTCTTAGGGTTTTAGAGAGGAGAGAGAGTACTACTTAGGGTTATGGAGAGAGGAAGTTAGAGAGAGAAATATAGAGGAGAGAGAGTGGGGCGCGCCCCCTAAGAGAGAGATATGAGAGAGATTGGGGGAGAGAGAGCAGGTGTGCAGAGATGGGGAAGAGTGCAGAGATGGGGAAGAGCACCCATATTTTTTCATGAGATTGAATCTAGACCGTTAATTAAGGTGATTTGTGGGGTGAGAAATTTGAGTCATCCATTCTATAGATGGGCCATCAATATTATAGAAGGTGCTTGGACCATTATCTCCCTTTCTTTGAACCATTTTCCCATCAATATATTTAAATAAAATAAATATCATACATTTCATAAATTGCATGATCCATCTCACATATTCCATAAGGATATGTCAAATATTATCAAGTAAATAAATGCTACCAAATATAAATAAGATAAGGTCAATATTTACTATCTATTCAAAATTGACCATATCCCTTTAAAGTAAACTTGCTATAAAACAAAATAAGCCATGGTCAATATTTCCCTTCCAAGATTTAACCACATGCCACAAGTCAAAGTTCCCATAACTTAGAGTCTTGAACACAAAGCAAATAAAGAGAATCCAAAGGGTGGGGCGTACCACTCCTTTGTGGTACATGTGGGCCCCTACCCACATGCCACATGGTGGGCCCATCTGCACTTTGGGCCCCCCCATGGATTTTTTATAAATTATTTTAAATTTAAACAAAACAATTTAATATATATATATATATATTTGAATTTTTATAATTTTGTAAAATTAGTAACTGTTTTTTTATAAGTCCAAAAATTATAAATAAAATATTTTGAGATTCATAAAAATTCAAATAATAAAACTAAAATCATTTCAATAATAAAATGAATACAATTAAATTAATATGATGGGAAAATAATCCATATGGTTTTAGGAATTCAAACAGCAATAATGGGATACTCTACCTTCAACTCTGGACTATAGACCATACTAGCTTTATCGAACTGACCCAGTGTTTTCCATGACCCACAGTCCAAGCAGGGGCTTATTAGCGAGTCACTAAAGTCAGACCGATGAATCAAGGGGTCACAATCCCAATCTGTGAATTACAGGTCCTCCCTAGAGACGAGTCAAAGTCTCCACGACTTGATGCGACCACAGCTCTATGACGCATAGGGGTATCTCTTGTACATGCATATGCTTCACCCAAAGGTGGATATCTCGCTTACCCCAACGATCTATCAATATGCATGTCGTGTGATGGAACATGGATGAGGTTTTGGCCTCCGTCTTAGTAGACCTACCATCACACACAAGGGTCACACAGTCTTTCGGCTCACTCATCTAAGCATAAGCTCTGACCTCATCAAGGGCTAACCCAAAACCCTCCTTGGTTAATTCTTTATGCCCAGGTACCTTGGGTTTTCCAACCGACTGGCCTAGATCAGTAAGTATAGTCTGGATTAAGCAAACATCATTTTCTTAGTATGATCCTCGTGTGACCACCCTCCCATTGAGCTTATGTTTCACTATAATAAAAGTATTTCAATACACATTCGTAAGGCCTTTAAAGGCCACATAAACCCAACATTAACATTGTTTTTGCAAAGGGTTTTTTTAGGTCCTTTTCTTGCTCTCTCAAATATTTCATCCATGTGGTCTACAATAAAACCATGGAAATTTTTTATGGGAACATGATGAAGGTTCCAAAAGGCTTTGGTAGCAACTGATGGGCAGTGAAAATGGAAAAAAAATAATAATAATAAAATAAAGGTGATAGAACATACCCTTTTTTTATGCATGCAAGGAAACCTCCCCTCATATTATCCAAAAATCAAATTGTCTTTTTTATTTCTTTTTTTGTCCAACTTTTGCATATTTATAGTAGAAAAAGCTAAGACTTCCTTCTTAACAAACTGTAATCACTATTGAATCTCAACCCTTTATCTGCTTAAAATTAGATCTTAAAGAACAAAACAAAAAAACAATAAAATTAAGAACCTTAACTATAATATTTTCTCGATTGAGAAATTTGTTTAAATTAAACCATGAAGTTGTTTAACTAATTCTAACTGAAAATTTCATTCCATCTTCTCTATAGTGATTTATGAGAAATTGATGCTCACCCTACAATGTCCGGTAATGGCATTCAAGTAGTGAATCTATCGCCACCACAACAATGGAATCAAACTTTGGACCTAATAAGCCGGTTCCATAATCTTTCGGATTCAGGGATCCCAATTGGAAACAACTACAACAAACTGTTTATTTTCAAGTGTTCCTAGATATACAAGATCTATACTATTTTTTTTAACTACAAATTTCATAATTAAGAGTTAAAATAGAGTTTAGATCGGTCTTTGGGATTTCCCATGCCCAAAGTATTTTTGAGACAAGATTGGTAATAAGGCTTTACGTTTTTTATAAAGCTGCATAGTTTAATTCACAATACTCTTTTCGAACATTTGATATGAAGAAAGAAAAAGGAAACATTGCTGTCAGGACATTTCGTTTTTGTTAATGTCAATCCCTACGCTCATATCCTAACATTCAAAAGAAAAATGTCGATCGCATTAGCATATGTATAATCGTTGCCTAATTGAATGGTTAAAGTGAGTAACTTATACCACTGTCTATTTTTTACGTATGGGATTGTCAATAAAGAGGTCATTTATCTTTAGTACATGGAGGTCACAATCATTCACATTTATTAGATGTCAAATTAGATGGTTTGGGGTGAGTCGCGAAGTCCAAGAAATTTTTAGGAGTACAATTGTGTATGTCAAGTACTAGTGATCTTTTTGCCTCTAGGGTTAGATCACTTTTTTTGTTCTACATGGGACTCTAATTTGTGTATTTAGTGAGTAGTATATTATTGGTTATGCTCCTTCCCTTGTCTTGTAAAGGCTAATCAGTTACTCTTTTTAAACTTTCTTTATACAATGAAATCCATTGGTTTTTGGCCCTAGGCCAATTGTGAATTTGAAGGACTTTTGTGGCCCTGCTGGTCCACCATTCTCCATCCCTTGCTGGTTCCTCTATTATCAGGGAATTCTGTATGGGCTTTGCCCTTATCCAATTTCGTAGAGAAGTTTGAATTAGTCAAAAAGCATTTCAGAATGAGAGATACAACTACTGATTTTGGTGAAAACAAAGCAAAGAAACTCAGTTCCTCTCAAAGAAACAAGGTGTGCTACGTTTGTAAATTCACATTATATGTTATATTTGATTTTCATGAGTAAAGTAGCTGACACAATTTTTTTTTTTTTTTTGGGGGAATTAGTGGGGATGACCTGCCCCTACTGATGAAAAATAAGTTAGATACACACAATTTTTCACTATCACATATAAGTATCCAATTTTGATCATATACATCATAATGGATACAAGCCACCACCAGATGTGCGGGAAGGCATCAAGCTAATAAGATAATGGAGCATCCTCCTCCCAATCTTAAAAACCAGTAGAGAGAGGGTGGATTCTATATGCAAGTTGGTGGTATTTTTATCCCAGCATAGACCTCCTTAAATTGGTACCCGACGCTGTCGAAGCTTCCCCTTGTCCATTGTACTCCAATTTGATGTCTTCAAGCTTAACATTTTGGTACGGGAAAGCGTCACTGCACAATAGATTTACTGCAATTTTAGAAGCAAAGGATCTGATGACGTTCTTGAAACTAATATGACCATTTGATTGAAGAGATCTCCTCATTGTAAAAATCTGCAACACATGAATTTTCTTAAGATACTTTTCTCTAAGATTTCTTCCATCCCTGGTCATGATATGGGCCGCGCCACATATCAAAACATGCATATTGATGAGACAAAGATCCTCTTGAAATTTGAGCTTGATCCAACTTAAGAACTTATGCCCTTTTGAAGGTGATCCCGAAATCATTTTACACAGTTTCCATAAATGAAAACTAGTTCACTGAAGGTGCATTAGAATAGCATGTAACCGACTTTATTTGGGTAAATTGGCTGCATAATGGTCCAGAAACATCCAAATGAGCTAAGTTTTAATATCTTGGGGTTTTTGGACCTTCTCAGTCAAATGGAAATAATCTGGTATTCTTTTGAAGCTCTGGTGATAGGGTTGTAGTTATAAGGTAGGTTTTCAACATGTTAGAGGCCAAATCTGAAAACTGGTTTTGCCTATGATCCGCGTTAATGTCTTCGGATTGTGACGAAACTTGGCGAGTGTTCTTAAGGAGCCAAGTGCTACCCTCACATGCTTTTCTTGGGCCCATACAACGCCTTTCAAAAATCCATTCCAGATCAGGGGTTATTTTAACAGTCGTTTAGTTGTCCACAGGCATTTTGGTACCCACAGGTCTAAGTCACAATTGGCTTCTTCCTTATTCATATTGGGGATACAAGTGTCGAAAAATACCCTAAAACAATGATTTTCTGATACTCGGACTAGGCTCGATGCGCAAGGTCAGCCAAGTTTGGAAAAACCCAAGAAACCTGGGCATAAAAATCTATCGAGAAGGGTTTAGTGGGTTAGCCCTTGATGACGTAGGAGTATGCCCAGATGAGAGCCGAGGGGGGCGGGGGAGGGACTGTCTGGCTCATGTGTGTGATGAATAGCCTTTATAGACAGGGATAAAACCTCATCGTTATATCAGCACACGGTATGTACATAGATAACTATTTTGAGAATCACCAATGAGGGTAAAATGTGAACATGTGTGAGAGATTACCCTTATGTACCATAGATTCATGGTTGCATCAAGGTCTGGAGGACAATGATTTTGTTTTCTCTAGGGAAGAACTTGAAATCCATAAATTGGGATTGCATCCCCAAGTCTTTCGGCTAACTTTGGTAGTCCAATCATGAGTCCCTGTAGTGGACCGTAGGTCATGAGAATTATTGAGTCAATTTGAGAAAGCTAGGTGGATCGTGGTCCATAGTTGAAGGTGGAGTGCTCTCATATATTGATAAATTCCAAGATCTAACGAATATGATTCCCATCAAAATTAATTAGTTTTAATTAATTTTATTATATATGATTTTTAGAATGTTTATTTGAAATTTTGTGAATCTTGTGATATTTTTTTTTTGTCATTTGGATTTTTAAATTGAGAAATTAATTTTCCAATGTTTAAAATAAAATATAATATTTAAAAATTCTAAATAAAAAAGGAAATATTTTCTAAAATTATATGAGACCCTCCATAAATATGGGGGCCCAAATTAGAACATGTGGGATTGGGTGGGGCCCTCGTGTGGCCACCAAAAGGTGGCACGCCCCACCCCTAAGGACTAATTGGTTGGGCCTCGATCTCATCAGGTCGTGAGACTGCACGGGGACCTGAGTTTGAGTCCAGCTCGAGATTGCTCTTTCGAGACTGCGGCGCGCGTGGCGTGCGTGCAGGTAGGATACCAACTAGTGAGAGAGGATTGTGTGGTGTGAGGCGAGACTTATCTCACGGTGGATTTGTGACACGCTCGGAAGTTTCGCTTGGGCGCCCTCTTAGATCACAATGGAAAGCCCCCTAGCTTGATGTTGGTTTAGCTTTAGCCTCCTTGTTCACACTCTACGACTCCAAAACACACACACATAAGCTTGCCTGACAAGAAGACCCTGACTTGTCTTTTAGAGGGGTAAAATAAAACAAAGAAATCAGGTGATGTGAAATAAAAAAACAAATAAATAAATAAAAGTGATATAATGCTCAGGATGGAGGGTAAGTATGAGAGTGAGTAGGAAGATGAGGAGAGACAAGAAGGAAAGAAGGAGAAGGCATGAGAAAGAGAAGAGAAGGAAGGAGAAAGAGAGAGAGGGAGGAAGAAAGAGAAGAGAGGATAAAGAAAGAGACAAGAGAAGAGAGAGAAAAAAAAGGGAGAGAAAGAGAAGGGGAGAAAGAGAGAGAAGAGAGAAGTCGAGAAAGTGAGAGAAAGAGGAGAGAAGGGAGAGAGTGAGAGGGAGAAAAAACAGAGGAGAGAAGAGAGAGAGAGGGAGAAAAAGAGAATGGGAGAAAGAAAGAGAAAATAAACGAAGAGAAGGAACAAAAAAAGTGAGAGAAAGAGGAGAGAAGAAGGGAGGAAGACAAGAGAGAGAGGAAGAAAAAGAAAGAGATGAGAAAGAGAGAGGGAGCGAGATATAGAAGAAAGAGGGGGAGAGAAGAGAACAAAGAGGGGAGAGAAGAGAAGAGAGATATGAAAAAAGAGAGGACAAGAGATAGAAAGAAAGGGGAAAAAGAGAGAAAAGAGAGAAGAAGATAAGAAAGAGAAAATGAGAGAAAGAGGAGAAAAGAGAAAGAAGATGAGAGAGAAGAGAGAAGAGAAGAGAAAGGAGAAAAAAAGAGAGGAAGAGAAGATGAGAGAGAGAGAGAAAGAGAAGAGAGAAGAGGGACATAGGAAGAAAGAGAGAGAGAGAGAGAGAAAGAGAAGAGAGAAGAGGGACAAAGGAAGAAAGATAGAGAAAAATGAGAGGGAGAGAAGAGAAGAGAGAGAGAAGAGAAGAGAGAGGGAGAGAGAAGAAAGGGAGGGAGAGAAGAGAAGAGGGGAGAAGAGAAAAGAGAGAGGAGAGAAGAGAGAAGAAATAAGAGAGGAGAGATAGGAAAAAGGGAAAGAGAGAGAGAAAGACGGGAGTTGACGGCTTAGCCATCGTCTTAGTTGAATGAGAGGGAGAGAGAAGAAGAGAGAGGAAGAAGAGAAGAGGAAGAGAGGAGAAAGAAGAAGAAGGGAGAAAGAGAGAGAGAAAAAGGGAAGAGAGAAAAGGGAGGGGGAGGAGGGAGAAAGAGAAAGAAAGAAAGAGAAGGGAGGAGAAAGAGGAGAGAGAAGGAGAAGGGAAGAGAGAGCAGGTCGACGGCTAAACCGTCGGTCTAGCTGATTGTGACAGTGGAGGAGGGAGAGAGACAGAAGGGATAAGGAGGAAGAGAGAATGAGAGCGAGGTAGAAGAAAGAGGGGGGAAGAGAGAGAAAGAGAGAAGCGATGATGGGCCGGCGGCATAGCTGCTAATTGGCTGAGAAAAGGGGGTGGCGAGAGAGAGAAAGAGAGAAGGAAGAAATGAGAGAAGAGAGAAGAGAGAGAGAAAGAGAGAAGGAAGAAATGAGACAAGAGAGAAGAGAGAAGAGAAGGGAAAAGAGAAGAGAAGATGAGAGAGATTAGAAATAAGGGGAAAGAGGGAGAGGGAAGATAAGGAGATAGAGAAGGGGAGAAGAGAGAGAAAGAGAAAAGAGAGATCGGGCCGGCGGCTTAGCCGTTGGTCCTGTTGACTGTGAGAGAGAATGAGAGAAAAAGAAAGGGAGAAGAGAGAGAAAGAGAGAAGAGAGATTGGATGAGAGAGAAGAGAGAAGTGAGAGAGTGAAGAGAGAAGGAGGAAGAGAGAGAGAAGGAGAGAGAGAATAAAGATGGAGAAAGAGAGAGACGAGAGAGACAAGTAGAGGAGAAGGCAGGCTGACGGCTAGTTGGCTGAGAGAGGGGGATGAGAGAGAGAGAAGAGAGAAAGAAGAAAGAGAGAAGAGAGAAGAGAGAAAAGAAATGAGAATAGAAGGGGAGAGAGAGCAAAGAGTGATAAAGAGAGAGAAGAGAGAGAAAAAGAAAAGAGAAGCCGCTAGCCCAATTGGCTGAGAACAGGGGGAACAAGATAGAGAGAAAGAGAGAAGGAAGAAAAGAGAGAAGATAGAAGGGATAAGATAAAGGAGAAGAGACGAGGAGAGAGCGAGAGAAAAAAGAGGAGGAAAGAGAGAAGAGAGAAAAAGAGAGAAGAGAAGGCGAGCCAGCGGCTTAGCCACCAGCCCAGTTGGTTGAGAGAAGGGAGGGAGAAAGAGAGAAAAAGAGAGAAGGAAGAAATGAGAGAAAAGATAAGAGAGATGATAAAGAAGAAGAGAAGAGAAGAAGAGAGAGAAAAAGGAGGGAGAAAGAAGAGATAGAAAGAGAGAGAAAAGGAAAGAGGAGCAAATTGGCTGACAGCTTAACTGCTCAGTAGATTGAGAGAAGAGGGAGAGAGAGGAAGAGAGAGGAGAGAGAAAAAAGAGAGAGAAGAGAAGATGGAGATTACCTAGTCGGACCTTGGAATCGGACCAGTGGCTAGGTCAGAAGTGGAGAGTCCTGAGTGAGAAATGAGAAATTCCAAATGAGGAGTGGGAATTTCCAAGCGTAATGGTTTATGGGGGAAATTTTCTCTCTCCTATCTTGGGATGGAAAAAAGGGTAAGGAAAAGTATTGCAAACCAAGGGAAAACTCAAATTGAAATCCTTAGGCTTAAGGGGCAAATCTCATAAATTTCTCCGTTTTTGGAGTTAGGGTTACAAATGTTTATGTAGAGCTCCCCTTGAAATAGTGGTGGATGGTAAAAACTAACTAAAATTACTAGAAAATACAATTTTTATGAATTAAATTTGATTTCCGTTTTTGGGACAAAATGACGATTTTGCCCCTACCGACAATCTTCCAAATGACAAGATGGTCCCCAAAAAATGGCCATGATCCATGATGATCTTTCGAGATTCATTTCGGATCCTTCCGACGACTTTTCAGTGCAAAAATGTCATAAACATGATGGTCTCCATGAGGTGATCGTTTTAATATATATTCTGATCATTGAATCAAAGTATTGAGCTCTTGGCAACATTCATCAAAAGATGAGAAATGTGTAATCTTAGATGTCATATCTTGGCCATCATTTGTCATTTTTTATCGATCCTTTTATTGTGGAACGACGAGGAAGTCGTCACGATCATTTGGTTACAAGAATGGCTCGATTTGGTGTCTGAATCAGCATTTGCCAAATTGGGGAACTTGCCAGAATTTGGATTCCAGTCACCAAAAAGTACCTCTTTTGCTACCTTAAAATACAAATCTTCTGGCCATTTATCATGCATGATCCTTAGCTTTAATTGAAGCCCTTGACCATGTGGTTGCAATGGACCTAGTTTCAAGACGATCCGATGTCAAGGCTTCATGATGTGGCCATTTGATTGAAGGGGCCTCCTTCTTCCAAAAATTTACAACACATAAGTTTTCTTAAGTACCTTCTCTCTAATATTTCTCCCATCTCGAGCCACGTCATGGGCCGTACCACATATCAAAATGTGCGTGCCAACGAGATGAAAGTCCTTGTAAAATTTGAGCTTGATCTGGCTTAAGACAAAGGAGATATGAACCTTCAAAGATGATCCCAAAATCACATTACACAGTTTCCATAGACGAAAACTGGTTCGCTGACGGTGCACCAGAATAGTATATATAACCCACCTATTTTGGGTTAGTTGGCCACAAGCTGGTCCAGAAGTGTCCGAATGAGCTAACATTTGATTTCTAGGGGTTTTCAGACCTTTTGAAACCAATTGAAGTGGTCTGGTGTTCATATGAATCTTTGGTAATGGGGTTGTAGTTATAAGGTGTATTTTTAGCATGTTAGAGGCCGAATCAGAAACTGATTTTGTCTCTGATCCACCTTAATGTTGTTAGATTACAACAAAACTTGGCGAGTGTTCTTAGAGAGCTATGGGATACCTCTCCACGATTTTGGGGACCAATCTATTGTCTTTAAAAAATGTGCTCTAGATTAGGGTTTATTTCAATAGTGTTTTTGTGACTCACAGGCATTTTGTACCTGCAGGTCTAGGTCGTGATTGGCTTCCTCCTTATTCACCTCGGGGATACAAGTGTTGAAAAGTAATTTAAAATACAAACTTGTTCTCCAAGATTGGGTGATGGTTATCCCCTTGTTTATTGGCTTATCTATTGGGTATAGCCAACTTACATGATAAGGTTTAATATTTGAAATATATAGTAAATCTTTGAATCAAGATTGCTTGATCCAAGAAATAAGAATTTGATATACTAAAATAGATAATAAGATACATATTTTCTTTATTTAAATATTTGATGGGAATAGATATAAAAAAGGGAGGATAAGGCTCTAGCTGGCCACTGGGCAAAGGACTGCCCGATGATGAAGACCGAGGATCACCCCAAGACCCAAGAACGAGTGTTCGCACTCACTGAACAAGAGGCTAAGGCATCCACCTTGGTGATCAGAGGTACGCTCTCAATTTATGATATTAATGCTAAAGTTTTAATTGACCTTGGATCCTCTCATTAATTTGTTGCACCCCATTTTGCCCGTTACATGAATATCATACCCGCATGTCTCAATTATACTTTAGTAGTATGCACGCCTGTAGGAGGCTCTATAGAGACTGATAGAATATATAAACAGTGTAAGCTCATGATTGATGGGTGCGACCTACCTGTGGATCTAATCCACTTAGATATTCAAGACTTTGATGTGACTCTGGGCATGGATTGGTTGTTTACACACCATGCCACCGTCAATTGCCATGAAAATACGGTAATCTTTAAATGCCCTGATCAAGTAGAAATACACTTCAAGGGCATTAGGGACAATTCTCCACTGCATCTCATCTCTACCCTCCAGTCGCCTTCCAGTAAAAAAGTGTGAAGGGTACCTAGCTTATGTGGTAGAGAATCAGGATGTTCAGACCTAGTTGGAAGGGATACTAATAGTAAAAGAATACCCTGAGGTGTTCCCAGAGGAGTTGCCATCCCTACCTCCAGAAAGAGAAATCAAATTTGAGATAGAAGTAGTACCTGGCACTACTCCCATTTCTAAAGCCCCATATATATAGAATGGCTCTAGCGGAATTGAAAGATTTAAAAGAGCAGTTGCAGGAATTATTAGATAAAGGATTCATCCGACCCAGTGTGTCACCATGGGGTGTACCTGTCTTGTTTGTGAAGAAAAAAGATGGGTCCTTAAGATTATGCATTGACTATATGCAGTTGAACCAGGTGACGGTGAAAAATAAGTACCCTCTACTTAGGATTGACGACCTCTTTGACCAGCTTCAAGGGGCCTATGTGTTTTCAAAGATTGACCTCAGATCGGGTTATCATCAATTGTGGTCAAGGAGGGAGACATTCCAAAGACTGCCTTCAGAATACGATACGGTCACTATGAGTTTCTTGTGATGCTGTTCGGTTAACCAACGCCCCCGTTGTGTTCATGGATTGGATGAATAGGGTGTTTAGACCCTTCCTTGATGACTTTGTAGTGGTTTTCATCAATGATAACTTGGTGTATTCAAAGAGTCAATGGTCTTGCAAACTTTGAAGTCGGAAAGATTGTATGCTAAGTTGAGAAAGAGCGAGTTTTGTCTCCCTAGTGTGGCCTTCCTTGGGCACATTATTTCTAAGGATGGAATCATGGTCGACCCCTCTAAGATCGAAGCCGTACTTAAGTGTTAAAGGGGAACAAATGTGACCGAGGTTAATAGATTCCTAGGGCTGACAGGGTGCTATAGGCGCTTTGTAGAAGGATTGTCAAAGATAGCGTTCCCTTGACTCGACTGACCCAGAAGAATGCAAAATTTGTATGGTCAAAGGAGTCTGAGAGGAGTTTCCTGGAATTGAAGAAGAGACTAGTCACAGCTCCAATATTAGCCTTGCTCGAAGGAAATGAAGACTTTGTGGTTTATACGGATGCATCTCATAAAGGGCTTGGATGTGTAATTATGCAACGAGGTAAAGTTATTGCTTACGCCTCCAGAGAGCTAAATCTGCATGAATAAAACTATCCCACTCACGACTTAGAGCTTACAGCAGTAGTGTTCGCGTTAAAAATTTGGAGACACTACCTCTATGGGGACTAATTTAAGGTGTTCACGGACCACAAGAGCCTCAAGTACCTATTTTCCCAAAAAGAACTGAACATGAGGCAAAGAAGATGGATGGACTTATTGAATGATTACGAGTGTACAATTTATTACCAACAGGGAAGGACTAATGTAGTAACCGACGCATTAAGGTAAAAAGTTGTGGTCTCTGTGGCACACTTAATGGTTCGAGAAATGAAGTTGTTAGAGGATGTGGTGGAGTGGCACCCATCTCAGCCCCATAGCGAGGGGGAAGGAATGTTGTCATGTTTAAGGAAGGAACCCCAACTTCTTCAACAAATTCGAGCGGCTCAAAAAGTAGATCCCCAATTGATAAAATCCCTTGAAGAACTAAACATGGAAGGACAAGGAGATTTCTCTATGAGCAATGATGACTTGTTAAGGTTTAAAGGCCGAGTGTGTGATCCTAAAGATGAGAAAATAAAAAGGGCTGTCCTAGAGGAAGCACACCACTCCCGTTACACGATACACCCAGGGAGTACAAAGATGTACCAGGATTTGAGAAAGACCTTCTAGTGGAACAACATGAAACGAGATGTCACACAGTTTGTCGCTAAGTGTTTGATGTGCCAATAAGTGAAGGCAGAGCATCAAAAACCTGCTGGACTGCTACGACCCCTAGAGTGGAAATGGAAACACATTACAATGGACTTTGTTTCTAGATTCTTGAGATCATGTGCAGGGTATGATCGTATCTGGGTCATGGTGAACCGATCAACCAAAGCTGCTCACTTCTTACCGGTTCACACAACCTATGCTCTAGACAAACTAGCCCAGTTTTACATAAGGAAAATTGTGAGATTGCACGGAGTGCCCATCAGCATTGTGTCAGATAGGACACTAGATTCACCTCCAAATTTTGGGCAAGTCTACAGTCAGCGTTGGGAACCAAACTTACTTTCAACACCGCCTTCCACCCCCAAACAAATGGACAGTCATAGAGAACCATTTAGACCTTGGAGGACATGTTGAGGTCATGTGTCACTGACTTTAAGGGGAGCAGGGAAGACCATCTACCTCTGATAGAATTTGCCTACAACAATAGTTTCTAAGCCATTCAGATGGCACATTATGAGGCCGTGTATGGAAAAAGGTGTAGGTCACCCATCTATTGGGATGAGGTGGGCTAAAGAAGATTATTAGGGCCCGAAATAGTTCAGATGACTTCGAAGAAGATTTCCTTAATTAGAGAGCGGCACAAGATAGCCCAAAGTCAGCAAAAGAGCTATGTCGATAATCTCCAGAGAAACCTCGAGTTTGAAGTGGGGGATCGAGTCTTCCTGAAAATATTACCAACCAAGGGTGTTATGAGATTTGGTAAAAAGGGGAAGTTAAGCCCACTATTCATTGGGCCTTTTGAAGTCCTGGAAAGAATTGGAAGTGTGGCTTACCGACTTACTCTGCCACCTGAATTGGCCAGCGCTCACAATGTATTCCATATATCACTACTGAGGAAATATCAACCTGACCTGTCCCATGTCTTGGAGTATAAACCAATCCTGCTTAGGGAAGATTTAACCTATATTGAACGACCAATTGAGATATTAGACAGCAAAGTACAAGTGTTGCGCAATAAAGAAATTCCTCTGGTTCAGGTACAATGGCAGTATCATTCAAGGGAAGAATCGAGACGGGAACGAGAGGGTGAGATTAGGGAGATATAACCCCACCTTTTTAGTTAATGTTGATTTGATTTTGAGGACAAAATCCTTTTTAAGGGGGGGAGATGATGTAAGAGCCACAATTCGATTAAACCGGACCACTCGAGGCAGTGGACAGAGAGAAGGAAGTCGAGAAAAATGGAAGCACACTCCCGGCACTAAAGACAAGGATTAACGCTGCCTGGGTGACTTGACCTAGTGTCGTCCATGTAGCAAAAGCTAACGCAGCGCACAAGGGTGAAGAATTGGTAATGCCTCTTACGAACAAGGAGTATCGCTGCGCGTGAAAGGCGTAAGGATTATCGCCACGCACGAAAGGCGTAAGAAGTATCGCCACGAGATATCACCATCTAGCATGTTACCAGAGCATATCACCTGCGGGCCTATTGTCATCTGAGGCATTGCTGCACGTGGGAGCTAAATGCCATCAGTGACGAAGGAGTAGAAAAGAGAAGGGAAGAGGCAAAGTAGTGCCGGCTGAGTAAAAGGAAAACGTAGCACCGGTTGGGTCAGAGGAAAACATAGCGCTGACTGAGTAAGAGGAAAACGTAGTGCCGACTGAGTAAGAGGAAAATGTAGCGTTGATTGAGTAAGAGGAAAAGAGGTAGTGTCGGTTGTGTAAGAAGAAGACGTAGTGCCGGCTGTGTAAGAGAACCCATCGCCATCTGTGAATGCAAGGCCTAGTGCCGGCTGTGACCCAACGCTAACTGGATAAATGGGAGCAAGAATGAACAGCGTTGGGAGTATCTTGGTCCAACGAACAGCCTCTGTACATTCAACATTGCTCGGTACATGTTAGAGAAATGAGTGATTGCATCAGCCACAGGGAATCCCACCAACCATGAGCACTTAAGCCCTTTGACAATAAGTTTTCTTCATTTTACTCCCTCTCTGCCCCAAAGGCGTTCACTACTGCCCCTTGTAGATAACCCACTAGTGGAGCTTAAGGATAGCCCGTGGAGGCCGTGAGTGAGGATTTGAGATACTGTAAGAAGTTAAGGTAAGTGGGTTTAGTTTCTATGCATCCATAGTTTATGTAAAGAACAAATATTTAGAATGGGCAAATGATAGAATTAAAATGTGAAGAATGAGTGGGTTAACATGAGGTTGAAATTTCAGTTTTTGCACTTCTCAATGCCATGACTGTTTTTACCACATATATGATCTTTTTATTTATGGACACTCATGAAATTGCTCACTGTGAGACTCCATATCATGAACAAGGTTCCAAGCCCAACGGGTAGCTTGGTTAGGAGACATTAAGTGTTCTTTAAAAGCATGTTAACTTGAGCATATGAATTTCCAGAACTGTGACCATTTTTGCATCAATGTGTTTGATAGGAAAATGGCATCCAAATAAGACCAAACCTGTCTCTAATGAAAGGCATGTATGTCTACTTTAAGTCTACTTTTTATGTCATGATGAAATTTCGCCTGGAAGAAAAAATATGGCCTAAAATGTCGAGGCATGATACTGCTCACAGTCGCTGCTAGTTCCAGCAGCTGTGGCCCTCCCTAGGCATTACTTTTGACCAAGAAAACAGTGTCCAAAAGCCTTAAAAATTCCACCATTGGAAAGGTCTATGAATGTTCTCAAAGTTGCATGTTTTGAGGTTTTTGAAATTTCACATGGATTTTGAATTATGACCCGAAATGCTCGAGTATATCGCTGAAAATTGTTGCAGGGAAGATTTCCATCAACTAATGCTCACGTTCTACTAAGCTATTGACCCATCAAATGGTCCCAAATTCTTTCAAATTACTATTTTTGTAAAGGTTTGTGTATTACCTCAAAGTTTTATGTTTAAAGCATCCTAAAACTCCCCGTAAATCGAGAGCTACACCCTTGCAAGAGGGGCATGTCACCGTTACTTGTCACTGCATCATTTTATGATCATGTGGCACTAAGTTATCTTGATATAAGATAAATTTGAATGCCATGTGATAAATTCCATGAGAATGCCATAATGATATATGAATGATTCCATGTAAACTGTACTTTGTGAGAAAGAGGGGCCACGAGTGCGATAGTGATGAAATCAATTCATAATAAATGCCAAATGCTACTCAGAGGGCTTATGTGTAAATGCCCTGTGAAAGCGCATGAAATGCACGACTTTTGCTTAATGTTCTGATGTTATGATGAAATATGATTCATCTATATGAAATATTGATTTAGGATAATGTGATTCATCCATTATGAGGCATTGTATTGGCCACTACGTGGTGGGACACTCACTGGTAGTGGATATTGTTGCGATACAGTGATTAATGACCAATGCTTATGTTGATATTGACCACTACGCAGTGGGACACTCATCGGTAGTGGATACTGCTATGATATTACGTGTTACGCGATGAGACACTCATCAGTAGTAAGGAAAGAGATGACAACATATCCCCTAACCTGCATAATGATAGGAATAGGTTAAGGGAGAGGTTAGAGGGAGAAAGACAAGGGAATAATACCATCTTGTGGGGATGAGAATCCCCCCCCCCCCGCCCTCCTCCCGGCACCACCTCGGTCTAACTAGAACGCCCACATCGAAGTGCATCTTTTAATCATAAGATTCCTCCGTGCACAATACTTCTTCATCTGGGAGATCTCTTGACATAGGGGAATCTGTCAGTAAGGGATGTGTTGCTAGGAGGTCTGATAGAGCCTGACCCTTGATAGCTTTCTGCGACACATAGGTCATGTCATATTCCATTAATAACAATGACCACTTTACGAGGCGTCTTGACAAGCAAGGGCATGTCATGAGGAATTTGATGGGGTCGGCTCGTGAGATAAGCTAGACTTCATGGGCGAACAAATAGTGGTGAAGCTTCTGAACTGTGAAGATCAGGATCAGGCACATCTTCTCAATCTATGGACAATTCTTTTCAGCCCCTTGCATCCTGCGACTGAAATAATATAGGGCAATTTCCCTCCCCTCTTCATTATTTTGCACGAGGAGTGCGCCAAGTGACTCGTCGAGAGAGGTCACATATAGCATCAAGGGCTGCCCTGGCACAGGAGTGGAGAGCACAGTTGGTTCAGCAAGTATGTCTTGATGCCATCCAGAGTTGACTGGCATTCCTCATCCCATTCAAAGCGCACGCCTTTTCTCAACAAGCGCGTAAAGGGTTTACAACGTCCTGAGAGGTTGGCGATGAACCTTCGAATATAAGCAAGATTTTAGGGGGTTCATTTTGAGCTGATGAAGGCGAAGTCGCTCGAATACCCATTCAAGATCTAGAATGTGGGCATCTTTCTCTTTGGATTTCACCACCAAATTGTCCACATAGGATTCCACTTCCTTGTGCAACATATCATTAAAGATAATGGTCATGGCTCGCTGATATGTGGCCCCCGCATTTTTCATCCCGAATGGCATAATTGTATAACAGAAAACCCCCTTTAGATTCAAGAAGGCGGTGGCTTCTTGGTCTTTAGGTACCATCCTTATCGGATTATACCCTAAGTACCCATCCATGAAGGAGAATGTTTGACAGTGAGCCTTAGAGTCAATGAGCATTTCAGTGAATGACAACGGGAAGTCATCTTTTTGACATGCACTGTTTAGATCACGAAAATCGATACAAACCATGATTTGCCCATTCTTCTTCTTGACTGGCATGACATTGGCCAGCCACTTCGGATATTTGACCTCCCAGATGAAATATGCTTGTCTGAGTCTGCTTACTTCGACATCAATCTAGATTTCAAGATCAGGTCGAGTCCTTCTTGATTTTTTCTTTATGGGCTTGAAGGATGAGTCAATGCCAAGTCGGAGGACTGCAACTTGAGGGTCAAGGCCGGGCATCTAATGATAATGCCAAGCAAAGACGTCCCGGTTTGCTTGTAGGAAGGAGGCATATCGCTCTTTCTCATCTGGCGACATACTGGCTGAAATGAAGGTCGGCCTCAAGTCAATCTCATCGCCCAAGTTTATCTTTTCTAGGTCATCAGTCGTTGCCTGTCCACCTTCTTCTCATACCTCAAGGGCTTCCTGAGTTTCCACCTCGTCCGCAGTCGGGGCCCAAGAGGTCCTTCCTCAACTTCGAATACTCTGATCTTTGAACTTGCAGACACTCAACCCCTGTCATCTCCGCTTCGGTCAGGGTTTAAATGATATGGAACATATTGGTCACCTCGACTCCTCGCCCAAACTGAGAAGAGTTAGTTTCAAGAAGAAGAAGGTCAAGGGGTTGAAAGATGGGCTTTAGGAAATTGGGGTTAATAGACAAGAGGGAGGCTCGGACGAAGGGGGTTAAGAGAATGAGGGGGAGAGTGCAACAATCCTAAACTTTCAAAAACAAAAAAAAGAAACTTTTAATAAGTGATGGTCCATATGAGCATGATGGTCCTTAGGGACCATCACTACTTTCAAAAGCTTTTGGTTTAAGTTTTTTTGCTGCCCTACCACGTCCTTTAGTGGACGTGGGCTTTAAACGTTCAGGTGTAATATAATTGTTACACCTCATGTATGAGATCTTTTGAGATCTTTCTCTCTCTAGTCGAAACACAGTGAGCTTTTTCTCTCTCTAGACGAATTTTTATCTGAAGCTCCCTCTCAAATATTTTAGGTAACTGACTTCATTATCTCGAAAAATAATCCGTTTTGTTTTAAAAATGAAATGAAATAATTATTTCTGCTTATTATCATGAATTTAGGCGGGATAAATTTTATACGCAAGCGACCTCATTATTTTGAAAAATAATATTTTAAATAAAATTATGATATTAGAAATTTTAAATGCTGTAAATTCTTAGAAATAAATTTATTTATTTATTTTTCTTATCTATTGTTAGAAAATTTTAGAAATAAATGTGATAGTTCTGCTTTTACTAAAATTGTGAGATTTCTTTCTACTGTTTTTGAATATTTAGACATTGTAAAATTCATGTTAAAATGACTGCCTTATTAACTTAAAACTGATATTTTTGCATTTGATTATAGCATTGTCGGTGAAATGTTTAGTTGCGAATTGACATCTCATAAATTGTGATAGTTTCGTATTCTTGAATTTTTATAAGAGTTTTCCTATACATATTAGATTGGCAATTATGCTAGAATGTCTTTACGAACTGCTACCTTTCTAAATTTGAGCTCAAAATATTTGACTGGTTATTTTTGAAATGTTATTGAAAGTGACTGTTATTAATGGTTTCAGTGAAATTCATATTAATAATTTTAGTGATATGTTGAGTACATGATATTGCTGCTTTCAAATGTTTAAAGAAATTTAGAAATACTTTAAGTATGCAAGTGGACTCATCCGGTTCGCCGGTGAGATATACGTGGATCTATCCGGTACGCTGGTAGGGATTAAGTCGACTCATCCGGTACACCGGTGAGGTATAAGTGGACCTACAGGGATTAAGTGGACCTATCTGGGACGCCGATAGGGATTAAGTGGATCCATCAAGACGCTGATGGAATATATAGGTGACCTACTTGGGACTCCAGTAGGGTATTTTGTGAAATCTTTTGAATTATGCATTGTCATTAAAATGTTATACGCATTTCAATTATTCGAATTACACTTAATTATGTATTTTTGAAAGTGAAACTGTTGATGCATTTCAGTTAATAGATCTCCTTTTTGGAAAATACTGATATCTTTCAACCATGATTATTTTTAGGATTATGATGATCACTTACTGAGTAGTCAAACTCATCAAACTATGGTAAATATTTTTTTTAGGATCACTGCAGTTTCATTTTGAGTGCTCGTCAGGATCAACTTTGGAAGATATTGTAGTTCTGCTTAAACTTTCTTTTGTTACTTTGTAAGAATTTGCCACTGTAAATTTTTCCTATCAAGAGATGTATATTTGTTTTGACTGTCACATCTCAGAAATATCAGTATTGTAAATTCTTGGGGCGTGACATTTATGGTATCAGAGCAATAGGTTTAAGACTCTTAGGAAATTTAAAAAGAATGTACTTAAAATCACATTTATTGTGTGTACAGACCGGGATAAAATCGAGATCCAAAATAGCTGAAGCTAATTTGGAAGGTATTTACAAAGCCTTAGAAAATATGGTTGCTCTACTGTAACATCAGATGGAAAACAACAATTCACCTAGGCAGTCAGTTACGGGAAATGGTGGGAGTAATAACGAACAATTTAAGAACTTGAACCCACCTTCTTTTAAGGGTGCTGTAAACCTACTGGAAGCCGAGCGATGGATTATGCAATTGGAGAAAATATTCGAGGTAATGGAATGTCCTGATGATAGGAAGGTGGTCTTGGTAGTTTTTATATTAGAAGGTGAAGCACAACATTGGTGGCGAATGACAAAAGGAGTATTGGTCAAAGAAAATAAACCCTTGACTTGGGAAGTATTTCTAGAGGCATTTAATAAAAAGTATTTTCCAGATTTTATTCGAGACCAAAAAGAAATGGAGGTTCTGGAACTAATCCAAGGAAGCCAAACAGTAGCACAGTACGAGGCCAAGTTTACTAAATTAGCCAGATTTACACCACATATGATTAACAATAAGGCAAGAAAGGTGAAAAAATTTGAAAGGGTCTCAAACCAGCTATTAGCAGCAGAATATCAATTTTAAAATTGAGAACTTATGCTAAAATAGTGGATCGACGCCAAATTGTTGAAAAAGATTTCGAAGATTACCAAAAGATAAAAAATCAGAAAAGTCAGGTTAGACCCACACCATCTAATCGACACTAGCTTGAAGGGGCAAACAAGAAGCAAAGGCTCTTGCCATGTCAAAGCCCAATAGAGCCATGTAAAAAATGTGGGAAAAACCATGGATCAAGCCCTTGTTATTATAATACTGAAGCCTATCTTAAATGTGGAAAATTGGGGCACCAGATTAAAGAATAGCCTAGCCTACAGATGCAACAGCTTCCAAAGCAGGGAGAGATAGCTCAAAAGCCTCAGATGAAGGGAAGAGTATATGCGATCACCCAGCAAGACGCTCAGGCCTCAAAATCAGTGATCCAAGGTACTCTTATTATCTTCCAAAAAGTAGCTCATGTTTTAATTGATCCTGGATCTATTTAGTCATTTGTGTCACCACACTTTGCATGCCACTTAAAGGGAGAACCAGAACAATTAGAATACATTCTAGAGGTAGCCACACCGATGGGAAATTCAAGTTACACCAATATAGTGTACAAATCCTCTATAATAAAGATAAAAGAAAAGGAACTGTTGGTTGATTTAATAGTCCTAGAAATTCAAGATTTTGATGTAATCTTAAGCAGGGATTGGCTTTCTGCATACCATGCAAGTAATGATTGTTGCAAGAAAATGGTTACCTTTAGTATTCTGAATCAACCAGTATTTTATTCCAATGGTATCAAAGAAGACTCCCCATCATATTTAATCTCCTGTATTCGAGCTAATCGTCTCCTTCGAAAATGGTGTAAAGGCTTTCTTGCCTATATCAAAGAAGATAGGAAGGAAGAGAAAAATTTGGATACCACTCCGGTTATCCGAGAATTTCCCGACGCTTTCCCTGAAGAATTGCAAGGATTACCGCCTGACAGGGAAATTGAATT
>NW_006499969.1:4157553-4207916 GCF_000471905.2 Amborella trichopoda | reverse complement strand
GAGAGAGAGAGAGATTGAGAACCTAAGTAGGGCTCCAGTCCAAACCGTGCTGACAAGCAGCTGGAGGGCTTCATACTTTCTCTAAGTGGTCTATCCGCCCGGGCGCAACCTCGAACCCTCAAGCAACATAAGAGCGATCCATACTAGTCGCAAAAATCTCTCTCATTGTCGGCTTCCTATCCGCAAGTAAGAGGCCCCACGCGTCGGAACTCCACGCATCAGATCTCCACGGTTCTTCGAGAGAGGGTTCCTCAACCCTACGCAGAGGGAAACTTAGACCCCCTCGACATCAGTCGGCGATCAAGGGTTTCCACTTACTGACGGAGGAGGAGCCATTCATCAGAGGCCATCTCTTGACATGCAGAAAAGAAGTGTGCAATGTGCTGGTGTGGTGAACCCGTGCCATTGAAAATGGCAAGCCTTCCGTTTTGATAGTTGGTAGGGAAAGGTGTTTGAACACATTTTTCACAACTTTGGTCCCTGATACGGAATAAAGAGGAAGGAGGTCAATAAAACCTACAAAATAGTGGAAATTTCAACAGTCTCATAATGGTTTAAAAATTGGTCAAGATCTTCATTAGTACTCCAAAAGTTCATTTACCAAGTTTCATCGTGATCAGACATGTCTAACGAAATCGACACAAAGAAACAATTTCAGAAAAATTGCCCTCTAGCACCCTGAAATGGACCCTGTAAGTAGAAATATATTTTTAATACATAAAATTATTGTGGGACCGCTGCCATTGGATCCAGCATGATCGAAAACCCCTATGGGTCATGTTTTGGCTTAATCGGGCACTCTAAGAAAAAGTTATAGGTAAAATACTGAAAATGGGTGAGCCGCACACTTTCCCGTGTGGCCACCTTACACCAAAACACCATTAAAGGTGACTGTTTTTACAGTCGCAAGTAGTGACTTTCTAGGCCCATTTCTCACTCGTTCAGAGTGGGATCGCGCTCAAATTTTGTGAAGTTGTTGATCCTTGAAGAAAGTTGCAAAAAATTCAACAACATTGTTCCCCACTCTGGCGACCAAATCAGGATGCTCGCATACCCGATCGGCAAGAAACCAATTGCATTATGTGCGTAAGGTTCATGAATATCTCTGGCTTGACCCCCACATACAATGAATGGCTGGATTTCACATACAAAGGCGTCAAACCAGCTGTAAATTCAATCTTACGAATTTCAAGATTCCGACCAAAAACTCAAGACGAAAATATCTTCATCCGGACACGAAATCGGGCTGCATTTGTTGCAATGTGATCGTGACGGCATGATCAGTGTGATTCAGTGAAGAAAATGAAGCAAAACATTGAGGAACGAGCACACTATCGATCTGAAGTTTTCAAGATTTATCGAAAATTCAAGTCTCATGGTCATGGCTTAAAAACACGATCCATGACTCAAAATTGGTATCAAATCGATTGCCATGCCGAGCCCTATAAGAAAATAATCATATTTTCATCAAACGAGCATCAGAATAACCCCGGATCAGTCATGGAAGATCACGCAAGTTCTTAAGCAACAGCAGGGACTATTCTGAAATTTCACACATTGTTAGGCAGGGGCAAAACAGTCCTTTTGCACCCATTTTTAGAATTTCTTTTAATTCAATAAAATTATAATTATGTTTAATTTTAGATAATTTTTGGGCATCCACCCTTGATTGGGCCCAATTCTATATAAGCATGCAAAGCTAATTGTAAAAAAAAGACCTTGGATTCATTGCTTCAATCAATCAATAAAGACTTCATTTTTGCTTAAACTCGTGGGTGCGTCTTGGAGAGAGAGAGAGGAGAGAGAAAAAAAGGGTTGGTACCTTTGCTAAGGTAATATTCTCTCTCCTCCCTTATTTCTCTCTCCTCTCCTCTTTCTTTATCCTCCCTTCTTTCTCTCTTCTCTCCTCTTTCCCTCTCCTCCCCTCTTTCTCTCTCCTCCCCTCTTTTCTCATTTCTCTCTCTTCTTATTATCTTTATATCTCTTTCTCTCTCCTATTTCTCATCTCTATCTCCATTTCTCTTTCCTTTTTCTCATCTCTATCTCCCTTTCTGTCTCTTCTTTCTCATCTCTTTCTCTCTCTTCTTCTCATCTTTATCTCTCCCCTTTCTTATCTCTATCTCCATTTCTCTCTCCTCTATCTCATCTCTATCTCTCTTTCTCTCCTCTTTCTCATCTCTATCTCTCTTTCTCTCCTCTTTCTCATCTCTATCTCTCTTTCTCTCCTCTTTCTCATCTCTATCTCCCTTTCTCTCTCCTCTTTCTCATCTTTATCTCTCTTTCTCATCTCTATCTCTCTTTCTCTCTCTTCTTCTCATCTTTATCTATATCCTCGCTCTCCTTCTAAACACAGCCAGTGATGTTAGCACCGATTGTGTCCTCTTTCTTTTCTTCCTCTAATACAGTCGGTGAAGCCTAACGCCGACTACATCTTCTCTCTCTTCTCTGACTAATACAATCGGTGAAGCCTAGCGCCGACTGCATGTTCTCTCTTTTCTCTCTTCTCTTTTCAACCCAACCAGCGATGCCTAGCACCAACTGTATCTTTCCTTCTCTTCCTCTTCCAACACAGCCGATGATGTCAGCCCCGACTGTGTCTTTCACCCTCTTTTCTCTTTCCTTCTCTCTTCTCTCACACTCTTCTCTTTCTTTTTTTCTCTTCCTCTCTTTCTTTCTCTTCTCTTTCTTATTCTCTTACTTCTTACTCTCTCTTTATGATTTTCATTCTTTTTGTTATCCTTTCATTTGATTAAGAAGGGTTGAGACTAGCCTCTTATGGTAGTCCTGTCATCTAACCATAATGTTGTTGGGCCAAAATTACTGCACCCGCTTTATCGCCACGACAGACTAACCTTCGTGTCTAGCTAGTCAGTATCGGTATTGACGTCTAGTAGTAATCAGGTTGAGCCAGTCTGAGTTACCGAGCTCATTTTAGTACTACGTCAGGCCAATTACCCACCAGCTTGGTAACTCTGTTGATCTCCCCACTTACTCAAATTCTTCTTTCCACCCATCTTTCTTCTCTCGTTCTTTCCTTCTTCTTTTGAATGTGCACGCCTGTGTACGTTCACCCAAAAGGCCAGGTGAGGTCCACTGACCCACCTGTCTTATAAACTTTTTAATATATGTGTGAATGCAAAAACCAGGAGAATATAAGCCAAGGGAGGCGATTTCAAACCAATTTTATTACTAAGGGGCTTTCTTCGTGATCTAAGAGGGTGCCTATGTGAGCCAGCCCGAGTAAGTCCCGAGCCCACCTTAAATTCCTTTCGCATTGGTTGGTAATACCTGCCCTTGTTCTCGAACGAGGTTCCCGAGAGAGCGATCTCAAAAGTCCCGAGTCTCCCCGAGACGCGTGCCGCCCGATCATCCAAATCTGGAGGGTGAGTCGAGCAACCTAACCAGCTTGGCGACTCCATTGGGGAATTACCACCCCTTAGTAGGATCTTTCTTTTTTGGCTAGTGTCTTCTTTTACTATCTGCTTTCATCTTTTAACACTTCACTTAAAGCTTGCCGGTTCTGTAAGCCATTCAGCCAAATCAGGGATTTTTTTATCCCTGCATTCATGAGTGTCCTTAGGGAACAAGTTCCTTCAACTTCGTTCTCAACCATCCTTGTCTAGCTCTCAGGCCTTAACTTGGACCGGTGTGAGGTGGGACTTAAGAGTCCCTCACTCCCCATCTCCTCGTTCTGGTCCACCAAGGCACCGTACATCGACAGCACTTTTGTTGCCACACACAGCATGAACCCAGTCACTTGTAAGTCACTTGACGGTCATATTCTCAAGGTATGCCAGAAGGCTACCCAGTCCCTTTCTGCAAAGGCAAGCAAGTTGTCCTTGCTTATGTGGGTCACTGTGAGGATACCCCTCAATTTTCTACACCACCACAAGCCTTTATCCCTAGGGGCTCGACACTTAGAGACGAAGGCATTGTGACCTCCACCTCCTATACACACTACAAGGCTTGTGGGTTACCTACTCGAGTCACACCTCGAAGCAACAGTTTTTTAACCTCAAGTCATGTCTAAGATCGAACCTTCCGAGGCCAGATCTTGTGCATGCTATTACATCCCACCTCTCGAGGCAACGTCATTGCTACACCAACCCGAGTACATAGGAGACGACCTCCTCGTCCTTCGACGTCCTAAGGTTGGACCACATGTTCGAGCCCGGGTTGACCCCCAAGTCACCTGTGACCCTTCTTTATGAGGTGCACACGTGTCGCCGTCACCGATTGCCTCTCGCCTTCGACAAAAGGCTCCTCATGAGTCAACCTTGCTCTTACCTGCTCCTACTTCTTCGAGCAAGCATCTTCAGCCTTGGTATTCGAAGACCTTCCCCAAGAGTACCATCTTGAACCAGCCCTGTCATTTTGGTCATGTCTTTGAGCCCACAAGAGATCTCAGGGCAGTGACCTGATGGAAGATCGAGTTCTTCATCGTCCCCGACCTAAGATGACCTCAGTCCTTGGTCCTCATCTTTTGTCACACCTGATGGAGACAGCTCTATCTTGTGCAAGTAGAGCTGACCAGCCGCAGTCCCGATCACAGTTTTGGCGCAAGGTCCATCAAAGCCTCAAAGCTAAGCATGATAGAGGTCTACAAATTTTGAGCAAGGCGATCGGGGCAACCAGGTCTGATAACCCTCTCCACCCTTATCCCTTCTACCCTCTTCAGATGACGAAGCCTGAAGAAGAACGCCATGGGCCCTGCGTTGTGGTTAGTGTCGTAAAAGATGCCCAGCCACTCAGCCGCCACAATCCCAGCACCCTCGAGAACCAATCCTCACACAATCGGCATACAAGAGTTGAGTCCTGTAGGGGCATGCTGGCCCCTTACTGACTGATCTAACACGCACGACCCGTCAAGTTCGCAAGTCCTCAATTGCAACTGATGCTGACCTCCATAAATAAACAATCAGCGCAATGATTGTAAGCCAGCCTGGAGACATGCAGGAAGAGCGCAACCATTACTCAGGGAAAGGAGAGATAAGAGAAAGAGAGAAGAAGAGGGCTAAAAGAAATAGGGAGGTCGAGACGGCAGCTGAGGCCACCAATCGGGTAGGAGAGAGAAGATGAAGAGAGAAAGAGAGAAGTGGGGGAGTAGAAGGGGCTAGAAGAAAGAAAGAGGTCGAGACAGCTGAGGAGAGAGAAGATAAAAGAGAAAGAGAGCGAACTGAAAGAGAAGAAAGGATTAGAAGAAAGAGAGAGGGCGAGATGCGGTTGAGGCCGTCACTCGGGGAGGAGAGAGAAGATAAAAGAGAGAATGAGAGGAGTGAGAGAGAGAAGAAGGGGTTAGAGGAAAGAGAGAGGGCGAGAAGGCAACCGATGCCACCGCTCGAGAAGGAGAGAGAGAAGAAGAAGGATCTAGAAGAGGGAGAGAGAAGAAAAAAGAGAAGAAGAGGGAGAAAGAAGATAAAGGAAGGAAGAGAGATAGGGAGAGAAGAAGGAAAAGAAGAGAGAGAAGGAGAGGAAGGAAGAGAGATAGGGAGAGAAGAAGGAAGGAAAAGAAGAGGGAGAAGGAGAGGAAGGAAGAGAGAGAAAGGGAGAAGAGAGATAAGAGAGGAGAGAGAAAGAAGAGAAAGAAGGGGAGAGAAAAAAGAAGAGAGGAGAGAGAAAAGAGAGATGAGAGAGATAAGAGAAAGAAAGAAGAGACAGGAAGGAAGAGGGATAGGGAGAGAAAAAGGAGAGAGAAAAAAGAAAAAGAGAGAGAAGAAGAAGGATCTTGAAGAGGGAGAGAGAAGAAAAGAGAGAAGGAGAGAGAGAAAGAAGAAAGAGGAAGGAAGAGAGACAGGGAGAGAGAAATAAGAAAGACGAAGGAAGATAGATAGAGAAGGAGAGAGAAGAAGAGAGAAGAAGAAGGATCTCGAAGAGGGAGAGAGAAGAAAAGAGAGAAGGGGAGAGAGAAAGGGATGAGAGAGAAAAAAGAGAAGGGAGAGAGATGGGGTCGTTGGCCCCACTTCACACGTGGGAAGGGTGAAGGTTTACCTAAGGTTCTCGACTCGATGATTGAAACCAGGGGTAGTGATTAGTTGCCAAAAATATTCTTTGTTCTCTCTCTCGAAGGAAGGGGTAAGAAAAATTTGGATCAACAGCAGCAAGTAAAAATGGGCTATTATCAAGATAATCAAAGGATGCCAAAAGGATCAACAAAATAAAAGGGAGGATCCATCAGTTAATATATGTTGGGTATATATAGGCAACAACTAAAACATAGGTGGATGCCCAAAAACTAAAATACTTGCTTGAAAGTACAAATTTTTCTAAATTAAATAAAAGTAAAAAATTAGGGGAGAAATGACGATTTTGCCCCTCTTCCACAATCCTGCTAATTCCAAAACAATCTATCAATGGCCATGAACATTCTTGTAATTTCACGTGGCTGGTATGGGGTCTTCACGGTCATCTTCTGGCCAAAATAACATTGTATTCTTGATAAGCTTGGTGAGGTGATCATTTTGGTATAGATTTTGAGCCACGAATTGAGGTTTTGAGCCACGAACTTGAGGCGGCAAAGATGTGAGAAACTTGCGATCTTCGATTCAAGATTGCGCTCGTTTCTCGATGTTCTTTCTTGATTCATTTGCTGTAGAATGCCGAGCAAGTCTTCATGCACGTTTGGCAACAAGAATGGCTCGATTTGGTGCCTGAATGACCACTTTCTCAATTGGGGAATTATGGTCGGAATTGCGATTTCGGTGGCCGAAAACTGTCTCTTCTTTGTCCCTGAAATGCAGCAAATCGGACCATTCATCATGCGCAAAGTTTGGCTCGAATGGAGTCCTCGATCACATGGTCGCGATGCATCCATTTTCAAGTTGATCGGTTATGCGAGCGCTACGATATGGTCATTTGATCAAAGGGACCTTCTTCTTGAAAAATATGCAACTTATGCTTTTCTAATGGCCATCTTCTCTCTTCGATTTCTCTCGGCTCGGATCATGCCATCAGGCATGACATATATCAAAACGATTTAGCCAATGAGACGAACATCCTCCCAAAATTTGGGCTTGTTTCAACCTTGGATGAAGGAGTACGACTATTGAAAGTTAACCCCAAAATTGGAAAGCACAGTTTTCATAAATGGAAACTAATTCACTGAGGGTACACCAGAATTGTGTGTGACCTATCTATTTTTGGTAAGTTGGCCGCAAAATGTTCTAGGAACGTCCGAATCAGCCGAAACTTTGTACCCGAGGATTTTCAAATGTTCTAAATCTAATGGAAGTGGTCTGGTGATAGTTTGAGGCTCCGACGATAGGGCAGTAGTTACAGGGTCTTCTTTCAGCGCGCTACAGGCAGAATTCTTAAAACTAATTTGGCATCAGATCCGCCTTCATCAAATTGCAACGAAACATGGCGAGTCTTCTTAGAAGTGCCCCACATTTTTAGCATTACTGAGCCATTCTGGGACTGTTGGAGATTACACTCTAGATCAGGGCTTATTCCACTACTGCTTCCTCTTCTTCGTACTGGGGATTACAAGTGTCCGAATATCCCCTTCAACAGTCACAATTAATTACAACCATTGGACATGAAATTTGATAGCTTGGATGTATCACAAAGTTCAACTAAATTTCTTTGGAAATTTGAGCTTGGTCAAGGTAATAATTACAGCCACCCAATTTCACATCCAATTATCATGATTTATATGACGACTTTGTACCAAAGGTAAATGGTCTCATTCTATACTTTCCCTATTGTAATTATGTTTAGGATCATTACTCATGTAATTGAGTAATTTGATTAGATAAGAAAAGGCACAATGGAATTCATAAGATTCTATGTTTATTATGGAGCATTTCCTCCATTCACACCCCCATGTAAAACCTTATCTAGTAGTATTTATAAGTCGCAAAATCTTGAGGATGCAACCTCTTCAATCTGGCCAAAAACAAGGAGAAAACGGAAATTCAAAGGCGCTCTATACGTGCCCCAATGAAAATAAAATAAAAAATATTGAGAGAGATTTTCTATTTTCAGATGGTTCAAACTAATACAAATAGTATTATAGGTCACAAAATTTTGGTTATGCAACCTCTTCAATCTAGCCAAAAAAAGAAGAAATTGGAAATTCAAAGACACTCTATATGTGCCCAATGAAAATAAAATCATAAATATTGAGAGAGATTTTTCTATTTTCAAATAGTTCAAAATAAAATCATAAATATATTACCATTTATTTTTTTTTTATATTCATACATCTCAATGTCAAGATGATCAATTAGATTTTCAACATTAAAAAAAAGCTTTTATGATGAATTTTTGAGATGCATATGTAATTCTACATATTAAAGTTGCATCCTTATATAAACTTTTTCCATTTTATTTTCGAAACCAATCTTTCTTGTATAGAAAGCATATCAAAGTCTAATAGACTATGGAACAATGGTGCTCCAAGGTGGATCCCAATTGATAGATGATTTTAAGTTTACTATACCTCTCTCCCTCTCATAAAGAAAAGGAAGGAAGATCGTAAAAACCAGTGCTGGTTTTTGGTGAGGAAGTAGAGAGAGAAGCAAGGAAGTATAGAGAGACTACTCAAAATCGGTAATCGGGAAACGTCTTTTTTAAAGGTGTAACAGAATAGGGGTATTTAATTGGGGATAAAGAAATTGAAGCCAATCACTTTATGCGATCTCAGCACCAATATTCATAAAAAAAAATTACAAAAAAACTATCAAGACTACATTTTGCATGCAACTTACCCTCAACTAACTTTTTTTCTCACATTTTTTCCCAAAATATAGTTTTTATGCAAATATCTCCCAACCAAAAAATAAATAAAAAATACCTAAACTACCCCCTCTTACTTTTACCTTTCCCACGCCTCTCTCTCTTTTATCCCACCAAAATAAGGGCTCCGATACTGTGTAACTACTGTTTGGTAGTAGGGCACCGGCACTGTATAAAGTGTGGTTCGACAGTTGCTAAGGGCAGTCCAATAGTAGATGTTACTGGATTTCGGCACTACGTAAAGGGCGGTCTGGAATTACTCAATTTCGACCCAGTAGTTGTCTTAAGGCAGTCCTGCACTTGTTTGATCCGGTAATGTGATGGTACGCTCTGGCAATGTGCTACTGGGGTAAAAAATTCAACGTCAAATCTAGCCAAAAGGATTTTTGTATACTGAAAGACCATTTCCGTCTAAAATAATGAACCTTTTCACTTGGGGGATATTTGCATAGAAAGTTTGTTTTGGAGAAAAACATTCAGATAAAAAATTAGGTTTAGGGTAAGTTACATAAAAAATGAAGTATTGGGGACTTTTAATAATTTTACTTATTAATAATTTAAAATTTCTCCTCTTTCCTATTTGTCACTTATTCTTGTCTACTTTTTTGAAAGTGGGGTTTTTGGAAGGTTTAGAAAGTGAGTTCCACCCTTCCTCAAAAGTCCGTTATGCATTAATAACTCGATTTTTTGGTCTAATTCTTTAAAAATTCATGATCATTTTTTGCCAATATAAAATTTAAAATATAATTATTTAAGGGGCTTTTTCTTGTTTTTTTCTTCTTCTTTTTTTTACGACAAGAGAGACGGTCATGGGTTAGCAGGTTCTTGTATCCATTGACTCACATAAATCTTTTATGGTGCTTTTTTTTCGTGCCCTTTTTTAGTTACTTTTATGGCTCGTTTTTTTGAAAAATGTTCTACTTTTTGTTTTGTGGTAATTTTATAGTTCTTTTTTTTTATTTGGGCTTTGAATTGATATAACTTTACAGAGTACGGAAAAAGGGATTGAAAAAAATATAAGGGACTATAACGAGCTGAGTATATAGCCCAGAGTGACTCTTGGCTGCCTTCAGTGATACTAGCAATGACTCTTACTACTCTATTCCTACGAAACGGGACGGAGGGAAGGGACGGCTACCGACATTTCTAGTGCTTGTTGTAGAGCAGTAGGGGCATTCCTGACGTTGGGGAAACTTGGGTGCAGCAGGTAGGACTTGATTGTATCGAACGCAGCTTGGCACTCTTCGTCCCCGACTTTTCTTTGTTTGTTTTTTGAGTTTAATTTTTTTGGAGTTATTCCCGACTTTTCTTTGTTTGTTTTTTGAGTTTAATTTATTTGGAGTTATTATGGTTGATTTTTATTCGCTTGATTTTTATTCGCTATTGGTACATTAGGTTTACCATAGAAAAGAAAGAGAAAAAAACTCCACTGAAAGAATATAATTGTCAAAAGATTTACCATCAAATCAAGAAGATATGTCTAATTGGCGAAAATCATAACAACTATAAGGGTAGAGATAGGGTTTAATATAGAAAAATGGTCTGATAGGGCTGCAGTCCTATCAAAATAAGTAAAGCCTCACCTCATAACTCATCGAAATTTGCAATTCAAGTATTGTAAAACCTTTATATCGATCATTGTAAAAAGTGCAGTAGCAGGCATCCTAAAAGCCCCATACCCTCTCCCTGCCTCACCTCAAGTTCTTCAGAAAAAGGACATAAGCTCTAATAATGGCAGCTTTCCTGAGCCTTGGGCTGGTCCTTCATTTTCAAACTCCCGTCCTCCAAGTTCCCATCCCATCCCCAAATTCTGTCTTGAGTCTAAAGAGAAGTAATTCTCTTGAATTTCTTCCTGCAAAGCCTGAATTTGCTCTCCCCACTCTTTCTAAGTCTGCTCCCCCTTCTCCGAAAATGGACCCTTGAGCTTCGGCCGAATATTTCAAGGTAATTCTTTCTTCTTTATTATATTCTTTTATTAAAAAAAAGAAATTTAGAACCCTCATATTCTCTGTGCAGTGAATGCTGTTTCTCTGGTTGAGTTTTCTTTTTATGATTGCACAAACCTTCTTGTTTATTAATGGTTGATGTTTAAGTTCTCTATATTACTCCTTCCCAATCTGCTTATCCTATGCAGGAATCAGAACGCCAAGGAGAGTTGAGGCTTGGAAGTTTATGAATCAATAAACCAAGGAGATGTTTGAGTCCTGGTTTTACGGTAAACATAATGTAAAAAATATGGATATTGTCATATTACATTGATTTTCTCCTGAAGTAGTCATGTTTCTTCTTCATTTGTCACATTCTTTTCTTTTTCCTTGTAACCTTTCACGCCTATGCAAGCCTTGTTGGACATCACAACTTAGAAATGTCCGTATTATATATATGAAACTCTCTATATTTTTGTTCAGCACAGTGTAGGAATAATTGAACTTGAACCGTTAACCCGTCATGGGCCTAGAAGCGGTTCTACCGGCCAAATTGGTTAATCGGCCGGTTCAACCGTTCTCACAGGGCAAGTCCCAGGCGGTAAAAAAAAGTGTTTTAAAAATATAAAAAAAAAAACCAATAAAATATAAAGTATATTTAATGAATGACTAAACAAAACGCATCCAAATGAAGTTGAAAATTAATGAAAAATAAATTGATTTTTAAGAATCGATATGTGCCTTTGGGTATTTTTGAAATTTTTCAAAAAAGATGGAAAAATATAAAAATTAGTATTAATGGCCAAAACAATTTTCAATCTTTGCCATAGTGATGAAAAATATTAAAAAATACATTAAAAATAAAATCCCTTATTTTTAAGATTTTGTATAATGTTTCTAATTTTTTTTAAAAATACCCAGCCAGTCACCAAAACCTACCAGTTTCGATCTAACCAGGAGGTTACCGATTAGAACACCAAAATTTTTCTTATTGTTTAGAATTTAGCATGCACCCATATCTCCCTCTAACACACATGAAATTGGGCAGAACAAATTTCTGGAATCTGTTGGGTTTATGTCTCTTTTAAAGGTCTTATGAGAGCTTGTATTGGCATTTTCTATATTAGAATATAAACTCAGTGGGAGTGTGGTCTTTGAGTAGATCATACAAGGTAAATGTGATTTGTCGATAATCGGTGATTTGTCGATAATCGGACTAGGCTCAACGTACTAGGCCAGCCGAGTTTGAAAAAACGCAAGATACCTGAGCATAGTGATCTATCGAGAAGGGTTTAGTGGGTTAGCCCTTGATGAGGTCGGAGTATGCCTAGATGAGAGCCGAGCGACTGTGTGGCCCTTGCATAAGATGAATAGCCTTTATAGACTGGGATAAAACCTTATCGTTATATCATCACAATGAATGTACATGGATAGTCGTTTTGGGATTCGTCAATAAGGGTGAAGCATGTACATGTGCGAAAGATTACCCCTATACGCTATAGAGTCATGATTGCATCATGGTCTGAAGGACCATGATTATTTTGTCTCTAGGGGAAAACTTGAAATCCATAAACTGGGATTACGTCCCCTAGTCTATTGGCTAACTTTGGTATTCTAATCATAAGCGACTGCAGTGGACTGTGGGTTATGGGAACTGTTGGGTCAATTTAAGAAAGCTAGGTGGATCGTGGTCTGCAGTTAAAGGTAGGGTGCTCCCGTATATTGATAAATTCCTAGATCTATTGGATCTGATTCCCATAAAAATTAGTTAGTTTTAATTAATTTTATGATATATATTTTTAGAATATTTATTTGAATCTTTGTGAATTTTCTGATATTTTATTTTTGTCATTTGGATTTATAAATTAAGATAAATTAATTTTCCAATGTTTTAAATAAAATATAATATTTAAAATTTCTACATAAAAAATAAAATATTTTTTAAAATTATATGGGACCCTCCATAAATATGGGGGCCCAAATTATAACATGTGGGATTAGGTGGGGCCCACGTGTAACATGTGGGATTAGGTGGGGCCGCGTGTGGCCACCAAAGGGTGGCACGCCCCACCGGTAGGGACTAGCTTGATCTCCGATATTAGGTGATAGTTATCCCCTTACTTGTTGGCTTATGTTTTGAGTATAGCCAACTTACATGATAAGGTTGAATATTTGAAATATTTAGTAATTATTTGATATACTAAAATAAAAAATGAGAAATACATTTTTTTCATTTAAATATTATATGGGAATAGATCTAGGAAATGGAGGATAAAGCTCTAGCTCATCTCTTTGAATCTTGATGGTGGATCAAAGAGATGGATGGCTCAATCTCTCACCTCAAAGTCTCTTTAGATCGACAATGAAGATTTGACTCTACGAATTGAGGCAAACCCCAAAGCATAAAAAAATGTATATAAAGAGGCTCTCCCATTTCATAAAATCTCAACAACTAATCTCTCATTTCTCTAAGGATTTATCTCTCTCTCTCTCTCAAACAACTCTCTATAGGTGGCACACCCTACCTAGGGCTTTAAGATCTCTCCCAAGCCTTTTTAAGGGGGCACACCCATGCCCAAGCTTTTTTAAGGGGCACACCCCAACCAAAATCACTCTCAAGCTAAGGGGTCATGCTCAAGTAATCTCCCTCAAGCCAAAGCGGCATGCCCAAGTCATATATCTCTCGTTTCTAGGTGGCACACCCAAGCTAAGGTTAGTTTCTGGTGGTTTAATTTTTGGGTGGCAAATGGGAAGATCCCTTGCTAGTAGATATCTCCCTCTCTTTTTGATATATCTGTCATCTCTCCAATAATCAAACCAAAGGGGCTTGGACAAAACTAAGGCATTGAGGTTTTAGGTAGTTGGTTCTAGATTGAGATCTATCAAAAGGAGGTTGAACAAGACTAAGGCATTGAGGCCTTAGATAGGCATCAAGGCCTTAAATAGTTGGTTTTAGAATTGAGATCATTATCTCATTGAGAGGGTTTTACCATATGTAAGAGAATTAAGAGACCGATCATAGATCCAAGCACCATTAGAAGGAGGAGACTCGGTGTGGGATGTACTAAACCCGAGTGAAGTAATCTCTAGCAATTTTACTTCTTTAAATCTTTATTTGTGATTTAATCTTCTCTTCCCATAAAGCAATGAATTAATATTTTGATTTAAGGAAATATATTCAATAGTGGTAGCAAATGATAACCATGTTTCTTTTCTTTTATTTATATGTTTCAAGAGTTATTTATTTGTAATTGGACATTGTGGGTGATATTGTCGGTGTAAGAATAAGAAAAATAAGAAATTTTCTAATTTATATACATCGTGCATGATCACATAGTCAAACTTTCAGAATCGGGTCAATCTTGACCTCAATAAAAAATGGGTTTTGAAAAATATTACCACCCAAATTGACCTTTGATCTAAATGCTAGGAGGCGATATGATAACCATAAAATATTGCTGGAAGTTCGAAGGAAGAAGACATGAACGTCAATTCTCGGAAAGTACAAATGGATTTTTAATGAAAGTAAAATACATTTCCTATGTATATCCTCAACCAAAAGAGGAGAATCAGTGTAACTATAGCGTAAGACAAGTATCACCTCTATGTAGACAAGTGTTGGTGAGATGTAAGGGCTTGGGCTCAGGCTCGGGCTGACGGACTATAGATGATTGGGCCTGAGTGGAGGTAAGTGGTTAGTGGGGATTCTAAGTTTGTAGGTAGAATAGGGTTTGCCGATCCTAAATACTTGAGAAAAGGCAATGATAGTGAGGGTTTTGGTGCTGGGTTTTGATAGGTCTCATTGGGAAGTAAAAGATAATATCTCTATTTCATCTATATTTACTCTTCTTCTTCTTTTTTTAATGCGAATTTACAGTTAATGTTTCAAAACAAAGAAGAAAAAGAAGACTAATAATTTGATATTTTGTAACATATTTTTGGAGAGGTAAGTGAGTGAAATAAAACTTAAAAATGATAATTCTAATGCTAAATATGATTATTTGACCACCTTAATGTATTTTATATGCTAGTTTGACCAGTCAAGTGATACTTTCCCTGTTGTACATTAACATCAATTATTCATTAAAAAGATATTTGCAATTCAAAATATTAAAATCTATTAAAAAAATATCTGCTACACAAGAAATTTCTTTAATACTAATCGTGATTGATTCCGTTCAATTATTTTTTGATGATTATTTACTTGTATCACAAGGTGATCACACTTAATTACAACCATCTGATGTAAAATTTGATAGTTTGGATGTATCACAAAGTTCAAAAAACTTTCTTTTGAAGTTTGAGCTTGGTTAATGTAATAATTGCAGCAACCCAATTTCACATCCAATGGTCATGATCTATATGACCACTTGGTACCAAAGATAAACGGTCTCGTTCTATACTTTCCCTATTGTAATTAGGTTTAGGATCATTACTCTTGTAACTTAACTGAGTAATATGATTAGAAGAGAAAAGGCACTATTGATTTCAAAAGATTCTATGTTTATGATGGAGCATTTCCTCCATTTACACCCTCATGTAAAACCTTATCTAGTAGTATTTAAGCAAAAATTATGTGGATGCAACCTCTTCAATCTAGCCAAAAAAAAAAAGAAAATGGGAAAATCATTTCCTCCATTTACACCCTCATGTAAAACCTTATCTAGTAGTATTGACGCAAAATTTTGAAGATGCAACCTCTTCAATCTAGCCAAAAGAAGAAATGGGAAAATCAAAGGCACTCTATATGTGCCCAATGAAAATAAAATCATAAAATATTGAGAGAGATTTTTCTATTTTCAGATGGTTCAATCTAAGTATTTAATAACTTAAAATCTAGACTGGCTATCAGTGAGAGGTTTGGTCCATTTGAAACTGGTTTGCCACAGGTCGAACTGGTAAGATAGAAAATTGGAAATAAGAAAAAAAAAAATCGATACAGTAGTATAAAGATGAAAATATATTAGAAAAATTTGCTTAACTTCCTTTAGCTAGTCAAACTGGTCAAAGTGAGTTGCTCTGACCAGCTAAATCTAATCAAAGATCGGTCTTACTAGTTTTTTATAACACCCACAATCTATGTATTTAATTACTGAAAATCCTGACTGGCTATCGAACTAGTGAGAGGTTGGGTCCAGTTGAGAGGTTGGGTCCAGTTGAAACCGGTCTACCACCGTTTGAACTGGTGGGATAGAAAACTAAAAATAAAAAATGAAAATTATATACAATAGTTTAAAGATGAAAATAGATTAGAAAAATTCGTTTAACTTCATTGAGCTGGTCTAACTGGTTAAAACGGGTTGCTCTGACCAAGTAAAAATGGCCGAACATCATTTTTAGTAGATTTTTTTATAACCTTGCGTGTCCTTCAGTTTTATTCACAATGCATTTTATGGCCGATATTTTTAGACTCTGGTCCGGTAATCATCACTACACGAGGCTAGTCCGAGTGGATTCAGCCCAGCAGTGCACATATTGTTAAAAAAAAAGGGTAAAAAAGTAGTTAAAAATTAGGTCATTGTAAAATAAGTAGTAGAACTCTTCACAAGTCCATAGTAGTTCAAAAAGTATACAGTAAAACGAACTCATTTATACCTTTGAAATATTCAAAAATAAAAATTGGAGCCTGTTCCAAAAAAGACTATCCAAATCATCATAATAACCATATCTACAAATGTATTTCTAAATTCATTTAATTAATATTTTCTTAAAATAATTTAATTTTATTCTTTTTCAATTTCAAACACGGGCCAAGGAACTCGCCTTGCTGGGCCAAAAAACTAATTCACTGAGATAGAGAGTGCCAAAATCAAACTCGTCCATCCGAAAATTTCTAAACGCTCTATCAACTCCTTCTCTAATTTAATTTGTAAAACATTGATTCCCACTTTTGATAGCCGAAATCCATGAGGCAAAAGATTATCCGAAACCTGCGACGTCAGAGGTGGCACTACGGGTGCACCCACTAATTATAGCCTAGCCCAGATAGCCGAACCGGCTACTACCTATTGGGACGACTTGGTTGCGCTGAATTGGCCGACTCGGTTATTTAAGTAAAGCAAAAGGTAAAGAAATAAATAGGAAAAGTAATGAAAAATACACATGGAAGAATAAAATCAAAACCAAATACTTTAATTCAGGTAATAGGATCTCTAAATTTAAAATCAAAATAAAACATTAAAGTCAACAAAATTATGGAAACAAAATGTTAGAAAATTTGCAAAAAAAAAAAGAGAAAAACAAAAATTCAAGCACAAAGATTTTTGGTATTGATTCGAAAACTTGCTAGCACTTATCTAGATTAATATCACAGGAACATTTTGAGAGGAATTCAAAAAAACTTTTGGCGAAACATTGAGAGAGAATTCAAAGATTTTCGATTTTGGGTCAAAAAAGGTTTTAGAAATCTGACCCCTAGAAGAGGCAATAGCTTCAACGTACAAAACCATTTACAAATAGGATTCCGTATTGTTATAGGTATTGCTGTGCACAACGGCGTATGTTTTGGTGAGAGAAATTTTGGGTACTGTCTTGGATGGAGAACATAAGAGCAAATAACTACCATGAGATACCCAAAGAATTGACTTTAGGGAGAAGTTTGGAAGGTGAGAATAACAATAAATTTAACATCCATTGATTATCATAGAGTTTACTTTTGAAAAAAATACCTTGGAGATCACTTATAGTTACTAACAAGAAATTTATAATCTCAAATATACTTTTTCCATGTGAATAAACAAATATCATTTACAACAATTAATTCATAGAACCACTTATAAAGAATTAATGTATAATTCGTTCATACCATATCAAAAACTTCTAAAGAAAGAATAGATGAAAAAAGAAAGAAAAAAAGAATCAATGGATAAGGGTCCCCTAAACCAAACTAATGACAAACAATTCCCTAAAACAATCTTGTTCCGAAAAGAAAAAATGGTTTGGGAGGTTCTTCAGTGGTAAAAAGAAGAAGCGTTTTTTAGGGTTCTTCAGGGTTGGAGATTTGGAAAATCTCATCGAGATTGGAGTGAAGCACTACTTGGCTGCCATTTTCAAAATGTGCTTGATCGTGGGCTTGAGTTTGTAGTTCATGCAAAACTTTGCTCTAACAGTTTTTGAGCTTTCCACCTCGATAACTCTTTTCTGTGGCGCCTCATGTGTCCACCTAGTGCTTGACCCATATCGAATTCGTTGCTACACATCCAACACTGGTGCTTCTGCACCTCCTTCTCGCCCTTCCGCTTACGAGGCTTTGTGAGGCTGGTTTGGTTGCCTCCAACTGCTTGGTATTTCTCAAAAGCCTTCACGCATATGCGACACCTATACTGCCTTGTTTTTTCGCTGTGTCTACCATCTTGTCTTTGATCTCTTTGGTGAATTTTCATGACACTAGACATGGGCTCCTGTTTTTGCACCACAAGATTAGCAAAGAAAACAAATGAGAGATAGATTCCTACTCTCGCACAATAATTCAAGAAAAAAAACCGACAGTTAGAGTCTTACTATAGAGACAATGTCTCTTTTTAAAAAGTTATACTTCCAATTATCTCCCGTAAATTTAAGTGCTTCCCATTAATATTATCTAAAGAGAAAGTGAGAGAAAGAGAGTTGCCTACTGGATAAAAATTGAAAGTGGAGAATATATAGAGGGAAGGGACCCTAAAATTATTATAATGGAAGGACTCATAATCACTTTAGGATTCATAAATACAAAGAGAGAACTTAAATCGGGTGGAGAAAGAGAATCTAGAGAGAGAGTATTTTAGAAAGAGAATGTAGAGAGAGAATATTCTTTCAATTATCCTCTTTTATCGATAATTAATTATCCTCTTTCATTTACTTCCATCTTTCATCTATCTACTCTTATATTTTATCTCGCAACAACCCATTAAGACATCAAATGAGAGTACGTACTTCTCCTCAACTTCCCACGTTCTCTACAAAACTTCCTAATTAATATTAAAAAATAAGACAATAGTGCCATTAATCTCTCCCCCAGTATTATTTGGGTGTGGTTTCTATAAGGTTGCAACCTTAAACAATTTAATTAAGGTGCACATCCAAATTTTATCATAAAATATAATTTTGATGTAAAAAGTTATTAAGATTATATGAAAATTTATTTTCATATCTAATTATAAAATTTTAAATTCCAAAAATGGTTAAAATCAAGTAGATCTATTAACATACGAAAATCTTGAAAATGAACGGTCTAAATAATGTGTTTCAAGATGCACTATTTCTGATATCCAAAATTTTTTAATTTTTTATATTCATACATCTCAGTGTCAAGATGATCAATTAGAGGGTTTCTCAACATTAAAACAACCTTTTATGATGAATTTTTGAGATGCATTTGTAATTCTACATATTCCTTATATAAAACTTTTTCCATTTTATTTCTGAAACCCATCTTTCTTCTATAGGAACCATATCAAAATCTAATAGACTACGGAACTACTGGGTCAGTTTATTGGTTGACTTTGGTGATCCAATCATGAGCCCTGCCATGGACTGTAGGTCATGGGAACTGTTGGGTCAGTTTGAAAACTTAAAATTCTTAGATCTAACGGATCTGATTCCCATCAAACTTAATTAGTTTTAATTAATTTTATGATATATGATTTTTAGAATGTTTATCTAAATTTTTGTGAATCTTCTGATATTTTATTTTTATCATTTGGATTTATAAATTAAGATAAATTAATTTTTCAATGTTTTAAATAAAATATAAGATTTAAAAATTTTAAATAAAAAAATATTTTCAAAAATTATATCGAACCCTCCATAAATATGGATCCAAATAGCCAACTTACCAGGTTGAATATTTGAAATATTTAGTAAATCTTTAAATCAAGATTGCTTGATCTAAGAAATAAAGATTAGATATACTAAAAGAGAAATAGAAGAGACTCTAAAATTGTTATAATAGGAGGAATCGTAATCATTTTAGGATTCATAAATTCAAAGAGAGAAATATATGAGAGAGAATTTTGTGTCGGGTGTGGAGAGAAATAGAGATAGAGATAGAGGGTAGACGAGTTTTCTAATTCCGGGGGAGAAAGAGAATGCAGAGAGAGAATTTTAGAAAGAATGTAGAGAGAGTATTCTCTCAATTATCTTATTTCATATACTTTTATCATTCATCTATCTACTCCTATATTTTCTCTAGCAACAACCCATACGGCACATCAAAATAAGAGTACGCACTTCTCCTCAACTTCCTACTCTCTCTAGAAAACCTCCTAATTAATATTAAAAAATAAGAAAATAGAGCCATTAATTTCTCCCCCCGTATTATTTGGGCGTGGTGTCTATAAGATTGCAACTTTAAATAATCCAATTAAGGGGCTCCTCTAAATTTTCTCATAACATACGATTTTGATTTCAAAAAATTTTAGGATTATATGAAAATCTATTTTCATATCTAATTATAAAATTTTAAATTCTAAAAATGGTTAAAATCAAGCAGATCTATTAACACATGAAATTTTTTAAAATGGACAGTCTAGATAATGTGTTGCAAGATGCACTATTTTTGGAACCCAAAATTTTTTATTTTTTTATATTCATACTTCTCACTGTCAATATTATCAATTAGAGGGTTTTTCAATATTAAAACAACCTTTTATGATGAATTTTTTAGATGCATCTATAATTCTACATATTAAAGCGGCATCCTTATATAAATTTTTTCTATTTTACTTTCGAAACCAATCTTTCTTGTATAGGAAGCATATCAAAGTCTAATAGACTAAGGAACAATAGTGTTCTAAGGTGGTTCCCAATTGATGGATGATTTTCGGTTTACTATACCTCTCTCCCTCTCTCTCTCTCACTCATAAAGAAAAAGAAGGAAGACTGTAAAAACCAATGCTGGTTTTTTATAAGAATCTTAAAAGCATTACTCTTTTACAGAGAGAGCGGTTATAAATAAACCTTAGTTACTTGGTTATTAAGAAATTTATTAAAAAATAACGCTTCTACAATGAGAGGGGGAGAGAGACAGAACAAGAGAGAGAGAGAATTCCGACATATTTAACATTAATAAAAATCTAAAAAAGAGAGAGAAAGAGAGCGTACCTCGATGTGTTCTCTAATTCCAACATACTGTGAGAGAGAGAGTTCACTTAATTAGGAAAGAGAGAGTTCACTTAAATAGGAAATCAATAAAGTAGAGGATCAACCTAAAAAAAACTGGAGAAAAAAAGTTAGAACATGGACTCTCTCAAGAGGAAGGAAAAAAGGCTACAACTCTTACAGTGAGACTCTCTCTCTCATTCCACTTTCTTTCTAAGATTCTACTGAGATAGGTAAAAAGTCTTACAGTGATACTCTCTCTCTCTCCCCATGAGATGAGATTTTTGTGAGGAAGTAGAGAGGGAAGCAATGAACTATAGAGAGACTACTCAAAATCGGTAATTGAGAAACCTCTTTATTAAAAGTGTAAGGAAATAGGGAGATTTAATTGGGGATAAAGAAATTGAAACCGATCACTTTATGCCATTTCAGCACCAATATATTCATAATTTAAAATTTCTTCTCTTTCCTGGTTATCGCTTATCATTCATGTCTGCATTTCCAAAAGTGGGGTTTTGGAAGGTTTAGAAAGTGGGTGCGACCATTCCTCAAAAATCCATTGTGCATTAATAGCCGGATTTTTCGGTCTAATCGTTTAGAAATTCACGATCTTTTTTTGCCAATATTAAATTTAAAACATAATGTCTTGGGGGATTTTTTTTTTTTGGGGCCTTTGTATTGATATAATTTGACATTTCTTTGTTTGTTTTTTAGTTTTATTTATTTGGAGTTATTATGGTTGATTTTTATTCACTATTGGTATATTAGATCTACCAAAGAAATGAAAGAGAGAAAAACTCCACTAAAAGAATATAATTCTCAAAAGATTTACCACCAAATCAAGAAGATATGTGTAATTGGGCGAAATCATAACAACTATACAGGTAGAGATGGGGTTTAACATAGAAAAATGGTTTGATAGGGCTGTAGTCCTATCAAAATAAGTAAAGCCTCACATCATCACTCATCAAAATTTGCAATTCAAGTATTTGAAAACCTTTATATCAATCATCTCAACTTGAACATTATTGTGGTGAAAAAAAATAGCATATATTGTCACAAATTATCTAGACCATTCATTTCACCATAAAATTAAGTGTTCATAAATCTGCAATATTTGTATTATTTTTTTAGTTTCAAATTTCATTGTCGACATTGGAAATTGATTTTAGAGCCATCATGAAGATTCCCGTTGTCGAAAGTTCTTTCCAGAAGAGGATTTTGAGTAAGGCTTTATTTTATTCTCATACAGCCTAGTGTTTGAACACATTTTTTAGCACCTTAGGTCTCTGATGCGGAATAAAAGATAAGTTGGTCAATAAAACCTGGATACATAGAAGATTTCCTGACAATCTCATAATTTCCCCAAAATGAGTGAATATTATCCTAAGGACTCAAAAAGGCTACCTGCCAAGTTTCGTCGCAATCCGACATGTCTAAGGCAAAGCAGACAAAGAAACAGTTTCGAAAAAATCGGCCTCTAGTACCCTGAAACGGAACCCATAACTAGAACACTATTTTGGGTACGTCAAATGGAAGTGGGACCACCGCCATTAGATCTGGCACAGTCGAAAACCTTTAAGGGTCAAGTTTCAGCTTAAACAGACATTCCAAGACAAAATTATGGGTGAAACATTAAAAAGGGGTAGGCCGCACGCTATTCCCGTGTGGCCTCCCTGCACCCATCTCCATTAAAGGAGACTGGTTTGCACAGTTACGAGCAGTAACTTTGAAGACTCATATCTCACTCGTTTTGGGTCGGATTGATTCAAAACGTTTTGGAACATGTTCGTCTCATCAAGACGAGCGTTTTGATATGTGACATGTCTCGTGACGATATCCGAGCAAGGAGGAAAGCAAGAGAGAGTTGGCGATTCGTGAAGACCGTTGCAAGAAAATCAACAGTAGCACAACCCACTCGAGCGGCCATATAATGGCGCTCGCATACCCAATCGATGCGAAACTATTTGCATCGCGTGTGTAAGGTCCAAGGCTATGTCTGGTCCAAACCCCGCACGTGATGAACGGTCGGATTTGGTGTACGAGGACGTCGAAGTTTGTTGCAACGCGATCATGACGGCATGCTCAGTATAAATCAGTGAAGAAATCACGAGAAAAACATCAATAAACAAGTGCATTATCAATCCAAAGTTTTCAAGAGTCGTGCAAATTTCGAGTTGCATGATCGTGGCTTAAAAACATTATCTGTGGCACGAAGTTGATACCAAATTAATCAGCATACTGAGCCCAATAAATAAGTAATCATTGGTTAGGTGCCTCAATATCGTCCTCCAGATCGGGATGACCTAGTGGCACATGTCTTGGATTTCATGGGAATCCGAGACTTAAGATCGCTCTCTTGGGAACCTTATTAGGAAACAAGGGCAGGTATACCAACTGATGAGAGAGGAACTTTATGTGAGGTGGGACACACGTCACGTGAGTCCGTGACTCACTCGTGCTGACTCGTGTGGGCACCGTCTTAGGACACGTCGGAAACCCCCCAGTCCTACAACTGGTTCGGAATCACCTCTATTAGCATGTACTCTCATGTTTCAACAATCACACACACATGGTTAATTTACAAGACAAGTGGGCTAAGGGACCTCACCTTGTCTTTGGGCGAATGCACATAGGGATGCACATTCAAAAGTAGAAGAAAAGAGTAAGAGGATAGATGGAAGGAGAAGAAAGAGATAAAATAGAGGAAAATAGAGGAATGGGGAAAAGAGGAATTTGTCCAAGTGGCTAGACTAACACAGTACCTAGACTAGCAAGTGATTTACCCGACATAGTAGCAAGATGGGCACGGTAACTCAGACCGGCATGACGACAATACTGCTCGATATCATAATGATCACCGACCAGCCTGACACGAGGACTAGCCTATTGTGGCAGCAAGACAGGCATGGTAACTCAGACTGGTACGACGGTAATACTACTCGACGACAAGACTACCATGACAGTGCTTGACTTAACCTCCCTTGGTCAAATGAGAGGGAAAGAGAGAAGGGGAAAAAAAGAAAAGAGAAAAGAATGAGAGATAAGAGAGAAGGAATGAAGAGAGAGAAGGAAGAAAAATAAGAAGAGAAGAGAAGAGAGACAAAAAGATAGGCGATTGAGAGAGAAGACATAAGAGAGAAAAGAAGAAGGAGAGAAGAAGGGAATTGAAGAGCAGAGAAGAGAGAAGAAGGGAGAAGAGAAGAATAGGGTAGAAGAAAGGAGCAAAGAGAGAAATAAGAGAGGAAGAGAAGAAAGGAGAGAAGAAATAAGAGAAAAGAAAAGAAGAAGAGAAGAGCAGTGAGAAAGAAAAGAAATGAGGGAGAAGAAAGACGGAAGTGAGAGAAGGAAAAGGGAGAAAGAGAGAGAAGAGAGAAGAAAAACATGGACGGCGATGAGATTCCATCATTCATGATACATGAGAAAGAAAGGGAGGAAAGTATAGATGGCAATGGGGTTCTGCTGTCGATGACACCAGAGAAAAGGGAAATACAAGAGCATGGATAACGATGAGGTTCTGCCGTCTATGACAGACAAGAGAGAAAGAGAGGAGAAAACATGGACGACGGTGAGGCTCCGCCATCCATGACAAAGGAGAGAGAAAAGAGAAGAAAATATGGACGACGATGGGGTTCTACCGTCCATGACAGACAAGAGAGAAGGAGAGAAGAAAACATGGACGACAACGAGGTTCTGCCATCCATCACATATGAGAGGGAAGGGAGAAGAAAACATGGACGACGATGAGGTTCCGTCGTCTATGACAGACAAGAGAGAGAGAGAAGAAAACATGGACAATGATGAGGTTCTACCGTCCATGACAGACAAGAGAGAGAGAGAGAGAGAGAAGAAAATGTGGATGGCGATGAGGTTTTGCCCTCCATGACATAAGAGAGAGAAAAGAGAAGAAAACATGGACGGCGATGAGGTTCCATTGTCCATGACATAGGAGAGAGAAAGCAAAAAAACATGAATGGCGATGAAGCTCCGTCGCCCATGACATAGGAGAGAGAAAAGAGAAGAAAACATGGACGACGATGAGGTTCCACCGTCCATGACATAAGAGAGAGAAAAAAGAAGAAAATATGGACGACGATGAGTTTCTGTCGTCCATGACAGAGGAGAAGAAAACATAGATGACGATGAGGTTCCGCCATCCATGACAGAGGGAGAGAGACAAGGGAATATGGACAAAGGCCCGACCCGCCACACGGGTTAGGCCTGGCTCACTGTTTATATTTTAGGTGTAAGAGGACATCATACCTGGTGATAAGCTCCACTGAGCATGAATGGAGAAGAGGGAGAAAGAAGAGAATAAGGAGAAAGAATGAAGAAAGAGATTAGGAAAGCGAGGAAAGAAAAAGGAAAGATTGAAGAGAGAGAAGGAAAGTGAATAAAGAAGATCAAGAAATATAGAGAAGTGAGGAGAGAGAAAGAGATAAATAAGAAGAGGAGAGAGAAAGAGATAGACGAGAAGAGGAGAGAAAGAGAGAGAAGAGAGGAGGAGAGAGAAAGGGATAGACCAGAAAAGGAGAGAGAAAGAAATAGATGAGAGGAGGAGAGAGAAAGTTACCTTTATCATTGACCTTTTCTTCTCTCTCCTCTCTCTCTCCAAGATGTGCCCATAATTTTAATTTGAAATTTTCAAATTTATTCATGCAATTAAAAACTAAGTGATCCTTTTACATCTAAGTTTAGCATGTATTTAAAGAATTGGGCCCAAACATTGGTGGATGCCCAAAATCTAGCCTAATTATTGATAATTACAATTTATTTGAATTAAAGAAAAATCTAAAAATGGGTGTAAATGGACAGTTTTGCCTCTGCTCAACAATACATGAACCTCCAAAACAGTCCCAGCTACTGCCGTAGAACATGCGTGATCTTTCATGGATGATTCGGGATTGCTTCGGCACCTGTTTGACTGAAAGATAATTGCTTTCTTGTCGAGCTTGGCGTGACGATCGATTTGATACCAACTTCGAACTACGGATCTTGTTTTTAGGCCGCGATCATGGGACTCAAAATTTGTATAGATCTTGAAAAATTCTGATCGATAGTGTGCTTGTTTCTTGATGTTTTTCTTTAGTTCCTTTGTGAATTGCACTGAGCATGCCGTCATAATCGCGTTGCAACAAACGCACCTCGATTTCGTGCCCAGAAGAAGATTTCATCGTCTTGGGTTTTTAGCTGGATCTTGAAATTCGACGGCCGAGATCTACAGCAATTTTGATGCCTTCGTGTGTCGAATATAACCGTCCGTTGTACATGTGGCTCGAACCAGACATAGCCTCGGATCTTATGTATGTGATGTAATTGGTTTTGCGTCGATCGGATGTGCGAGCGCCAGGATATGGCCGCTCGAGTGAGTCGTGCTACTACTGATTTCCTGCAGCTGTCTTCACGAGTCGCCAATTTCTCTTTAGCTTTTCTCCCTGTTCTGGCATCGTCACGGGGCGTGTCACGGGGCATGTCACAATGCTCATCTTAACGAGACGAACACACTCAAAAAATTTGAGCACGATCCGATTCGTAAGGAGTGAGATATGGATCTCCGAATTTGCTGCTTGTGACTGTGTAAACCAGTCTCCTTTGATGGAGATTGGTGCAGGGAGGCGGCACAGGAATAGTGTGCAGCTTACCCTTTTTTAATGTTTCATCTATAACTTTGTCTTGGAACGTCCGTTTAAGCTAAAACCTAACCTGTAGGGGCTTTCAACCGTTCCAGTTCCAATGGCAGTTCTCCCACAGCTATTTGATGCAATAAAAAATAGAGTTCTAGTTACGGTATCCGTTTCAGAGTGCTAGAGGCTAATTTTTTCAAAAATTTTTCTTTGTCTGCGCTACCTTAGACATGTTGGATTGCGACGAAACTTGATAGGTGGACTTTTGAAGTCTTAAGAATATTCTAACCCATTATGGGGAAATTCTTGGACTATTAGGAATTCCACTATATGTCAAGGCTTTATTGACCTGCTTCTCCTTTATTTCGCATCAGGGACCCAAGGTGTTGAAAAATGTGTTCAAACAATCATCGTTTGGTCAAACAGACATCGGAGCAACCCTGAATCATCTATGGAAGATCACGCACATTCTAGGGCAGCAGCAGGGACTGTTTTGGAATTTTGTGTATTATTGGGTAGGGGTAAAACCATCATTTTGTCCCCATTTTTAAATTTTATTTTAAATCAAAGGAATTGTAATGATCATCAATCAGTTCAGATTTTGGGCATCCACCCATGTTTCGGGCCCAAGTCTATGAATACAACACTATACCCCATTGTAAAGGACCTTCATTGTGATTAATAAAAATTCAGAGTTAGCTTTGATTGAGGGTCACGTCCAAGAGAGCGAGAGAAGAGAGAGAAGAAAAGTCTGTTACCCCTTGGTGAAGGTAACTTTCTCCCTCCTCTGACATGGACGGCAGAATCCCATCGTCGTCCATGCTTCCCTCTTTCTCTCTCCTTTGTCATGGACGACAGAACCCCATCATCGTCCATGCTTCTTCTCTCTTTCTCTCTCTTCTGTCATGGACGGCGGAACCTATCATTATCCATGTTCTTTCTTACCCTCTCTCTCCTTTGTCATGGACGACGAGACCTCATCGTCGTCCATGCTTCTTCCCTCCCTTTCTTTACTCTGTCATGGCTGGCGGAACCCCATCGTTGTCCATGTTCTTTCTTCTTTCTCTCTCCTGTCATGGATGGCGGAGCCTATTGCCATCCATAGTCTCTCTTACTCTCACTCCTTTGTCATGGACGATAGAACCCCATTGTTGTCCATGTTCTCTTTCTCTCTCCATTTTCTATAATAGACGGTGGAACCCCATCGCCGTCCATGTTTTTTCTTCTTTCTCTCCCTCTTGTCATGGACTGCGGAACCTCATCGTCGTCCGTGTTTCTCTTCCTTCTGTCCCTTCTTTTTCGTCTTTTCTCTCTTCTTCCCTTTCTTTTCTCTTTCATCTCTTTTCTCTCTCTTCATCCTTCTCTTTTTTCTTTCTTTCCTCTCTCTCTTCTTTCTCCTCTCTTCTACTCTCTTCTACTCTCTTCTTCTCTTCCTCTTCTCTCTCTTCTGTCTTCTCTCTTAATCTCTCATCTTTTTCTCTCCATTCTCTTTTCTTCTTCTTTTTCCTTTTCTTTCTCTTTCTTTTTTCTTTCTCACCTCTCCTTACTTTCTCTTATCTTTTCTTCTCCTTCTCTCTCTTTTTATTTTCTCTTATCCCTTTCTTTCTTCTCTTTCTTCTTTCTTCCTCTCTCATTTGACCAAGGGAGGCTAAGATTAGTGCTGTCATGGTAATCCCATCGTTGAGCAGTATTGCCGCAGTGCCGATCTGAGTTACCGTACCCATCTTGCTGCCACAATAGGTTAGCCATTGTGTCAGGCTGGTCGGTGTTGGTCTTATCGTCGAGTAGTATTTTTGTCATGCCAGTTTGAGTTACTGTGTCTGTCTTGCTACCACGCCAGGCAATCATCATACTAGTCTATCTACTGTGTCAGTCCATTTCTCCTTCTTCTCTTCTATTCCCTCTATTCTATTTCTCCCTTCTCCTCTTATCACCCCAATCTTCATCTCAATCCTTCCCTTTCTTCTTTCGAATGTTTGTCCAAAGACAAGGTGGGGTCCCGCGGCCCACTTGTTTTGTAAATTAACCATGTATGTGTGATTATAGAAACAGGAGAGAACAGGTCAAGGGAAGCGATTTCAAACCAATTGTAGAAATGGGGGGCTTTCCGTCGTGATCTAAGAGGATGTCCACGCGAGTCAGCCCGAGTGAGTCATGGACCCAATTGAGGTGTGTCCCGCCTCACATTAAATTTCTCTCTCACCGGTTGGTGTACCTGTCCTTGTTTTGTAACAAAGTTCTCGAGAGAGCGGTCTCAAGTCCCGGGTTCTCCTTGAAACCTGAGACACATGTCACCAAGTCATCCTGACCTAGAGGTGAGATCGAGGCATCTAACCAATTTGGCGACTCTACTGGGGACTTACTACTCCTTTGTAGGATCATCCTTATTTGGCTAGTCTCTCCTTTGTTTTTCTGTATTGCACACACATGGCTTCTAGGTTTCTTAACCCATTTATTCGGATCATGGATTTTCTCTTCCCTGCATTCGTGAGCATCCCCAGAGAACAAGTTCCTCAAACTTCGTTCTCAACTTTCCTTCTGAGCAAAGACCTAGTATCTAGCTCCCAGGTCTTAACTTGAATAGGTGTGAGAAGGGACTTAAAGGTCCCTAACTTCCCATCTCCTAGCTCTGGTGGAACCCCCATCAAAGCACTCTGCATTGGTATGACATCTGCTACCACTCACATCATGCACACTATCATCAGCAAGTCACTTGTCGGTCGTATTGCAGAGATATGTAGAAAGGCTGCCCATTCTCTTTCTACAAAAGGCAAGGAAGTTGACGTTGCTCATGTGGGTCGCCACAAGGCTACCCCCCACATTCCTCTGCCACATTAGGTTGCTATGCTTAGAGGCTCGACACATCAAGGCAGAGACGCTAAGGCCTCCACCTCTCGCACACACCCTAAGGCTCGTGGGTCTTCCACTCGAGCCACACCTATGTTACCTCGAGTCAGTGTCCAAGATCAGGCCTCCTCAGGCTAGGTCCTGTACACGTTATGCATGTGCATCCCACCACTCGTGGCAACACTGTTGTTGCACCAACCCAAGTAAATGGAAGACGACCCCCTCGTCCTCCCTCTCAGCATAGACTAGCGCACCCTGTAAGGGGCAAACTTCCACCTATTTCCTCACAAATCCCTGCTCGTTGCTCTCAAACTCTTAAGGCCAGACAACTTGTTTGAGCCAGGGCTGACCCCCAAGTCACCCGTGATCCTTCTTCAAGGAGCGCACATACGCCGCCGTCACAGACCACTTCTCGCTTCTGACTCAGACGTCATCCGTGAGTCGCTCCTTCCCCCTCTTGCTTCTTCTCTTTCAGGCAAGCACCTCGAGCCCTGGTACTTGAAGACCTTCCCCAAGAGTACCATTTTGAGCCAGCTCCAGCACCTTGGTCATGTCTCTGGAGCTCAAAAGAAAGCTCGAGCCAAAGACCTGATGGGAGATCAAGTGCTTCATATGGCCCAGGTTGACCCCAGTTCCTAGTCCACACCCATTGTTTCATCTGATGGAGATGGCTCTTTCTTGTGCAAGAAAATCCAGCCAATCGCAGTCCCAATCGCAGTTCTGACACGAGATCCATCAAAGTCTCAAAGTCAAGCACGACAAGGGTCTAAAAATCTTGACCAGAGAAGCTAGTCAAACAGTCGGGGGAGCCAGATCTGACGACCCTCTTCACCAAAACCCCTTCTACCCTCTTCGAATCTTGGAACCCGAAGAGGAGGTGCGAGTATCCTGCACAGTGGTCAGCATCATAGAAGATGACCCGACCACTCAGCAACCACGGTCCCAAGATTGTCGAGAACTGGTCTTCACGGGATCAGAATCTAAGACTCGATTTCAGTCGGGGAATGCTGAACCCCCACTGACCGATCTGTTGTTCTTGACTTGTCAGGCTCGGAAGCCTTCAACTGCACCTAAGGTTGACAGCCCTAAGGACATGGTTAGCGTTATGGTTGTGATCGAACCTAATGCCAGCCAGGAAGAACGCATGGATAGGTTCGAACAGATGGTGGGAACAATGATGGAGAAGAGTGATCGCATAGAAAGCATGTGGTCCCCAGTCAATGTATCCCATCATGAGGCCGACTCCCATCACTCGGATGACACAGCTCCAAGGCAGCCTCCTCCTCTTGCCTCACAGGACAATTTTTTCCCTCATTCCATCTCACAGGCAGACATCAACGCTATGGTAGCCCATAGCTTAAAGAACAGACAAATCCCAGGAATGCAGGGTACAACGCTTTACCAAAAGCCGTACCCCTCGTAAATTTATCAAGTTTTGTTTCCTTCAGACTACAAAAAAGGGAAGCTTCCCTTGTTCATTGGTACAACATCCCCGCACCAGCATATCACGTATTTCCAAGTGGCATGTCGAGAGACAACGACTGATGGGAGACTCCTCCTCCGTCAGTTTGTTCAAACCCTTGATGGTTCGGCTTTTCAGTGGTATGCTCGGCTTCCCCCTTATTCTGTACATACTTGGGAGGAAATGGAGAAGCTGTTCGACCAGCACTTCTATGAGGTCGAGAAAGAGGTCTAAAAAAATCAATCTTCTCACCTTGATTCAGGAACTAGATGAACCCGTGGATCAATTCATACCAAGATGGAGAGATTTGGCTGCTCGTCATCCTTACCCCATACCTAAGAAGGAAGCAGTCCAGACCTGTGTACGAAACTTGCGACCTGAGATTGCTCTATATGTTGAGGCCTCCAATCTGACCTCTATGTTAGAGTTGATCTCTAAGCAGTTCGCATAGAGAGTTTGTCACGCCGCCATGGCGGGTCACGACAACAGTTTAGGAATTTGGGAAACAACTGGGGCAACAGTAATTCTCATACCAACGCCCATGGCAATCAACAAAAAAGGGTAATCTACGTAGCCGTCACCATTAGTGATCGAAAGAAGGCTGCCTTCCAAACTTTGGACCTCTCTAAAGGGGTAGGCACAGCGAAAGCGTATCAAGAAGGCAAGCAACAACAATCATACAATCAAGTATCGCCACCTGCGAACTTTAATTGAGATGATTATTGGGCCAAGCATAAGAATAAGGTTTCTCCGTTCGAAAAGGAATGAGTCCCTGCACTATTCCGATTATTACTGGAGCAGAACATGATTGAGTTGCTTGAGAGCAAGTCTCCTAATCAAGTTGGACTTAACACCCACGCAAACTACTATGCTTATCATCGGAAGATAAGCCACCCCACAGAGGAATGCTACATTCTCAAATATTTTATCGAGGCTCTGATTCAGAAGGGTTAGATAAAACTCGAAGAGCTTAAGAAGGCATTCGAGGAAACTGAGGATGCCCACGTGGTGACAGTACAGGAGGAAAGAGAAGGTCTGCACTCTTCTGATGAGCTGTCATCAGATGTCCTCCAGGCTTTGTTTGGCATGATGCTCCAACAAGGGCGCATCACTCCAAAGCCAGCAAGGCAGCCCATGCACCTTGCTCAGGGAACCGATAATCATTAGTACCCGTACCATAAGATATGGGGCCACAAGCTGAGTGAATGCTATGAGTTCAAAGCGATAGTCACAAAGAAGGTGCAAATAGGTCACATTGCTTATACCGTCACAGAAAATCATCCACAAGACTGCATCCCCATCCAGGAGAATGCTTCAGTGTAAGAATCTCATGTTGATGCCTCCGATCCTGCTGAACCCTCAACTTTCCAACCATGGAGAGTCTACCATAGGCGAAACAGACTCAAGTCCTTAAAATGGGAGGCATTTTGTCAAGCTAGCGCTGTTTGCAAACCTAGCGAGATGAATCAAGCACTTCCAATCAAAACCAAGAGAAGACAGGGGCCAAGAGTTGCTCGCCGGAGAAACAAGATTCCTCAACCACCTGTTGAGCAAGAATTTCTCTGGCCTCTTCCTCCATTGCCGACCTTACAAGACTTCATCCCTAGTGCGATCATCCTTCCTCCCTCATCTCATTAGGAGGACATCCCTGAGCCATCTTCTACTCGGGGCACGTCCACTAAGGGTGACAAAATTAAAAGCATCCCCCAATGGTCTGAGCAGGGGAAAGACCTAAAAGACTCCCTGCACACGTCCGACTCCGGTGATGACATCAAAAGCTGCCCAAATCAGTCTGATGAGGGAAATGACCTTAAAAGTCCCTCACCTACTGACCCCTCTTCTTCTCCTTTTTCTTCTTTTTCTTCCTCTTCTATATCTCTTGCAGGTACAACCCGAGAATGTCCAGACTTCGAGGCCCTTGACAGAGAACTCAAAGGAACCAATATAAGCAGGACACACCGGAGACGGTTGAGAAAGGTACTAGCCCAGGCGGCTAGATTCTTGACAGTCACTGACGCCCTGGTGGCTCGAGCCTAGTTAGAGTCATCTTCTTCCACAAAGAAGCACAAGAGATCAAAGCCGAAGAAACCCCATTGCCCCCTTGAGCCTGACCTAGAGCAAAGGCTGAGAGAATCAAGTGGACAGAGCTTCTATTCTTAGGAAGCCTGTCATATGGTGCATATCTCAGAAGAATTACCCAGCACAGGGCAAATGAGTCCGAGATCAAGGAAAATGCTGCAACCTCCACCTTAGAGGCCAAGCGTCCTGAAGTTTCTTGATCCACCACTCCTTCCTCACTCTAATACCACAGACAATTTACCCATCCTCAAGAGCCCTAGGATCCTTTCTCGTTCAAATATCTCAGGCAATCCACCCATCCTCAAATTCTTTGAGATGCCTTTGATCCCGTATACCCAATCACCTCCTAAGCCTTAACCTCAAACCTCCACTCTGCTAAAACAAATCCCTGTCACCCACACCACCCAAACCAAGCCAGTTGCGCAACCAGGCCAGCCAGCAGCCAAATAAACCTCTTGCAGCTAAACCTGCTCCTCAACCTATTATTCCGCCTAAGCCAATGGCATGACAGAAGCACAAAGGCTGACCTAGAAAAGGTGAAATACGATATAATAGGGAACATGAGGAAGCGATCAGCCCTTCTCATCATCTATGATGCCCTCATGCTCTCAAGGGATTACCGTATGGCTTTGGTTCAGGCTCTTTTCGATCCAGAGGTGTACGAGACCGAGGTAGAGCCCATTGAAGTGGACCCGACAATCTTGAGTGGATGTATGGCGATCACTTTCTTAGAAGATGACCTTCAATTGGGTGCAAAATTTCACAACCACCCTCTCTTTATGACTGGTGAACTACATGCATGCTTCATCAACCGAATTATGCTGGGTGAACGGTCAACAGTCAATCTTATCTCAAGGAGAATTCTCACTCGATTGGGGTTAACGTCTGAAGATCTTACTCTGACCCATATCACAGTCTAGGGGTTCAACCAGTCAGAAGAGAAGCCGGCAAGCACAATTTGCGTTTGTTTCAAGAATGGTGAATTAAACGATTACACTCAGTTTCATGTAATCAACCCCGACACCTCCTAACATCCTTCTCGGCCGCCTGTGGCTCCATGACCAGGGAGTGGTCCTATCAACATTGCACCAGTGCTTCAAGTATAGTCGAGATGGGAGACAGAATACGGTCTATGCTAATAAAAGACCGTTTCCTGTAGCCGAAACTCACTATGCCGATGCCAACTATTACTACATAGATTCGGTGTCACCCCAAAAGCCAAATGATGGTGATCACAAGTCTATGACGAAAACAGAACCTTCAACTCATGAGGATGGTGAAGATATCGGGTGAACACTGGTAAACTTGTTCAAAGAGGAGGAAAGACAAGGTAAAATCCTCCCTCTGACCCCATTCATCCCAGTATGCCATCTACTATCCTTGAGGAAATTCCATCTTCCCCTGAAGATGAGGTTTCCCCCTCCGCTTCCAGTCCTAACCCACCTTTGCAAGAAGATAGATCAGAAGTCACCTCTGAGATTGAGGAAGTCATGGGGATAGATCTCCCGGCTCCAAAGGTCACCTACACGTCGGACCATAATAAAGTCCTGCATATCCCCATTACACTCTTGAAAGCAGAATTGGCGCATCAATCGTCGTGAAAGAAACTCCAAACCCTGGCTTCCCTAAGAAAAGAGGATGCTCCTTGTCCCACTGTAGGGTCAGCTCATACCAGTAGTCAACTACAAGTCTTGCACTTCCCAGATTATGTGAGAGTAGAGTAGTCGAAGAAAAGACAACCTTCACGCCCTCAAGAGCAGGATTCTCTAGCAAAGTTAAGAATCGAAGTTCACAGTCTCCAGAGCCAATTGGAGGTTATGTGTATCACTTCAAAACATCTAAAGAAGTTTGTGCCTGAAACCAAGAGCTATGACGAACTTGAAGTGAATACGCCTCAAATAGAAGCCAAAGCCAAAGCCCCTCCTGATTGGACTATTTACAGTGAGCAAGCTCATCAAATAATGAGAAAAATGAATTATGAGCCCTTGTCCAATCAAACATTAAGAGGAGAAGAGGCAACCGCTCCCCCATTTGAGGTCATTGAAACCACAACAATTTGTTAGAGGACAAAACAAGGCTTAGGGTTTCCCTTTGCCAAAGGGCAGAAATAGTGAATGCCTTGAAACGTGGCCTACTTAAGAGCAAGAGATGAGATGTAGTGAAGCAAAAAAAAAAAAGAAATAAAAAAGTCATGCCTCAGAATGAGACAGAAGTGAAAAAGAAGTATTTCATTCATAAATTCAGAGATCATTACAAGTATTACACAAATAAAGAAAAAGGAAAAAATGACAAAAAAATGACACTTTAAACAACAATCAATGATCTCATTGATCTTCATTTTGGATGCGGCAAAAGAAGCCTTCTAAAGAGGCGATTTCCTCCCCCAGGGTGTAGTCAAGGGCTGATATTTCCTGGGCCAAGACCTCATCTTTTGTCTCCCAAGCTTTCACCTCTTTCTCGAGCCCATAAAATTCCTCCCTCATCCTTCGTATCTCTGCTTTCAGGACCGTCATCCTGATGGAGTGGAGGCGATGCATCAATGGGTGATAGCTAAAGAAGTATTATCCTTGATACGCTCTCAAAAGGCTCAATATCCAGCAAAAAGGAATTAAGAATAAAAAGAAGGCAAAAAGAGGGAAAGGAAAAGAAGCAAGACAGTCCAAACAAAGTTTAACTCTTTTATTGCATTAGAAGGAATTACAAGCCAAGAAGCCCATTATTAGGGAGATTACAAATATATCATGTAGCTACCCCAGCGCTGCTCTTGCATTTGAGGAAAAGGCAATGATTACAGACCAAAAGGATGCTCCCACATCAAAGGAAGGTAGAAGGGTTTTAGATCGAGTATATCAGACATACAAAGCAGACCCTTCTGGCAAGGAACTGTCCTATGATGGAGAGCACGTCCACGTCACAGTAAGCACCCTTCCACAAAACACCATGGAGTTCATAGTTGTGCTAAAGGACATGGCTTCCAACAAACTTCATAAGCTTGGCCTTACCATTGGTCACCACCTTTGCCTACCCATGTCAGCGTCGTGCGTGGTCATCGCCGCACACGACTCAATGCTGTGTGTGATCGTCTCCGCGCACGACTTAGTGTCATGCGCGCACAACTTAGCGCCATCTGCACATGACTTAGAGTCATGCACGCATGACTTAACGTCGTGCGTGACCATCGTCGTGCATGACTCAGCGTCGTGCGCAACAATCACTGCGTGTAACTCATCGCCGAGCATGACCACGGCCGGGTGTGACTTGCCGCCATCCATGAAGGGATCGCCGAGTGGGCGCAAGGTCATGCTTACTGCCGCTCATGACGAGCATCGTGTGCAACCTATTGCTGCATGTGTTGGCCTACGACCGATCAGATGTCCTGTCACCCTTCATCTCCCTAGCGACTGTTCAACTCACTGCGACCCTTCAGTTCCGATGACCCTTTGGTTGCCAACGACCCTTTGTCTCCCTAGCCATTATTCAACTCCCTATGACCCTTCAATTCCCTAGTGGCTATTCACCGCTAGTGACTGTTGGCTGCTTTGCAATTCCGGCTACTTGCCGGGAAACCTCTCCACTTGCTAAAAACCACTGTCGTACTTTCCCCTCTCTTTCCCGATGGCTAAAAATCACCGAAAAACTGTCGAGAGCCTGAAAAAGGTTCCTAGTACACCCTCAGTCCCTGTTCCGATATCCCACGACCCTTGCCCGAACTTCTATGGCTTCAACACCAGCAACAAAGTTAAAAATGCCAACCAGGTCCCTGAAGGCCAAAACGGCTATGGGCCAGACCGGGTCCGGCTCAAGCCCAAAGCCCGAACATAGGTTACTGCCGCTCATGAAACCTTAAGCATCAAGTGTTAGATGGATAAAGATCGGTTCGGTCCCAGGCTCGAGGCCCGAACTCAAACCAACGACGCGTGCGACTAATGTCGATCACTGCTCAGCACCGGCCTCACAACTATCGTCCATGCTAGTATCGTGTGTGCCAATGCTACTGTCTCTCATGAATAGTGTTGTGTGTGTTTCTATCGTCCACGATAGCGCCGCACGTGTCTGAGCCTGGCTACCCACCAGGTGTGTTTGGCCACTACCGCCAGTGGAGTTATACCTGCGCCCCAGCCTGTCCTCCCCAGTGGAGTTATGAGCATGACATTGCCCTTCATCCCCAGGGAGTCACGCCTACCCCCCTAATCCCCAGTGAAGTCTGCTCACCAACCCTCAGTAGCCACCATCTTCAATTGAGCCCTCTACTTGTGTATAGCCTCAACCACTTTATCCCCAGGGAATCGAATTGTCGTTCGCCATGGAGTTTCACCTACATGGTGACCTACACAATGGCCTAGATGCATGACCCTAAACGCATGATCCAAACTACGCGACCTTAAACTGTAGCGGAGGTCTAGTTACACGACCTTAAACAGCATGGTCCTAGCTACACGACTTTAAACTGCATAGCCACGGTCCAAGCTATATGACCTTAAACTATAGTGCACGTCTTGACCACATGACGTTAAACTACTTTGCCTAGGTCCTGGAGGCATGACCTTAAACATGCCCCACACATACTCACAAGCCCCTTACATGCGTCTTCACACACGCCTTCCCTAACCAACTCGTTCGTGTGCGCACACCACCTTCATCAACTCCTCAGTGAACCCATTCACCTCATTAGCCTCCATCATTCCCCAATAAGTCTCACCCGCAATCACAAACGGTGTGCTATCCCGCCATCTATAATTGCCGTCAGCGAGTGGGTTACCACTTTCCACCTTCCATCCAACACCATCCATCTTCCACAGGCAGCCTCGTGCCATCTCCTCAAAGTGTATCAAACCACCACCATACTCACTCAGCAGCCTCCAAAGACTGCCATTCATCGCCACCATGGTCCAGCTGTATTATCCTAAACTACAGTATATGTCCTGGCCGCATGACGATAAAAGGCTTTGCACAGGTCCTGAGGCATGACCCTAAACATGCCCTCACAAAAATAAAAAATAAGAAATAACGGGCATGGTGTATACCTGAACAACGGAACGCTATGAGTAAAAATGATGGACGAGCATGGTCATGAAACCATGACTAAAAGAGTTCCGTGAAAATAAAAACCCAGGCACAGTGAAAACTTGAAAGGACACCATGAGTAAAAATGGAAGAATAAGGGTGGACATGGCCGAAAGGTCAAAAGTAAAAGAGCCCCAAATAAAAAGACGTTGGTGAAAACCTTCTCTACAGTGCCACTTCCCAAGTCCAAGCGAAAACCCTTAAACCAATAAGCAGGTTGATGCAGTCATGGGCGGCTTCAGCCAGCATTCAAAAGAAAAATCCCCGGTGTCAGAATGCCTTGATATCAGGACCCAAAAATACAAGCTTCAGGAAGAATCCGATAGGCCTAGTCCGATTACAAAAGGACCCAGAAGTCAGAAGAATCGCCAAGATGACAGGTCAGGGTCCCGTGCTAAAGGACCACATTCTCAAGAAGTCAACCAAAAGAATAAAATTACAATGGAAAACCAAAGACGCCCCCAAAGGATCATAACTGTCAAGCCAGGCCAAAGGGTGATGGCTCGCCAAGGGGCCGCCTCGTCAAGGCCCTCCCTACCCGACAGGCCCAGACTTTCAGGATAGGCCGACAAAAAGCCCCCGACTGGACCCGACAGGATAGGGCCCATAGAGGTACCCTGCTTGTCAAAGCAAACCTTGTGTTGCAGCACACGTGACCACCAAGGGCTCCATGGCTGTCGATCCAAAACACAACCTCAAACGTGGACCACCACAACAAGACACAAAAACACTAATTGATTGGGAAGAAAGCCCATAACAAGGCACCTGATTACCAGACAAGCCTAAATTCTGACCAACTGGGTCTGCAAGCTTTTAAAAGCCCCCAGCTGTCAGAACCCAAGAAGAGCTCCAAACATGGATGATGGACATTCATGAGATTTCCCCCACCGGTAGCTCAAGTCTCTTCTCCCCCGAAGTCTCCACGAATGGACTGCGACATATGCATCCAAACATCTGAGCATCCTAGATACAGCATTGCGTGGATATCTCCTTGGCGTTCATGTGGCCTTGCGGCCAGGAATAAAAAAGTAACAAGGTCGAAAGAAATTTTTTGAGTTTTGTCCTTCTTGCTTCTCTCAAAGTACAACACTCGGTGGGGCAAGTTGTTTGAACACATTTTTTCAAAACTTTGGATCCCCGATGTGGAATAAAAGAGAAGCCGATCAATAAACCCCTGATATGTAGAAGAATTCCTTACAGTCGCATAATTGCCCCAGAATGAGTGAAGATGATCCTAAGGACTCTAAAAGGCCACTTGCCAAGTTTCATCACAATCCAATACTCTAAGGCAGTGCAGACAAAGAAATAGTTTCGAAAAAATCGGCTTCTAGCACCCTAAAATGGACCTCGTAACTAGAACACTATATTTTTGGTGCGTCAAATGGTTGTTGGACGACCTCCATTGGATCTAGCACGATTGAAAACCCCTTAGGGTCAAGTTTTGGCTTAAATAAACGTTTCAAGACAAAGTTATAGTTGAAACATTTAAAAGAGGTACGCCGCACGCTATTCCTGTGTGGCCTCCCTACACCAATTTCCATTAAATGAGACTGGTTTGCATAATCACGAGCAGCAACCATGAAGCTCATATCATACTCATTTTGAGTCGGATCAACCCCAAACTCTTTGGAGCATGTTTGTCTCTTCAGACAAGTGTTTTCATATGTAGCACGTCCCGTGACGTTGTCCGAGCAAAGATAAAAGCTAAAGAGAAATTGGCGATTCATGAAGACTATTGCAAGAAAATCAGCAGTACCACGACCCACTCGAGCGATCATATCACAGTGCTCGCATACTCGATCGATGCGAAACCAATTGCATCAAGTGCGTAAGATCCAGGGTTATGTCTAGTCTGAATCCCACATGTGATGAACGGTCGGATTCAACATACGAGGACGTCAAAATTGTGGTAAATTTCGACCATCAGAATTTAAGATCCAGCCAAAAACCCAAGATGGCAAAATCTTTGTCCGAGTAAGAAATCGAGCTGCGTTTGTTGCAACACAATCGTGACAGCAAGATCAGTGCAAATCAGTGAAGAAATCACAAAAAAAATCAAGAAACGAACATACTATCGATCCAAAGTTTTCAAGATTCATGCAAATTTCGAGTCGCATGATCGTGGCCTAAAAACGCGATCCATGGCTCAAAGTTGGTATCAAATGGACACCAGAGCAACCCCGAATCATCCATGGAAGATCATGTGCATTCTAGGGCAGCAGCAGGGATCGTTTTGGAATTTTTGTATTGTTTGGCAGGGGCAAAACTGTCATTTTTTCCCTATTTTTGGATTTTATTTTAAATCAAATAAATTTTAATTATCATCAATTAAGTCAAATTTGGGGCATCCACCCATGTTTTGGGCCCAAGTCTATAAATACAACGTTATACCCCATTATAAAGGACCTTCATTCTGATTAATAAAAAATGAGAGTTAGCTTTGATCGAGGGTAACGTTCAAGAGAGAGAAAGGAGAGAGAAGAAAAGTTTGGTACCCCTCGGTGAAGGTAAAGTTCTCTCTTCTCTGTCATGGATGGCAGAACCCCATCACTGTCCATGCTTCTTCCCCCTTTCTCTTTCCTCTGTCATGGATAGCAGAACCCCATCGCCGTCCATTATTCTTCTCTCTTTCTCTCTCCTCTATCATGGACGGCAGAACCTATCGCCGTCCATGTTCTTTCTTAACCTCTCTCTCCTCTATCATAGACGGTGGGACCTCATCGTCGTCCATGCTTCTTCCCTCCTTTTCTCTCCTCTATCATGGATGGCGAAATCCCATCGCCGTCCATATTCTTTCTTCTTTCTCTCTCTCCTGTCATGGACGGCGGAGCCTATCGCCGTCCATGTTCTCTCTCACTCTCACTCCTATGTCATGTATGGCAGAATCCCATTGTCGTCTATGTTCTCTTTCTCTCTCTATTTCCTGTCATGGACGGCGGAACCCCATCACCGTCCATGTTCTTTGTTCTTTCTCTCTCCTGTTATGGAAGGCGGAACCTCATCGTTGTCTGTGTTTCTCTTCCTTATGTCCGTTCTTTTTTTCTCTCTCTCTCTTCTTCCCTTTGTTTCCTCTTTCATCTATTTTCTCTCTCTTCTTCCTTCTCTTTCTTCTTCCTTCTCTCTCTTCTTCCTTCTCTTTCTTCTTCCTTCTCTCTCTTCTTCCTTCTCTTTCTTCTTTCTTTCCTCTCTCTTTTATTTCTCCTCTCTTCTACTCTCTTTTTCTCTTCCTCTTCTCTCTCTTTTGTCTTCTCTCTTAATCTCTCATCTTTTTCTCTCCCTTCTCTTTTCTTCTACTTTTTTCTTTTCTTTCTCTTTTTTTCTTCTCTCACCTCTCCTTACTTTCTCTTCTTTTTTCTTCTCCTTCTCTCTTTTTCTATTTTCTCTTCTCCCTTTCTTTCTTCACTCTCTTCTTTCTTCTTCCTCTCTCATTTGGTCAAGGGAGACTAAGATTAGCACTGTCATGGTAATCCTGTCATCGAGCAGTATTGTCGTCGTTTCGGTCTAAGTTACTGTGCCTATCTTGCTTCCACGACAGGATAGCCATTGTGTCAGGCTGGTCGGTATTAGTCTTGTCGTCGTGCCGGTCTGAGTTACTATGCTCGTCTTGTTACCACTCTAGGTCAATCACCGTACTAGTCTAGCTACTGTGTCAGTCTAGCCACCTAGTCAAATTTCTCTTTCTTCTCTTCTATTCCCTCTATTCTATTATCCTTTCTCTTCTTATCACCCCAATCTTCATCTCATTCCGTCGCTTTCTTCTTTCGAATGTGCACACCATTGTGCCTTCGCCCAAAGACAAGGTGGGGTCCCTCGGCCCACTTGTCTTGTAAATTAACCATGTGTGTATGATTGCAAAAACAAGAGAGTACAAGTCAAGAAAGGCGATTTCGAACCAGTTGTAGGAATGGGGGGCTTTCCGTCATAATCTAAGAGGGTGCCCACGAGAGTCAGCCCGAGTGTGTCATGGACCCAGGTGAGGAGTGTCCCGCCTCACATTAAATTCCTCTCTCACCAGTTGGTGTACCTGCCCTTGTTTTGTAACAAGGCTCCCAATAGGGAGGTCTCAAGTCCTAGGTTTTCCTTGAAACCCCGAGACACATGTCACCAGGTCATCCGACCAGAAAGTGAGATCGAGGCATCTAACCACCTAAAACTTTATCCTTTAACATATGGTATGATATTTGATGCATTTAAGTTGCATACATGTTACCTCATTTGAATTATTATCTTTTCAGCCTGGCTTTGAAGCTTGCCTTCTGTCTTAACGACCAAGGTTTTCTCTCTCTGTGCATTGCAAATATAGCCATGGAAATGATTGTTTTTCTCTCAAGCCAGGAATTTTAAATGTGTCATATCATTTCCCCACTTTAGGAGCAGGCTGAAAGTTGGACTATGTGATTAGGCATGGTGTATATAAATTAATTTTTTTCTTCTTTTTCTTATTCTTACACCGGCAAGACTACTCACAATATCCAATTACAAACAAATAACTTTTGAAACAAATAAATAAAAGAAAAGAAACAAGGTTCTCACTTGGTACCACAATTGAATACAATTCGTTAAATCAAAACCTTAACTCTTTGCTTTATGGGAAGAGAAGATCAAATCACAAATAAAGATTTAAAAAAGTAAAATTGATGGAGACTACCTCAACCGAGCTTAGTATACCCCATGCCGAGTCTTCTCCTTTTGATGGTGCTGCGAATCTATGATCGGTCTCTTGATTATCCTGGTAAAACCCTTTAAATGGTATATGGATCTCGATCTAAAACCAACTACCTAAGGCCTCATTGAGTTAGTCTTGTTCAAGCCCTTTGGCTTGATCTTTGGAGCCATGAATCTCAATCTAGAACCCAACTACCTAAAGCCTTAATGCCTTAGTCTTGCTCAAGCCCCTTTAGCTTGATTTTTGAAGAGATGAGAGATAGATCAAAGAGAGAGGGAGAGATCAACTAGTAAGGAGATCCTCTCCTTTGCTATCCAAAAATTAAACCACCACAAGTTAACCTTAGTTTGGGCGTGCTACCTACAAACCAGAGGCGTGTCCCTTGGCTTGAGAGAGATATGACTTGGACGTGCCCCTTGGCTTGAGAGAGATTACTTGGGCGTGTCCCCTTGGCTTGAGAAAGAGATGACTTGGTGTGCCCTTAGCTTGAGAGAGATTACTTGGGTGTGGCTTGAGAGAGATGACTTGATATGCCCCTTGGCTTGAGAGAGATTACTTGGGCATGCCCCCTTGGCTTGGCTAGAGAGAGATTTTGGTTGAGAGAGATTACTTGGGCGTGCCCCCTTGGGTTGAGAGATTTTGTTTGGGGTGTGCCTCCTTTAGAAAAACTTGGGAGAGATTTTGAATCCATAGGTGCCCCTTGGCTTGAGAGAGATTTTGGTTGAGAGAGATTATTTGGGTGTGCCCCGATTTTTTGAGAGAGATTTTGATTGGGGTGTGCCTCCTTTAAAAAAAACTTGCAGAGTTCTTGAATCCATAGGTAGGGCGTGCCACCTATAGAGATATCTTTGAGAGAGAAAAGAAAATAGGTATAGAGATTTTATGAGGTGGGAGAGCCTCTTTATATAGATTTTTTGTGCCTTAAGGTTTGCCTCAAGTCATAGGGTCAACTCGACTGTCGATCTAAGAAAACTTGTAGGGTGAGAGATTTGAGTTATCTTCTCTTTGATGCAAATATTCACAAAGATGAGCTAGAGCCTTATCGTCAATTTCCTAGATCTAATCTTATCAAATCTTTAAATAAAGAAAATATATATCTTATTTTCTATTTTTGTATATCCAATTTTTAAATAAATAAAGTATATATCTTACTTTCTATTTTTGTATATTCAGTCTTTATTTCTTGGATCAAGCACTATTGATTCAAAGATTTACTAAATATTTCAAATATTTAATCTTATCAAGTTGGTTATACTCAAAAGATAACCCAATAAACATGGGGATGACTATCACTCAAATCTTGGAGAACAAGTTAGTCTATATGGATGGGGCGCGCCACCCTTTGGTAGCCACACATGGGCCCCACCCAATCCCACATGTTCTAAATTGGGGTCCATATTTATGGAGGGTCCTATATAATTTTTGAAACTATTTTATTTTGTATTTAGAATTTTTAAATCTTATATTTTATTTAAAACATTAAAAAATTAATTTCTATTAATTTATAAATCTTAATGACAAAAATAAAATATCAAAATATTCACAAAATTCAACTAAACATTCTAAAAATCATGTATCATAAAATTAATTAAAACTAATTAATTTTGATGAGAATTGGATCCATTAGATCTAGGAATTAATCAATATACAGGAGCACTCTACTTTTAACTGTGGACCACTATCCACCAGCTTTCTCAAACTGACCCAACAGCTCCTATGACCCATAATCCACTGCAAGGGCTCATAATTGGACTACCAAAGTCAGCCAATAGATTAGGGGATGCAATCCCCAATGTATGGATTTCAAGTTCTCCCTAGAGACCAAAAAATATAGTCCTCCAAGCCATAATGCAACTATAACTCTATGGTGCATAGGGGTAATCTCTTGCACATGTACACGCTTCACCCTCATTAATTAATCTCAAAACAGTTTTCTATGTATATACTGTGTGATGATATAACGCTGAAGTTTTAGCCCTGTCTCTAAAGGGTATTCATCGCAAGGGCTACACAGTCCCTCGACTCTCATCTAGGCATACTCCGACTTCATCAAGGGCTAACCCACTAAACCCATCTCGGTAAGTTCATATGCCCAGGTATCTTGGATTTTGCCGAATTTGGCTGGCCTAGCACGTCGAGTTAAGTCCGAGTATCGAAAAATTACATTTTCCTATTATGGTCTACAATAAGACCACACTTCCATTAATTTTATGTATCACTGTATAAAATACTCATACAAACTCTCATAAGACCTTTAAAGACCACATAAATCCAACATAGGTATGGCCTTTAAAGACCAAATAAACCCAATACTGGCATCTTAAAAGCCCCATACTGTCTCCCAACCCTACCTCAAGTTCTTTAGAAAAAGGATATAAGCTATAATAATGGCCACTTTCCTGAGCTTTGGGCTGGTCCTTCATTTTGAAACTCCCCTCCTCCAAGTTCCCTTCCCATCCCCAAATTCTGTCGTGGGCTAAAGAGAAGTTACTCTCTTGAATTTCCTCCTACAAAGCCTGAATTTGCTCTCCCCACTCTTTCTAAGTCTTCTCCACTTCTCCGAAAATGGACCCTTGTGCTCCGGCCAATCATTTCAAGGTAATTCTTTTTCTTTATTATATTCTTTTGGTGGAAAAAGAGAAATTTAGAACCCTCATATTCTCTGTGCAGTGAATGTTTTTTCTCTGGTTCAGTTTTCTTTTTATGATTGCACAAACCTTCCAGTTTATTAATGGTTTGTTTAAGTTCTCTACATTAAGTCCTTCCCAATCTGCATATCCTACGCAGGAATCAGAATGCCAATAAGAGTTGAGTCGAAAGTCATGAGGCTTGGAAGTTTATGAATCAATAAACCAAGAAGATATTTGAGTGCTGGTCTTACTGTAAACATTATGCAAAAAATATGGATATTGTCATAAAATATATCTGTCTAATCAATTCATTTACAATTTTTCTCTTTATCCATCACCTGATCTTTTCAATAACATTTCTTTTAATTACATGTATCTTCTCCTGAAGTAGTCATGGTTTCTTCTTCATTTGCACATCCTTTTCTTTTTCCTTGTAACCTTTCACGCCTACGCAAGCCTTGTTGGCATCACCGCAAGCCTTGTTGGCATCACAACTTAGAAATGTCCCTATTAATATGAAACTCTCTATATTTTTGTTCAGCACAATGTAGGAATAATTGAACTTGAACAGTAGTTAACTGGTCATGGGCCTAGAAGCAGTTCAACCGACCTAATTGGTAAATCGATCTGTTCAACCGTTCTCACAGGATAAGTCCAAGGTGGTCAAAAAGTGTTTTAAAAATACAAAAATAAATCTAATAAAATATAAAATATATTTAAAGAATGATTAAACAAAGCATACCGAAATGAAGTTGAAAAATAAAAAAATAAAAAAATAAAATGATTTTAAAGAATCGATATGTGCCCAGGGGTATTTTGAAATCTTTCAAAAAAGATGGAAAAATGTAAAAATTAGTATTAATGGCCAAAAAAATTTCCAATCTTTACCAGAATGATGAAAAATATTAAAAATAAAATCCCTTATTTTTTAGATTTTGTAGATTAATTTTAATTTTTAAAAAAAAAATACCCAGCCAATCACCAAAACTGGACAAAACCTACTGGTTCCAATCAAACTGGGTGGTTACCGATTAGAACGCCCAAATTTTCCTTATGGTTTAGAATTTAACATGCACCCATATCTCTCTCTAACACTCATAAAATTGGGTAGAACAAATTTGTACCCTAGTCCTTAACTCTGCCATGCATGCTTTTTTTTTCTTTTTTTGTAAATTTTATTAAATTCATATAATCCTTAATCTCCTCCTTAATGGCATCACGAACCCTTTTACAATAAGCAACATCCCCTAGATACCTACAAGATATTTTTTGAACGGGTTTATACCTTCGGTGGTATACATTTCACAATAATTACGTCTTATACAAATTTCATCTAAAAGATTTGGGGTTATAGCCGTATTTGCAACCCAAATCACCTCTTCTACTTAGATGGCCGCCTAGGTACTAAGCGAACCACTTTTTGAAACTATAATCACACCAACCATAGATTTCTTTAAACCATCAATTATGATTTGTATCATTCTAAGTATAATCTAAGCCAGTGTAAAATAGCATATTTGAAGAAACAATTTTTTTTTTTTCCGTGAGACCAAGGAGTACCTTCCTTATTTTATATTTTTAATTATAACTTACTTTTAAAAAAGAAAAGCTTATAGCAACATACAATAAAGAATAAGAAAATTTGATTATAATTTATGAATAACAACAAAATAATAAAAAATGTTAATTGATGTAGATTCTCAATGAAAAACACAAAAATTAATACATTTCCAATCAAATACAAACACAAATTGAATAAAACCGGGAGTTTTTTCTCTACAACCCTATTTGGGCTCCAAGCAAAACTTCTCTTTAATAAAACATGAATCTTTCTATTCTTTTCATGCATCAATTATTTAAGCGCAAGAATCAATAATACTATTTACTTGAATAAAAATAACTCGTAAACCCAACCTAAAGTAAAAATACATTATGTAACCTTTACTTATTCCAAAATAACATGAAACTACAGTTGAATAAAATTAAGCTAGAATTACTAAATAAAACAGTTCAATCAGTGTTTGTTCTTCATTTTTTTCTTGGTAGCTCGTCTTAGATTTGGATTTTCCAAATAGATCGTGTGTGTTGGGGGCGTGAACTATGAACAAGATTTCATGATACATCTCTCTTTTGAATCCAAAATGAAGAATCAAACCACAAACTTTGATGCCTTTCATGTGGAATCTTTTCCAACCGCTTCATTGGTCGTCCCTGCAAGAAGGAACACAATTAAGAAAACAAGCTTCAAAGTGAAGTGCACCAAATAGCTGAGACTTTTCAATGCAATCTGCCCTCGGTAAACAAATACATCGATGAATTGCACATAAATAGAGTAAAATGCTAGGTTTGGATGGAATGAAATTTCAAGAATATTAACTCCAAAGATTCTTCCAAGGAATTCAGCACCTAAATAAAGAACAGAAAATAGACTCGTCTAGTTTTTCTTTCATGAACTACAGAGTTTAGACAATCAAATGCATACACTTTATGACAAATGAGGCACTCAGGCACATGGAAGCATATATCAGACCACATCGGACATGAGATCCTTCTCCAAGATCGTTTTTCTTCTTTTTCTTTGTTTTTTTTGAGGAAATGCAAATGATTCTATACCAAAGCAGGGAACATTAAAACTAGTTGAAACAAATTGTAGTAGTGGAACAGATACCGATATGATTGAACCATCCTATCTCTATTAATCGTTAATATCATATAGGGAAATTACAAAAAAAATTTCTAAGACCACACTTTTTATACAACTTACCACCAACCTAATTTTCTTTCTCACTTTGTACCTCCAAATAAATTTTCTATGTCAATAACCCCGAGGGGAAAAGTTCATTTTTTTAAAAAGAAATGCCATTCTCATCCACAAAAATTATTTTGACCAGATTTGATGTTGACTTTTAGACCCCAATAGCACATTGCTGGAGCGTACCATCACATTGTCAGAGCGTACAAGTGTCGAACTGCCCTAAGACAACTACTAAATCAAAACTGAGTATTACCGGACCGCCCTTTATACAGTGCCAGAGCCTTGAAATCTAGCCAAACTGCCCGCCTCATTGCATTTTACACAGTATCAAAGCCCTATTTGCCAAACCGCACTTTACACGGAGCCCTACTGCCAGACCGAACTTGCACAATGCCAAAGCCCCTATTTTGGTGGGATAGAGGAAAGAGAAGGGTGGGTAAGGTAAAAGTAAGGGAGGATAGTTTAGGCGTTTTTTTATTTTTTATTTGGTTCGGAGGTATTTGCAAAAAAAAGTATATTTTGAGAAAAAAGTGAAAGAAAAAGTTAGACTGGAGATAAATCAAATAAAAAGTGGTCTTGAGGGTTTTTGTAATTTTCCTTGTAATATAAGTGTGTTTGCACAAGGTGTGTACGTGAATGATCCTTTTTATGCAAGTAACCATACTGCACATGGTTTATGATACAGTGCCAATATTAATGCATGAATGGGGCAATCCATTTAATTAAACCAGCGTGTATTGTTGCATGTTTAGCCATTATTCAACAAATAATGCATTTCATAATAAGGAGTTGTATGCGTGTGTGAGAGAGAGTCAAATAGGGGTGGCAATGGGTCGGGTCTGGCTGGACTCGGATGCAAACCCGAATGTATTTAGCTCCAAGTTTTAGACCCGGACTTGACCTGTCGGGTCCAAAAGTTGGACCTATACCCATATCCGTCGGGTCCCGGATCCATCCCGTCAAGTCCCTGGTTTAGTCGGGTCCATTGCCACCCTTACTATGAGCTTCTTTTTTTGTAGTCTATAATGGTGAATAATAGATAACTAATTTTTGAGGGGTGGGCAATTAGAGAGAGAGAAAGAGAGAGAAAGAGAGAGAGACATTCGAGATCCAGAGAGCGAGCTATGTCTCCAAAAAAACTAAGAGAGGGAGAATTGCAAAGAGGGAGAATGGCGATGGGGTTTGGCCGTTTGAGAATGTAAGGAAAGATGACAAGTATTGAACGATTTTAGGGTTGAGGCTTTAGCCTTTGGGTAAACTAAAAATTCGAATCCAAATACCCATCAGGTCGGGTATAGCATGACCCATACCCAAATCCGGGACTATCCGGGTATCCTTTATTGGACCCCGATCCTACCCACCGTCCAAAACTTGGACCCATACCCAAACCCGTGTCGGATATGCTCAGCGGGTATGGGCGGGGTCCGGGTCCATTGCCACCCCTAGAAACACATAGATGATTGCAAACTCCCATACACATTTACTGTACATTACCATCATCCCCCCATTTTATGGTGCTAGGTGCAACTTTTTAGAGCCATTCTGTAAGGATCGTCCTAAATCACTAGATGAACAATTTCAAAGGAAAAAAACTTGATTTGGAGCACATCTAACCCTAGATCTAACATGCACCAAAACAAACAACCGAAAAAACTATGGTTAGCTTTATCCATATGATCTGTACCATTTTTTTGAGCTACAAATTTCAAAATCAGTAATAGACATTATTTTAGAGCCATATAGAGATTTCCCATACCCAAAATGTTTTTCGGACAACGTTTCAAAGGTGAAGCATTACTTTCTTTTCATAAGGCCTTGGTCTTATATATAGATATATATATATATATATATATATATATATAGGAAAATACACGCAACGCCTATAGGCAAAAATGAACAGTGATTTCACCTATGCTCATCACCGTCCAAAGTTCGTCCCACGATCACTGTTGTCCGTTAATGTTTCAATTTCTAATTTTCAATTTGTTTCTATAAATTGGAATGATCTGAAATTCGGAACGTGTGTTCATCAAAAATAGGAAAATCTAATAAAAATATAAAAATAATAATTCACAAAATATAAATTGACCAAAATACCTCTAAAAATTTACAAGGGTATTTTGATAAATTTATATTTTACGAAATATTTTTTTCATATTTTTACTAGGTGCGCCTCACTAAGATGTACACACGCTTCAAAGTTTAAATCACTTCGATTTATAAAAAAAAAAAATGAAAATCGAAATACTACTGCACAATCATGACCGTACGACGAACTTTTGACGGTAATGAGCATAGGCAAAATCACTATTCATTTTCGCCTACAAATGTTGGAAAGACATATATATATATATATATATATAGAGAGAGAGAGAGAGAGAGAGAGAGAGAGAGAGAGAGTACACGTAACGTGTCTACTACTAACTAAACTAATACTACGACCGACCCGTAACCGTAACTTTAAAAGTTTAAGTTTACGGTACCGTTAGTTTACGGTA
>NW_006499969.1:4118650-4138096 GCF_000471905.2 Amborella trichopoda | reverse complement strand
TGCTACTATTTTTGAGACTTAAAATCTTTTTATTTTTCATGGTCATACATCTCGATGATCAATCAAAGGGTTTTTCAACATTAAAACTACATTTTTCGATGGATTTTTGAGGTGCATCCTTATATAAACTTTTTCATTCATACGATACTTTTTCGATGAAGTTAAAAAAGGCATGCTTCACAAAAATACGTCTCATGATGTGTACAACACACTAATATGTTATATTGCTCTTATATGTTCTTTTATGTATCTACGATGTCCATATCAGTGTGTTGTGCATTGATTTTATCAAAAATTAAGAACAATAGAACAAATAATTTGATCAAAAAATAATTTTGTTAAGCAAAATAGAAAAACACTTCCCATATTTATCATAAAACACTTCCCACATTTATCATAAAACATACTTTTATTAAAAAGCCCATAATTTTATCAAAAAATAATTTTACTAAGCAAAATGGAAAATTACTTCCTACATTCATCATAAAACATAATTTTATTAAAAAAACCATAATTTTATCAAAAAAATTTTTGTTAAGCATAAATAGAAAATCAGTTCCCATATTCATCAAAAAACATAGTTTTGTTCGAAAGATACTTTTATTAAGCAAAGAAAAAAAGTTCCAATATTGATAAAAAAAACATAACTTTACTAAGCAAAATGAATTTTTTTTTTTGAAAAATCAATTTCTCAAATGAGAGATGATTTGAAATTAAGATCTTTGCAAAACTCTCTCTCTCTGTGGAATCGGGCCAGATCGAGATCGACCAGTGACTGATCCCGAGTTAGTCGGCCAATTTTTTTAAAAAATGGCTGATATTTTAAAGACTCTTTCCATAATATTCCAAAAACTTGATAAAAAAAGGAAAAAAAAACGGGAAACATAGAAGAACCAAGCACATACAAGACGGTGTAGTGTTTCATTGAATATAAGGCAACCAAAATTTTTACATGCACTTAAAAAAACAAACTATCCCATTTCCATCGTTACAAATATAACTATATCAACTTAAAAAGACTTATTTAAAAAAATTGAGCGACTTTATCATGTGCTTATCAAAAAGAATAATCAATTTCATCAAAAAAATAATTTTATCAAAAGAATAATTTTATTAAGCAAAATAGAAAAACACTTCCCATATTCATCAAAAAACATCATTTTATTAAAAAATCATAATTCTATTAAAAATAATTTTATTAAGTTAAATAGAAAAACGCTTCCCAAACATAATTTTCTTAAACAAAATATCTTTTTTAGAAAAATCAACTTTTCAAAAACCCCAAAAATGAATCAACATTTCGAGCAAGAAACGACCTTCAACATTTGGAAAATCGAACAAATAAACATACATGCATTGTAAAGGCTTCGATCATCTTTCAAATGCACCAAATATCATCAAAACATATTCAGTATTTTAAATTTAATTGAAGAAAAGGCAGAAATTTCAGATCTATGAAATTTTTATGATATGGTGCACCGAAAAAATTGGTATAAAAAAATTTACTCAATCATAAATAAACATACCAATTTTATTTGAGATATGAAGCCTCAATGATTGAAATACACAACTGAATTTGATAAAAACACAACAAATAAATGGAAAAAAAATATCTGTTTTTGGGTAGAACACAGGTTCTCGGAGCGACAGCTTTTCGGGCAAAAATAAACCTTTGATTTTTTTGTTTTCTGGACAAATTAAAACTTGAATCTAGTAAATACTTCGAATAGCAATAAAACCCCTCAAATATCTTCAAGAACCATTAGGTATTGAGGAGATTATTGAAAGAATGGCGAAAATTTTCAAAAACCTAAAAAATCCGCCATTTCAATCCAAGAAACTCTTCTTTTTTTTTTCAATGTTTAAATCAAAATTGCTTGTTTTATATTCATTATGTAGTGTTTTAAACCATTAAAACACACACACACACACACACACACGCACACAACAACAAAAAAAACATAAAAAAAAAAACCAAAAACCAAAAAATGGCCGCAAACCGAATAAAAAATGGTGAAAAGTTGGATTCCCAGTTTTCCAGCTACATATAGCGATCTCTATTTCAAAATAACGCTGTTATTTATACATTACCGTTATTTACTCTAAAACACCAATATATCGACAAACCGGTCCGGTTAGCTGAAAACCACCCGGCTTTGAGAAAATACCGTCGGTTTGACATTGAACCGACAGGTTTTTTTACCGATTTGTTTTGGAGAGCGGCGTCTATTGAGTAGTACCGCAAAATCGGCCTTAACCAGAATCAGTACCTTGTCGGTACCGATCTAACTGGCCAGTTCTGGTTTGAACGGCCGGTTTTGTGAACAATGGTATAGAGCCTAGGCTCTAAACCATCAAATTACAGCTTACCTTCAAATAGTGTTGAGAAATGTGGTTTCAATACTGAAAATATTTGTGATAGCCTTAAAATATATTTTCATCTTTATTTATAAAGTTTAAAGCTTCAAAAATAGTGTTGATCAATAGATCTATGAAAACTTGAAAATCTTTAAAGTTGACGGTCCAAAATTGTGTTACAAAATGTCCTATTTCCAAAACTTGAAATCTATTTTTCTTTCATTTTTATTTATTTTGAGGTCGAGATGATCAATTTGAGGATATTTGGGCAAGAAAACAACCTCCTCTAGTGAAATTTTTGAGGTAGGCTCAAATTTGATTGTTTAGTGCCTTGGCTCTATATAAACTTTCCCCCTACTTAAAAAAAGTCTAAAAACAACTTGCTAATGGCTAGGTGCCTCGATCTCGCCTTCCCGGATTTAGGTGATTAGGTGACAATGTCCCGGGTTCAGAAAACCCGGGACTTGAGATCGCTCTCTCGAGAACCTTGTTCAAGAACAACGGTAGGTATCCAAAGAGGAATTTTGGATATGAGGTGGGGACCAACCTCACCTGGGTTCATGACTTACTCAGGCTAACTCGCGTGGGCGCCCTCTTAGATCACGACAGAAAACCCCCTAGTTGTTTTAGCTGGTTCAGAATCGCCTCCCTTGACCTGCGATCTCCTTGTTTTTCTGCACAACACTACTATGGTTAATATGTAGGACAAGTGGGTCAAAGGGCCCACCCTTGGCTTAGGGCAACCCACATTTACGTGGCTAAGAATGTGAGGGGTTAGAGTGATGAAGTGGAAGGCTTGAACAAAGGTCGAAGAGAGAAGAACACTTGATAAAGGGATGAGACTAGCTTGATAGTCGAACAGTGACTGACTCGGAGTGGTAGCAAGTTGGGCATGGTACCCAGGACCAGCATGACTACAATACTACTCGAAATCGAGGCCGATATAGCGGTGCTAGGCTAGGTCAACCCTCAATCAAGTAAGAAGAGGAGATAATGAAGAGAAGGCACAAGACGACAGATATATAGGGTCCCAACGGCTCTAGACGTTGCCACCCATGACCGTGGAGTAGCAGTGTCACGACCCTTGGATGGTGCTAGACACTACATGGCTTGAGGGGGAGCAGGGAACTACGAACGACACTAGGCATTGCCACTAGCAACACAAGAAGGCAGCTCGCCCCTGCAAGGGCGGCGATAGCCTCTCGTGGAGCGTGCAACGATAGTCATTTGTGAAGTGTGTGGCGATAGTTCTCATGAGACGCACGATGATAGGCGTGGGACGCAGGAGGAACGATGATGAGCATCGAACGCACAAAGGAGGCTTGTGGACGGCGATGGGCACCGAGAACGCGAAGGAAGCTCGTGGACGGCGATAGGCACTGTGCGCGTGAAGGAATATTACAGACAGCGATAGAGATTGTCGAGACCTCTCGCGGGCGGTGACAGGCATCACCGTCTGCGATAGGCTCTCAACAGGGGAAGACCCCTGCGGGCGGCAATGAGTTTCGCAGTCTGTGCTCTTTACTGAGGCGTTGAGGATACATCTGCGGATGGCGATGAGCAGCGCCGTCTGCAAGCCTCGCTGAGAGATATGCCTTCTGGACCTGTGCAAAGCCTTTTTATGTCATGCGGTCAGGACGTGCACTATAGTTTAGAGTCATACAGCTGGATCGTAGTGGTCATAAATGGCAGTCTGTAGAGGCCATGAAGTGAGTATGTGATGGTTTCGACTCACTTTAGGGAGATGGAACGAGGCTACCTATGAAAGATGGATGATGTATGAATGGTGGGTGCACGATGGTGACCCACTGGTTAATGGCAAGTATGGAGGTGGAATGATTCGCCGTTCTGTGAGCATGGGTAGGACTCACTGGGGAATGGTGAATGAATTCACTGGGGAATGATAGATAACGATAATGAAGATGGTGAGCGCACACGAGCGGGTTGGTTAGGGAAAGCATGCATGGAGATGCATGTAAAGGTAGTGTGCACGTGTGTGGACTCACTGGGGAGGCAATGGAGGTGGTGTGCGCACACGAATGGGTCGGTTAGGGAAGACGTGGGTGAAGATGCACATAAAAGGGGTGTGCATGTATGTGGACTCACTGGGGAAGCAATGAAGGTGGTGTGCGCACACGAATGGGTCGGTTAGGGAAGAAGTGCGTGAAGATGCATGTAAAAGGGGTGTGTGCATATGTGGGGGCATCTTTAAGGTCATGCCTCCTGGACCTGTGCGAAGCAATTCAACGTCATGTGCCCAAGACGTGCATTATGGTTTAAGGTCATATAGCTTGACCGTGGTTATGCAGTTTAAAGTCATACAACTAGGACCATGCAGTTTAAGGTCGTGCAACTAGGCCTCCGCTATAGTTTAAGGTCATATAGTTTGGACCATGGCACTAAGCCTTTTAACGTCATGCGACCAGGATGTGCACTATAGTTTAAGGTCATACAGTTGGACCATGGCTATACAGTTAAAGTCATGCAGCACAAACCACTGTGTGGGTCGCCATGTAGGTGAAGCTCCATGAGGGATAGGTCTATGGATCATGATATGACTCGTGGGGGATAAAAATATCTAAGGCTATACACAGGCAGGGGGCTTTTAGATGAAGATGGTGGCTCTATGAGGAGTGGCAAGCGAAAGCCGACTCCTCTGGGGATTAAGGGGGTAAGTGTAACTCCATGGGGTGAAGGATGAAGCTTCATGTAACTCCACTGGGGATGACGTGACGCAGCATAGGTGTAACCCTACTGGGGGTTGAAAAGATAAGAATGACCCTAACTCGTTGGGGATAGTGGGTTGCAATAGGGTGTGACTCACACTGGGGTGTAGGTACGAAGCAGACCCAATGGGGATTGAGGGTAGGTGCGACCCCCTCTTTACTTGTCCTACATCTCACTTCGATGTTTATGAAATACACCTTAGTGAAGAGGTGGTCCATCTCAGGTTAAAGTCATGCGTATGGATTATTTGTCACACCACGCGTTACAGTTTTAAGGTCTTATAACTCGAATCATGGCTAGGCAGTTTAAAGTCATGCAGTTAGAACTATGAGGTTTAAGGTCGTGCAACTAGACCTCCAGTACAGTTTAGGGTCATATAGTTTGGACCAAGGATGCACAATATAAGGTCATCATGCTTAAACCATGGCTGTGCGGTTTAAGGTCATGCAGTGTGGACCATGCGGTTTAAGGTCGTGCAACTAGACTTCCGCTACGGTTTAGGGCCATATAGTTTGGACCAAGGTTGCGCAGTTTAAGGTCATGCGGTTCGGACCGTGGCTGTGACGTTTAAAGTCATGCAGCACAGACTATGCAGTTTAAGGTCATGCAACTAGACCTCCGCTGCAGTTTAGGGTCATATAGTATGGCGCAGTTTAAGGTCATATGGCTCGGACCATGGCTGTGTAGTTTAAAGTCATGCAGGATGGACCAAAGTGTGGTGAAGGAACGCGACTCCATGGGGAACAAAGCCGTCACCGAAAACTGGACTCCTTGAGGAGTGAGATTGTGGTGCAAGGAATGAACTTCCTGAGGAGGTAGGACAATGGTTCGGATGGGTGTCGTGGTATGATCACGACACTAAGTGTTTGATGGCGCATGCAGCATTAGACCTAGATACTGTGTGCACGACATTAACCACTTGTTGAGGCACACATCGTTAAATCCTTGACGAAGGGCGCGATGATAGCCTCAGGGTGAAGGCGCCCGGCATCGGCCCTTGATGAAGGCATGTGGCGATGGCCCTTGACGAAGGCGTGTGGTGATGGCCCTTGACAAAGGAGCAATGACGGCTTTTTTAGGTCTCGAGCTTGACCTGCCCCAGCCTGGTCTTGTTGCCGTCAGGCGCTGGGGACTGAGGCATCATTTTGGATTTGTCAAGAGCAGTTTGCGGCACTGCTGAGTATAAAAAGGGGGAAAAACCCCATTTTACTATTTTACGGAAGGGTAAAACAGTTTAGAGAGAGAGAGAGAGCTTGAGCCTTTGCCAATAAACTTCTGCTAAGAGTTTCCGGCTAAAGCTTGCTGCAAACAAGCTTTCAGGAGATTTTTAGTCAAGCTTGAGCAGGTTGTGAGCTTCATACTGTGCTTGCGAATGCTTTGGGAGAGTGTCAAGGCTTTCTGAGGGGGAAACAAGGCTTCTCATAAGCTTAACAAGAATTGTAGTGGTGCTCTACCAGAGTTTGAGTGTTCTTCCGATAATCCTGTGGCTGGAGGGAAGGTCGCAAAGAAGTCTGGGGAATCTGACGGTATTTTGGCTATCAGGAAGAAGGAGGAGAAGCAGCTTGGGGCTCATCGAACACTCAGTGGAATTCCAGCAAGTTCGTGGCGAGCTTCTAAAGTGCGAAAACAGGGAAGGGAAATCCGCAGGGCTGCAGGGAAGCTTTTTACGGATTTTTGGTGGTTCTTTGATTCTCCTGGCAGTTGGTAAGGGGAGAGAACAGGGTTAGATGAGGAAGCATTTTTCGGCGAGCAGAGGGAGTTTCTGGCGAAGAGGAAGCATTGACGTGAACCCAAAGGGTTGTGGGGCCGTAACGGTAGGGGACGTCGAGATGGTGAACGGTCGCCTTCCGCACACGCGGCAATAGGCCATGTCGCAATTGTCAGGTGGCGTGCCCAGATTTCAAGGGATGTGGTACACCGCATGTGCGACACGTGCGAACAGCTGGAACACAAGCGGCTTCAAGTGCTTTACTTTGACAGATGGCGATAGTCCCTTATTCACCGGACGACGATAGCCCTGCTTTATTTGCAAGACGGCTATAGCCCTGCTTTCTGCGCACGGCAATACCATCGTAGTGGTCAGACGACGTTAGTCTTGCCCTTGACTGCGATATGGCAATAGCTTGCTAGCATTACACCTTGAGTGACCAGTCGTCGATACCCTTTTGTGAGCACAGTTTTTTCGCAGACGCTTATCATCCTTTGGCAGTGAAGCTTTTGATCTAATGTCCCAGCCTTCGGGTACTATTCCAGACGTGAAGAACCTCCTGTGAGCAGGGGAGCTTGGCAGTAATGTTTTCATCGGCGAAAGCTTGGTGAGAGGCGACCAATCTGACTCACGGAAAGCTTATGTGAACCGAGGTGGCCTTGAAGTGTCACTTTTGTGGTGGCGAGGGAAGATAATGACGGCAATGTGAGTGTAGAAGAAGGAGTGGGCCTCTTGCATTGTCTGCACAGAAAGATAGCCTCAAATGGGGCCTTGCCGACTCTAGGCAAGAGGATGGTGAAAACCCTTGCCATGAAATAGTCCTCTACTGAGTTGCGAGTGTAAGGAGAGCACCAATATCTGAAGGGTAATCTTCGTGGACTATAATAGTGCTTAGCCTGTTCAGGGACATTCTGAAGCGTGCTTCTCTGCTGGCCACCATTCAATGTTTGGCGGGCAATTATGACTGTTGCTCAAACACGTCAACGTGCTTTTGGAGACATGGAGCCATGTTAGCAACACATGGCTACTCGGTCGTGGTGAAGTAGGGATATCTCTACTAGACTTGTATTTTATTGGTGGGCTATCACTCATTGGTAACATGTATGATGAGTTCATTCCTCCGAACTCGGTCATTTCTTAGAACGAGTGGGTCAGGAAGGAAGTCCCATCAGTTGGGCTTCGAGAGCTGTTTGGAATTTACCAGCTGCTCTGGTCTGAAAGAAAGAAGGGACGCGTTACCTTCACCAAGTGGGTGGCCTTTTTCTATGGGGACTGTGATGATGAAGTCGGTCCCTCACCAAAGAAAGGAAAGGAGGAGGCCCCGCCAATTTTTGAGCTACAGAAGGAGAATGAGTATATCTTCTTGGATGCCTATCTATTGCTTTTCTTGTGCAAATTTTCTCTCTCTGACGGAGCAAACATCATCCGTCCAGGCACTTTCTATGTGGCCTGTAACATGGCGAGAGGGCAAAAATATACACTTGCGCAGCCGGTCCTTTGCAGCATTTACTATGGCCTAGGAGCCATATCTAGGGGAAATGTTTATCAAGGTGATGAAGGAAAGAATGACATAGTGGATGGTTAAGCCTTCCCAGGGGACTTCAAGACGTCTTTCCTCGTCCATTATGTATACGGCTGGCTTGGGGCTTATTTCCCGGGCACTTACGTCTGAACCGAAGAATTAAAAGAGACGATGTGCTAGTTTCTGCTGAGGATTGCCAGGCAGAAAGCAATCATTCATTCTCCGGGCCATGTGCGTACCTTGTTCTACAACGATCACCTTCACATGAGGAGGCCCGCCTTTCCAGTGGGGAATCTTGCAGATCGTGCTTTCGTTGATGAATTGGGCAAGAGCCTGAACGATGCTCCTACCACTCATAAGGAGCTGATGTATATGTTGAGTGTTAGGGGCAGAGTTCTCCCCTACCGCGCTGTTCATAGTGCGAAGCTCGAGGGGTATTTCCCTCACATATTTGCTCGGCAGCATGGGCTTGATCAAGGCTGCCCATATCCATATTCTTTGAGAAGCGGCACAATAAGGCCGCTCATTGGAAGAAGGACCAGCTAGGAACCCATCGGGAGACTTGGTTTTCGAGGCACATTCGCACAGCTTGGGCCACGTGCCTGGAGTTCACATAAGTGAATAAGTATGTGCTACCATATTTTGGTCGAAGAGCGCTGGCGACTGAAGCCCATGAAGTCCGGTGGTGAATCACCAACAAAGGGTATTGGGATGTTGGCCACCCTTAGAAAGGGAAAAATTCTCACTTGAGCAAGGAGACAAGGCAGAGGAAGATGGCGAGGACCCCTCCGCTGGGGTAGGTATTTACCTTAGGCTTTCCTTGGGACTAGAGCACTCTTGGGCAGCCTCGCCAAATTGTCGTGGAAAGGTTTCTGCTCGGGTTTCTTGACATGGAGCAAGAGACAGAGAGCATTTTTGACAATCTCTCTGCAATTTTCAAATGGAAAGAGGGCCACAAGGTCCAGGGGCATGAAGGCCAGTCCAAGATTTAAATGAGTTGATAAGGAGCGGCTCTCATAGCAAGCTGGCCACCAGTTCGTCTAAATCAGGCACCTCGAAGGCTGCTGCACCTAAGCAGGCAAAAGGAAAGAAGAGGAAGCGGGCTACCCCAACAGCTTCTCGTGCTCTGGCTAAGAAGGCAACAAAGGCTTCGAGATGCAAAGGGTGTAAAGTTCCCGTGGTTCGTGAGTCAAAAGACGACTCCTCACCCTCGGCTTCTTCTTGCTTTTTCTGCATCACCCTCTGCACTTGAGGATTCACCTTCTCCTTTACCTGAACCTTCTTCTGGCTGTTTGGAGGCCCAGGCCAATGCCTCAGATCCTATTGCCCCGATCGAGATTGCTTCGAATCAGGAAGTGACGTTCGTGGCTTAAGGGGAGGGCCTAGTCCCGATGGAGGTGAACGGGGCTGAGGAGGCTCGCCTTGATGAGGCAGCGGAGGCGGAGAGGGCCCTAGGAGGTCTGAAGGTTGGTGTGACTACCGAGGAAAGGAAAACCCCCTGGGGATTGAAGAGGGACCACCTGAGCCGTAGGAGGTTGTTGCCTCAAGTGATGTAGTTGCGGGAGACGTAGAGGCAGGACACCCTCAGGGATCAAGCGTGGAAGGCCCAAGGGCAGCACCCGTGACTACAGAGGAGGCATGCCACGTAGGTGAGCATGTAGCTGATGTGGTCATCGTGGAAGACAGGGCGAAGAAGGAGAGAGAGAAGGTGTCGAACATGCTGAGATGGAGATGGTGGTTCAAGAAGAGGGGACATAGGGGGAGATTGTTGCCCGGGAGAGGAGGCTACCATGGTGCAGCCTGAGACTGAGGTAGTAGCTCCAGGCGAGGAGGTCAACTTTGCCCTAGTTGAGGCTGTGGAGCTTGCAGAGGGTGAAGCTATGGCATTTGAGCCTGAAAGGGTCGAGCCCGACATGGTCATGAGAGGAGATCTGATCAAGAGAGCCATTGCTAAGGTACCAGAGCAGCCTAAGGTTGCTCTTGAATCTGGGGAGCCTGAAGCCTTGGTTGGAGTTGGGGATCCTCCTGCTATGGTCACTCCTACCGTACTGCCCAGGCCGACTTTTAGCGAGATACCGGGTGTTTTCTTTGAGATGCTGCGAATGGGCTTCTAGAAGTTGAATGAGCTGGCTATCGAAGAGCTTGGAACAACGCTCCTACAGTTGAGGGGGAACGCCCTAGGAAGTGTGCCCGAAGCGCTCCCTTACTTCGACAATATCGCAAACAAGCTGGAGGGACAGAGGATGAAGGGTCTGCAAGCGGAGAAGGCTACAAAGTGACTAGAGGACTCGCATCTAGAGTGGTTGGAGAATTCCCTCAGATAGAATCGAGGGTTGGTTGATGCCCAAGTAGGGGAAATAGATGCTACCATCTCTTAGAAGTTTGCCTTGCCAAGAAAGCTGCGATGCACCATGACAAGGTACAGACCTTGAAGGCGAAAATTGCCAAATTGGTGCAGACGCTTGAGGAGTTGAAGGAGGAGACGGTAGCCTGGGAAGCCAAAGATAAGGAACTGAGCCAGAAGTTACTGGACATCGAGTGCTCCTTGGGGGAGCAGCTGGCTCTAGTGGACCATGAGGCCAAAATGGTGGCCGAACTGAGGCCCGATATTGAGCGAGTGAAGGCCTCAATCAAAGAGTGTAGAGAGAAGGTCAACAAAATCATTGATCGCTTTTGACAGTGCCTCCTTTCCATGTTTCTTTTTTTTTTTTTACAGTAAAGAAAAGACACTTGTAATATTTTCCTTGACGTATGAAATAATTCTTTTCTCTTTCCTATGTGCGGCATGTCTTTTGTTCTTCCCTTCTCTTTTTATTGCTTTCTCTCTTTCGCAGCTTGACACGAAAAGGAATAGCCCACTCCTTGCTTCGTCTTATAGCAGCCTGCTGTGACTTCAATGACCTCGAATGGGGGACCAGTTGCTTCCTCACCCCTGAGTGTTTGATTGGACAGGGTCTCATAATTTATGGTTCTCATGATTTGATGAGCCTGCTCGCTGTAAATGCTCCAATCTGGGGGAACTTTGGCTTCAATTCGAGGTGCAATGATTTTGAACTCGTCATAGGTCTTAGTTTTAGGGATAAACTCACTTAAGTGCTTTGAAGTGACGTGCATAACCTCCAACTGATTCTGAAGGCTATGAAAGTCACTCCTTAGCTCTGCCATGGGGTCTTGTTCTTAAGGGCCAGAGGGCCGACTCTTGTGCACCTGTACCTCTTCGATAACCCTTGACAAGTGTAAGATCTTCTTTTGAATGCCGGTGACCTCATCGTTTAAGGAGGGTGGAATTTGGAGTACCTTTCTTGGTGGTCGGTATGCCAGTTCTGCTTCTAGAAGAGCAATGGGGATATGCAAGACTTTTTGCTGGTCCAACATATAGGTGACCCTTGGTGCTAGAAGATTTACCTCTAGGGCTTCCTCGGGCTCAGGTGTTACTTCTAACTCGTTATTTTGTTCTAGCGATTTAGACGTAGAGGGAAAGCTTCGTCTTTAGGAGAGGGCATTATGACCTCGGAGAGGTGGCAAGGTATACTCAGGTAGATCAGAGTCAAAGGGAGGATCTTGTCCTTTCTTTCCTCTTCTTTGAACATGTCTGTGAACATGTATAAGCTTTTGACTTTTTTGGCGCTGGAAGGTTTGTGAAATAGTACTTGGCGTCGGCATAGTGAGTCTCAGCTACAAGGAACGGTCTTTTATCAACATAGACTGTGTGCTGTCTTCCATCTCGATTGTATTTGAAGCACTGGTGGAGCGTGGAAGGAACCACCCCTTGCTAGTGAAGCCAAGGACGATCAAGCAGGATGTTGTAGGAGGTATCGACATCGATTATGTAGAACTGAGCATAATCGTTGAGGTTATCGATTTTGAGATGAAGGCGCACCTTGCCAGCTGGCTTCTCACCTGATTGGTTGAAACCTTGCACAGTGATGTGGGTAGGAGTGAGGTCATCAGATCCTAATCCCAATCAGATGAGGATCCTTCTTGGGATCAGGTTGATTGCTGACCCTCCATCCAACATGATCCTATTGATAGGGTAGGCGTGCAGTTCACCATTCACGAAGAGGGGGCAGTTGTAAAATTTGCCTCCCAACTGTAGGTCATCTTCGAAAAAGGAGATTGCCAAGCACCCATTGAGAATGGCTGGATCAACCTCTATAGGCTCCACTTCGGTCTTGTACACCTTTAGGTTAAAAAGAGCTTGAACCAAGGCCATATGATAGTCTCTAGACAATAGAAGGGCATCATAGATGCTTAGAAGGGCTGGAAGCTTTCTCAAGTGCCCAATTATATCGTATTTCACTTTATCCACATTAGTCTTCTGTGTTCCTGATCCAGTCACTGGTGTAGGGAGTAGGGTAGTTTTAGGAACATGATTCGGTTGAGTTTTGGTTTATGGCACTGGCTGAATTTTTTGTTTAGCTAGTGCAATCTGGGTTGATGGAGAAGTAATGGGGATTTGTATTAAGGATGTAGAGGTTTGAGGTTGAGGTTTAGGGAAACAAGATCAAGAAACTTGAGGACCTTGAGCTTTTGAGGCGTGGGCTATAGCTTCTTCCCTGATCTCAAGTTCATTTGCCCCGTGCTAGGTGGTACTTCTAAAATCTGCACCATATGGGAGGCTTCTTTGGAAGAGGAAATTGATGATGGCTCAGTTTTGGCTGGAGTTGACAGGGCGTCGACGGTTGTAAAAAATCTAGCTGTCTGGGCCAGCATCTCTTTGAGGCAATCTTGCTGCGACCTACTAAGGCCGGAGCCTCCGATCTCTCTATTTAGAGTGTTGAAGTCTAGATACTGTCGAGTTGCACTTGTGGAGAAAATAGCAGAGGGGAAAGGAGAAGAGTTAGAGTATTCCGGGCAGCTTTTTACGTTGTCGCTGGTATTGGAATGTGCAACGGATATTTTAGGTCTTACCCCGACTTTGACCGTTGTGGGCTGCTTTTAGTGCCGTACCTATATTGGACGACTGCAGGAGATATTTTAGGTCTTTCCCTGGCTTTGACCATTGTGGGGTGCTTTTAGCATCGTCACCCATATTAAAGGACTCCCGAGCTATTGATGACTCAGGTACCTCCGTCTGATTGGATGAAAGGATAAGGCAAGCTACGCGTGGGATGAAGTCTTGTAAAGTTGGTAGTGGAGGAAGGGGCCTGAGGAATTATTCTTCAACTGGTGGCTGAGGGATGGGATTCCTTCGGTGAGCAGACTTAGGTGCTCGTCATCTCCTACTGGATCCCTGATGGGGTGTCTGGACCTCCCTATCAGGCTGATGAGTAGCCCTAGCTTGGTGGATTGCCTCACGTTTCAGGGATTTAAGCCTACTTCGCCCATGGTAGATTTCCCAGGACTGAGAAGTCAATGGCTTTGAAGGGTCCAGTGTATGCTCATAAGGAACCTGCAACGGGTCTCCTCTTGGATGGGAGTGATGGCTTGAAAGTGCTCTGGGAGAATAGTGCTGATGATGTGGCCTTCTTGTACCTTATGAGTGATTATAGCTTCGAATCCAGAACATTCTTTCAGTTCGTGGCCCCTTACTTGGTGATATGGGCACTAGAGGTTTTTTGTACCCTGGGCAAGGCATTTAGGCTGCCTGGCGAGCTTGGGAGTAACGAGGCCCTGTTGCAGCATTGCCTCGAAGAGGCTAGTAGAGGGTCTAGCTCAGTGTTTCACATGGCTTGCGTCGGGAGTTCCTCTTGCATTGGTGGAAGAGGGGCTTGAGGGCCCTCCTAGGTTTCCCTGAACTTCTTAGCATTACCGCATCTTCTTTGCCAAGATCTTGTGGAAGCCGGTGCATTCGATCACATCATGGCCTCGTATGAGGTGATAGGAGCACCAGAGGTTCTCAGTTCATGGAGGCAGGAACTTGGGTTGCCTTGTAAGCTTCGGTGTGATGTGTCCGTCTTCGAGCATTAAGGAAAATAATGCACAGAGGATGGCGGGTGCTTCGTCACCCTCTTGGATTGTGACTACGTGAGAAGCCTCAGTTGCCTAGAATGCTTTCTTTAACTCTTCGAGGTTTATCTGATCCTTGTTAATAAGGGCTTCGATAGTATCGTTGAGCTTATAACATTCATGAGTGGGGTGGCCTACTTTCCTGTGATAGGCTCAATACCTCTCATTTGTCTCTTACCCTGCCGGCTCTGCAGTGCTGACCTTCAGCATTTGTATAATGTCTGTTCTAGCGGCAGTGCAGGAGTCCACTCCTTGTTGAAGGGGTAAACCTTATTTGGTGCTGGATCCAGAAGTCACTTCGACCAGCATTTTTAGGAGGCGGGACCCTATTGTAAGACTATTGTTTGCCCCCAGCCTGAAATGTTTGTGCCTTGGAGAGGTACAAGGTTTGAGGGGCAGCTTTGTTGGTGTCAATCACGGTTACATCCGCACTGATCACTGCGTTTGCTGGTTGCCTCGACTGTTGGAGCGAGAATTCGAACCGAAGGGTTGCTGGTGAGAGCCATGGTGTTTGAACAATTCCTTGATACGATCTGCCTTAGAAATGAGCTCTAACATGGAGGGTGGATTGGAGGCCTCGACATGCAGGGCGATCTCGGGAAGCATGTTTCGTATACAGGTCTTGACAGCTTCTTTTTTGGTCATGGGAGTGGCATGAAAGGTTGCCAGCTCCCTCCATCGGGTGATGAATTTGTCAACCGGTTCACGAGGGTCCTGAGTCAACATGAGGAGCTCAATGGTTTCCACGTTCCTTGGACTTCGTAGAAGCGTTGGTAAAATAACTGCTCCATTTCTTGCCACATGTGCACCGAGTTTGGGGGCAGTCAAGCATACCACTGGAAGGCTGGCCCTTCGAGAGTGTTGATGAACTGACAAAGGAGAAGTCGTCTGCCAGTTGCTGTCTCCCTACAAGTTGCTTAGAAGTGGGTAGTATGTTGGTAGTTTGGGGGAAATAACACTTGGTCAATGTACGAAGGGTACGGCTTCTAGTAGAGCGGGGCCTCGTGCAAGCCTGGGACCTTGTTCTTGAGGCTATGAGCGACCATGACATCTATGTTGGTTTGGGAGATCCCCCGAGAGGGAGTGTTGTCTTGGGAAGCCGATGGGGGAGTTTGCTTGGGAACTGTGTCCTCACCTGTCGGGGAATTGGTCTCATAGTGAGAGGAAGGGGACCTGGAGGCTTCTAAGCGTTCCATCTTCTCGAGGATGGATTGCACCATTACCTCGAAGCTATTCATCCTCTCTTCTTGAGTGTCGTCCGGATCATTAATCACCATGACACTGATTGTTTCTTCTAGAAGGTCAGAGCCAGGTGGCGCAGTGGACTGTCGAGGTTGGCGAGTCGTACGTGGCAAGTCAGTCTGCAGGGGTTTAGCTTGCCCCGACTGGACTTGAGCCTTGTATGTCGATCTTGTGAGGACCGATTCTCGACGGTCTTAGGACCGTGGCTTCTGGGTAGTGATCACTGAGTAGTATTCTTGGATTTGCTCGAGTTCTTGAGTTTGGAGAGGGAAAAATGGATTACAAGGCAGGAGGTCATCGTGAGTAGTGACCTAAGCTGCCTTGGAGGCCTCTTTGGTCAGGATCTGCAAGCCTCTCTTCTGCTTAATTCAGAGGCTGTTGTGGACTTCACTCTAGAACCAAGCCTGAGGTCTGAACTGCCTCGCCTTCTTTGAGCATGCAAGGGTCGTGTCTATGAGTTGGAGCAGGGAGTGGGGTCCAATGGTAGAAGGCAAGCTGGGTTTCTTCCTTAGAGGCTGGAGGCCTCTGTCTGACATCAGGCCGCTGCCCCGAATCCCTTTGTGAGGCTCGAGTGCACGGCTGACCTGAAGCTGGCTCAAGATGGTACTCTTATGGAATACTTTTGAGTACCAGGTCTCGAGGTGCTTGCCTGGTGAAGGAAGAGAGACAGAAGAAGGAGTTGGTTCATGACTCCGCCTGAGTCAGGAGTGAGGAGGAACCTGCAAAGTCGATGTGTGTGCACCTTTAGGGTTAGCAGTCTGGGTGACTTGGGGCTCAGCCCTTGTTCGGTCAATAGGTTCGACTTGTGGAGGTCAAGCCCTGCGAGCTTATGTCTGTGAGGGACTGGGTAGGAGCCCATCTCTCACAAGGTGCAGTTGTGAGTGCTGGGAGGGTGGACGAAGTGATCAACCCTCGTGTACTCAAGTTGGCATAGAGCTAGCGCTGCCTTGAGCTGTGGGATGCATGGCGTGCTCAGGGTTTGGCCTAAGAAGGCTTAGCCTTGAACGCGAGTTCGAGGCAGCGTGAAAGTTGCCTCGATGTGTGGCTCGAGTGGATGGACCACGAGCCTTTAGGTGTGTGTGAGAGATGGAAGCCATAGGGTCTCCACCTTGGTGTGCCAAGCCTCTAGGTATAGAGGTTCGGGGTGGTAAAGGAGTTCGAGGGGTAGCCTTGCGACGACCCTCAGAAGTGATGACAACTTGCTTACGTTTCACGAGAGTGGGAAGGGCAGCCTTATGGTGTCCTCAGCTATATGACTGGTAGGGACTTGCCAGTAGTAAGGTGCGTGCTGTGTGCTATAGCAGATGTGCTACCAATGCAAGGGACCTTGGTGAAGGGTCCATTAGGTCGAGGAAGTAGGGAGTCAAGGACGTTTAAATCCTCTCTCGCACCAACCCAGGAAAGAACATGAAAGCCGGGTTGAGAGTCCTGACTTAGGAGGAGTGTAGGGAAGGAAGCTTGAGAAGTTCGCTTCCCTGAGATGGTCACGAGTGCAGAGGTGAGAAAATCCCCAACTCGGATAAAAAGGTTGAGGAACCTAGGTGCCATAAGAAGTAATGTAGAAAGTAAAAGATGATACTGATCAAACATGAGAGAACCAACGAAGGGGTAATAAGTCCCCAGTGGAGTAGCCAAGCTGGTTAGGTGCCTCAATCTCGTCTCTCCGGATCTAGGTGATCGGGTGACAATGTCTAGAGTTCGGAAAACCCAGGACTTGAGATCTCTCTCTCAGGAACCTTGTTCAAGAACAAGGGCAGGTATCCAACTAGTGAGAAAGGAATTTTGGATGTGAGGTGGGGACCAACCTCACCAGGGTCTATGACTTACTCGGGCTAACTCGTGTGGGCACTCTCTGAGATCACGACAGAAAGCCCCTTAGCTGCTTTAGCTGGTTCGGAATCGCCTCCCTTGACCTGCGCTCTCCTTGTTTTTCTACACAACACTACTGTAGACACTCCATTTTAAATATAAAAAATTTTGTGGTTTCTTGAACCCTTAGGATCACACATAACCTAGTAAACCCATTTTTTTTTATAAGCACGTGTTGGTTATGTGAGTATACCGTCCCCAACGGATTTTGACCCCTATAAACCCTCTTTTCGTGGTCATTAGGACGGAGAAAAATGAAACCCTAGGAGATAGGAGATAGAGATAAAAAATCTGAGAGACCAAAACCCTAGGGAAGATAACAGATAGATATCAGAGAGAAAAAAACTAGAGAGAGAGTTACACGAGAGAAGAGAAAACCTTAGAAACTACTTCAGGAACCCAAGCCTCATGAGAGAAAACCTAAGTCGGGGAAAACCTAAACCTAGGGCACAACCACCCTAGATCTACCCTTAGGTCACAACCACCCTTCTTCAACCAGAGACTTGCTGGTGAACATCTGACTCAGAGAGACAAAAGATGACCGGTTCTGATACGGGTGAGCCCCAGAAGGCTCGGGAGTACCGGGCCATCCGGCCCGGTTCGGTATCATTTCATTTCTTTTCATTTTTTATTCTTCTTTTCTTGTTTTAATTTCATTTTTATCTTCTTATTTGCTTTAAAATCGTATTTTTGTGTCTTAGATCATGCCGGCTCTGCCACAGATCTGAGAGTAGATCTGCTCGTTTCCGAGCAGATCTGGCCTCATATCTGAATTCAATTTGTCCCACTTTCTTTACCACTATTTTATTGCATTTTTATTTAATTTAAGGTGTCAAAAATCAGAGAGATCTTCACCTGAAGTTCGTCTGATTTTTCATCATAAACAGTTTGGCGCCCAACGTGGGGCATTTCAAGCTTGATCCGTGAACGAAAAAAATAAAAAATAAAAAATAAAATAAAAGCAGCCCCTGATCTCCTTTTTAGGGTCTTTGTTTTTTTTAAAAAAAAAAAACTCCAAAAGAAACAAAAAAAAAAAAAAAATTAATAGGAAAATCTTGTTTTTTTGACCTTTTTCCCTTGGTATTTATTTTCATTTTATTTATTTATTATTATTTTAGTTTGTAAGTAGAAAAAAAAGGATCACTCATTGACTTTTGTTATAAGAGCATGTTTATGTTTATGTGTTTGTTTCTTTTCTACTTCTAAAAGGTTGTTTTGGGTTCGTGCTTATCTCCATTAAAAAAGGCTATTCAACTTCCTATTTTATTCTCTCTCCACCTACTCCAACTTGTTAAGGGCTTGGATCTATTCCAAATAATTTTTTTATGTTTCAGGGAACTTGCGTGTCTTTGTTTATGGCTATACATTTTCAGATCTTAATGTTTTCTATTTTATTTTCATCTCCTTGAACTTTTGTGAGTTTTAGGCAGAGAGAAAGAGAGAGAAGGGCATAACTATTTTTTTTTGGGATTATGACATTAGTTTCCTTATTTTTTTTAATTCGTTGTCTTCTTTTCTTTCCTCATAAGGTTTCCTTGATGTTTATTCATTTTCCTTTATCTTATTAAAGAGGTAGAGTTTTCTATTTAGAGATAGAGCTTTATTTTTGGAGTTATTCCGTAGTTATCACGTTGGGTTAATTGTTAGCAGTCTCTGCTGGTATTTACATTCAAAACATTCTTTGGTCTCTCCTTCCTTAATCTTTTTTGATATTCATGGAATAATTTTTTCTTCTTTGGTATTCATGGGATAGTTTTTCATATCAATAATACGTGACTTTAAGTTATGAGATGTGTGAGTTGTTAAGAGGATTTTGGGAAATAGATAGGAACTATTCTTTTGAGAGGAGATTTACTTAGATAGCAACAAATCCCTTCAGAGGAAATTTATGGAAGATTTAGATACAAATGGATAAGGAAGGGAGATCGAGAGAAAATAGGGAAGGGAGATTGAGAGAAAATGGAGAGAAGAAATAGGGAAAGGAGATTGAGAGAAAATAGGAAGAAAAGATCGAGAGAGAGAGAGAGAGAGAGAGAGAGAGAGAGAGAGAGTATTAGAGTGTGGGAGAGAA
>NW_006499969.1:4064930-4113061 GCF_000471905.2 Amborella trichopoda | reverse complement strand
CTTTCAAAAATTGATGTGATCCAGATCAACGAGAAGGGATCATCTTCCAAACAAGGGGTTAACGCCCCAAAGTCTCCCATTACACTTCCAAATAAGGGGTCAACACCTCAAATATCAAAAGAGGTCTAACCTTTGAAAATTCTAAGGGGCCCACCTAGGCCACCTTTACCAGACTTCCTCGCCAACCCACCTATATGGGATGAGGAGCCAAGCTTAGAAGATTTAACCAAGTCACCTCTTAAGGTGAACCCAATTATAGATGATGGAGAAGCAAAGAGCCCAAATTTGACTATTCTCAAATATTTGATATCATCACTAGACTTGATAGAGCTCGAACATTTAGAAATTCTAAGGGGCCCACCTGACCATTTCACAAGATTTCTTGAATGATCCACCAATTTGAGATCAAGAATTGGATATTGAATATCTGACCATATTACCTCATTAAGAGGAAGGCTCTCTAAAAGTCATTAGCAACATGAGCACAACTTTGATAATCGGAGCACCACCATATCAAGAGAATTCATCATATGAAGAACAAGTTCCCAACAGAACGGAAAGCCCTACATGGGCAACCCCATCAAAATATTCAATTGGGGTAAACTCCTCTTATGAAGAGGATACAGTAGGGGCAACTAATGAGATAGAACTCTAGTTCGTTGACTCCTAACATGTTGTAAGGCTATCTAGTACCAACTCAATCACTCCTCTTGTGCGAGAGTCTCACCTAAGCTCGAGTACTGAGATGGAGCCTACCATGGACCTAACCTCCAAAAAGAAATTCGAAATTTGCAATGAAAAAGATTACCGAAAAGGAGTTGGGGGATCAATCACCCCTTGCAAATAACCAAATGAGGCATTCAAGCCTCACACTTCAAAAGGCATTAACGCCTAATGTATAACATAAAGTACTCCATTGACGGGAAACCCTGATGAGCCTATCCGTCCATACAGAACGCTAAGGGATTTGGAAACTGAGAATGATTTTTTAGTCCCAAAATCAAAGTTTAAGTAGAGTAGTTTAAAGGAAAAGTTCAACGAAAATTCAACAACCATTGTCAAAGAGATTTTGGATGCCAACCTGGGTCTAGGGAAATCATAGGAAGACCGATATTAGAACCTCCCTGCCACTTGGAGGAGGGAAAGATGATCAAATTCTTACATGATCTTAAGGCGAATTGGTAAAAAAAAAAAGGGGCACCTTTGACTTTTCTTCCTCCTCCTCTTCCTTTGTCATTGTTCTCTTCTTAAAAAAAAAAAAAAAAAAATTCGCTGGGCTAAAATCTAAAAGGAACCCCAAGTGTTGGAAAAAAGGCTATCGGGCTAAAAACCCGAAAGGGACCTCAGAGCTATGAAAAAAATAAAAAATAAAAAATTCACTGGGCTAAAAATCCAAAAGGAACCCCAAGCTTTGGAAAAAAAGCTACCGGGCTGAACACCTAAAAGGGACCCCGGGGCGACGAAAAAAGAAGTTCTCTCCTTCCTTCTAATCTCCAAACTCTTTTCTCTCTAAACGTCTTCTTTTCTTCCCCTGAGTCAAAGTGGTGTTAAAAGAAAAATCAATAAGCATTAGGCTGACAGAACATTGTTGAAGATCTAGATCGTCTGAAACTTTGAAAGGTGAGTGGTGGAGGAACGAAATCAGAAATCCAAAGAGATTACGAACATTTTGGGACGTTGTACTGTATTTTCAAAACTATGTTTTTCTTGAAAGCTCTAAAGAACTCTCCTTTGAATTGAAATGCAAGAGCTAGGTTGGAAGATAAAGAAGTACTTGATGATTCCTCATCACGAAGATTCAAGCAAAGACCCCATACGTTCACATAGGGTCCACCAAAGGGGTTACAAGTGGTTAAACTGTAAAACCTACATTAAAAGAAAACCACCCCCGAACAGGGGCAGCAAGAACAAATAATAATAATAATAATAATAACTCCTCGGTCATATGAGTATAACTGTCGAATACACCGTGCATCGCTGCATGACGTTAAACTGCTTAGAGGGCCCTATGGTTGCAAGAGTTTAGACTGTTAACCAACCTTGTTTTTTGAAATATCTTCCCCTTTTCAAAATTTTCACTATATATATTGTGTTTTCAAAAACTTTAACTTCTTTGTTAAAATCGTTACCTGTCCCTGCTCCCGGCTCTATTTCAATTCTCCCCCTATCTTCAAAGTTTCTAAAAAATCTTTTAAAACAAAGGAGCTTGGACACCCGTACATGATGAGTGTCGTGTTTGCCGCAATTGCCGCGTTGCTGCCTTGTCACTCACTTCGGATTCGGCTAGACAAGTCTCTTCCTATAGAAAGACTTTTCTAGAGATAGCTTTAGGAAACCCTAAGGAGATCAAAACCCCTGACGTTAAGTGGCATGGCTAGAAAATCCAACTCGAGTTTCAAGCTTATTTAACTCATCGACATCTCATGCCGAAAACCCTAGGAGGAAAAATGCCCTAGGTGGGTGAGCTCGATGAGCGCAATGACTTGGAGGGATAGTTGGTGTGCCCTTGGACTATGTGACCTCAGGAAGAAATCTTTGACGTTCACCTACCCCTCGAAGGATAGGGAACGCCTGAGTGTCTACTTCTTTGCTACTCACCTGTCCCTCGAAGGATAAGGAGTGCCAAAGAGGGGAAACTGTAAATATCCCATTTTAAATATGGAAAGTTCCGTGGTTTCCTGAACACTTAGGATCACACTTAACCTAGTAAGCCCATTTTTTTGGATAAGTAAGTGTTGATTATATGAGTATATCATCCCCAACGGATTTTGATCCCTATAAACCCTTTTTTCGTGGTCATTAGGATGAAGAGAGATGAAACCCTAGGAGAGAGGAGATAGAGATAAAAAATCTGAGAGACCAAAACCCTAGGGGAGAAACAGATAGAGATCAGAGAGAAAAAATGAGAGAGTGAGTTGCACAAGAGAAGAGAAAACCCTAGAAACTGCTTCAGGAACTTAAGCCTCCTGACGAAAACCTAAGTCTGGGAAAACCAAGACCTAAGGAACAACCACCCTAGATCTACCCTTTGGGCATAACCACCCTTCTTCAACTAGAGACTTGCTAGCGAACATCCGACTCAGTGAGACAACAGAGGACCGGTTCTGATACGGGCGAGCCCTAGAAGGCTCGGGAGTCCCGGGCCATCCGGCCTGGTTCGGTATCATTTCTTACTTTCTTTTTTATTCTTATTTTATTGTTTTAATTTCATTTTGATCTACTTATTTTCTTTAAAATTGTTTTTCGCGTCTTGGATCATGCGGGCTCTACCACAGATCTGAGAGTGGATCTGCTCGTATTCTAGCAGTTTTGGCCTCAAATATGAATTCGATCTGTCTCGCTTTCTTTACCACTCTTTTATTGCATTTTTATTTAATTTAAGGTGTCAAAAATCAGAGAGATCTTCGCCTGAAGTTTATCCAATTTTTCATCATAAACAACTACTATGGTTAATTTGCAAGACAAGTGGGTCGAAGGGCCCACCCTTGTCTTAGGGCAATGCACATTCGTGTGGTTAGGAATATGAGGGGTTAGAGTGATGAAGTGGAAGGTTTGAACAAAGGTTGAAGAGAGAAGAAAACTTGATGAAGGGACGAGACTAGCTTGATAGCCGGACAATGATCGACTCAAAGTGATAGCAAGACGGGCATGATACTCAGGACTAGATGACTGCAATACTACTCAAAATAGAGACCGATATGGTGGTGATAGGCTACGTCAACCCTCAATCAAGTGAGAAGAAGAGAGAATGAAGAGAAGGAATGAGACAGCGGAGAGATAGGGTCCCGACGACGCTAGGCGTTGCCACCCACGATCGTGGAGTAGCAGTGTCACGACCCTTGGACGGTGCTAGACACTACTGCTCATGGCTTGAGGGACAGCAGGTAGCTATGGACGACACTAGGCGTTGCCGCTGACAACACAAGAAGGCAGCGTGCCCCTGTGCAGGAGGCAATAGCCTCTCGTGGAGTGCACGACAATAGCCATTTGTGAAGCGTGCGACGATAGCCATTTGCGAAGCGTGGGGTGATGGTTCTCACGAGGTGCACGACGATAGGTGTGGGATGCAGGAGGAACGTTGATAAGCACTGAACGCACGAAGGAGGCTTGTGGACTGCGATAGGCACTGAGCACATGAAGGAAGCTCGCAGACGGCAATACGCACCTCGCGCTCGAAGGAAGCTCATGGACGGCTATAGAGATTACTGAGACCTCTCGTGGGCAGCGATAGGCATCGCCGTCTACGATAGGCGTGCAACAGGGGAAGACCCCTGCGGGCAGCAATGAGTTTCACTATCTGTGCTCTTCACTAAGGTGTCGAGGATACGTCTGCCTACGGATATGACCAGCGCCGTCTGCAAGCCTCGCTGGGAGATAGAGATAGACGAACAAAAGGCGAAGGAGGTTCGCGTAAGGTGCTGCTATTGCCATGCGTGACCTGTGAGACCACAGGAGAGGCATGCACGACACTGCCACTGCCGTGCATGGCCTTTGAGGGGAGCTCAGTTGGAGAAGAGGAAGAAGAGAGGAAGAGAGAGAAAAAGAAAAGATAAGAAGAGAGAGAAGAAAAAAAGAAAAAGAAGGGAGAGGAGATTTACCTCGAGCCTAGGGGTACCGGTCCAAAAGTTTCTCTCACCTTTCTCTCTCCAAACGTGACCCAACAATGAGAAGAAAGAGAAACTTTATTCAATAAAACTCTATATTTTGCAAAGGGTTGAGTCCTCCAGCGTACAATGATGGTACGTGTATTTATAGAATTTTCCCCAAACATGGGTGCTAGAAATTAAGATTTAATTGAATTAAAAGAATTTAGAAAACAGGGTGCAAAATGACAGATTTGCTCCTTCCTAAGAATTTGTGGAATTCTAGAACGGTCCTTGTGTTGCCTTGTAACGTGCATGATTTTTCCTGGATGATCCGGGGTTGTTCTGATGCCCGGTTGATCGACAGATGATTGTTTTCTTGTAGGGCTCGGCATGACGATCGATTTGATACCAACTTCGAGCCATGGATCGTGTTTTGGTGCACGATCATGTAACTTGAATTTTGGTTAAATATTAAAACTTTGGATCAATAGTGTGCTTTTTCCTTGATGTTTTTCTATGATTTCTTTGTTGGATCACATTGAGCATGCCGTTACGATCGCGGGGCAACAAACGCAGCTTGATTCCGTGCTCGAAATTCTTCATAGAGTGTTTGTTTAAGCTAAAATTTGACCCCCGAAAGTTTTCAACCGTGTCGGATGCAATGAAAATAGTCCCCACAACAAATTGAGACATCGAAAATGTATATCTAGTTATAGGGTCTATTTCAGGGTGCTAGAGGCTGATTCTGCCGGAACTATTTCTCAGTCTGCACTGCCTTAGACATGTCGAATTACGATGAAACTTGACAGGAGACTTTTTAGAGTCTTCATGAAGATCTTTGACCAATTCTGGGGCTATTTTGAGACTGTCAAGATTTTCACTTTTGCTAGGCTTTTATTGAGCAGAGGCCCCATGATGATGAAAAATATCTTCCAACAGCTAAATCTGGGCCAGACCTTCATTTCCATGCTCCTAGAACTAGCATGGCCCACTGGGCAAGTGTAAGGACCCAGAAATTTCTGGCTTAGAGTAGTGCGCCGACTAGTCGTCGGCACGAGTGACTAGAGAGAGAGTGTTACCATGCACGACGAAGAGAGAGAGTGCCACTGTGCGCGACAGAGAGAGAGTGTCACCATTCGTGGCAGAGAGAGTTTCACCGTGCGTGACAGAGAGAGAGTGCTGTCGTGTGCTACAGAGAGAGTGCTGCCGTGCGCGACAGAGAGAGTACCGCCGTGCGAGGCAAAGAGAGAGCACAACCATGCGCGTGAGACACCGACGTGCGCAACAGGAAGTAAAAGATACAGCCGTGCGTGTGAGACACCACCGTGCGTGTGAGACATGATTGCGTGCAACAGAAAGCAAAAGACACCATCGTGCGCGTGAGACACTGCCGTGCACGTGAGACACTGTCGTGCGCAACAGGAAGCAAAAGACACCGTCGTGCATGAAAATTCTACTGATCACAGAAAGTTTTCACTGCTGAGCACAGGAAGTATGGTGCCACCGAGCACAGTTCTCTCATGATGTTTGCATGCTTGTGTGCCAAGTGGCACTTGTATGCCTCTTTGTTGACACGTGGTGGTTGCATGCTGCCACCCCTTTCTTTTACTGGTTATAAAATCCCATTTCCCAAACCCTCCCTAAGTTTTAGTTCACTCTCTTCTCTCTCCCTCACACGCCCACCTTCTTGGCCTTGAAGACTTGGGACGCTTAACACAGCCATGGAGCTTAGCCTTTTTGGGAGTGCATTTGGATTCATTGTAATACCGTAAGTGGAGCCAAGATCCAAGTTTCATGTTTTTCTTGATGCATGCTCATTGTTTGTTAAAGTATGAACAGATTATTAGGAAAATGGATGTAATTGTAGAATTACGTTCATAAAATTTGGTTAAGGACACACTATGTTTTTCCAGAATTATGGCTCACATTTGAGCAATTGTTTGAGCATTAAGAATTTATCTGTTAACTATGAAATTTTGTTGGGAAGTCGCCCTTTGAGTCTATTTTAAGGGGGAAAAGACCCCACATCAGTATCTCTTTTGATTGAAATGTTATGAGCCATTTATTAGGACATGCCAGAATTGTGAAAAAATGCCAGGAACTTTACATGTTCTTGTACTGAATAGTTTGCTACATAAATCATGTCCAAATAAGCTCACACTACTTTTTATTGAATTATGAGTGATTTTACTTCAAAATGGTTTTGGAACCATGTCGAAATTCTCTATAATTTGGGAATTATGCTACTTTCCTATGAAGATGTCATTGTGATGGTTTCAGGGAATTTCCAGAATTGATATATGTTTTTGTAATGAACTGTTTGCTTATCAAATCATGTGAAAATGAGTTTAAACGACTTTTAAATGAAAGAGTAATGATTTTACTTCAAAAATGGTTTCAGAACCATGCCGAAATTCTCTATGATTTGGGAATCATGCTACTTTTCTATGAAGACATTACTACAGTGGTTGCGGGGAATTTTCAAAACTGATATATGTTTTTGTAATGAACTATTTGCTGACCAAGTCATGTCCAAATGAGCTTAACAATTTTAAATAAAAGATTAGTGAGTCTACTTCAAAAATAGTTTTGGAACCTTGCTGAAATTCTATATGGTTTGAAAATTATGCTTTAAACGGTGGACTGTGTTTGCTCCTCAAACCAGCAAAATAATTCGAGCCTTATGATTTGTATTTTGCTTTAGACATATATGTGTGCATGCCTGATAATGAGATGTGCTCTGTTATGATATGAATGCATGTATTAAGACATGCTCTGTTATGATATGAATGTATAATATTAAAATATGTTTTGTTATGATGAGAATGCATGTTGTAAGACATGCTCAGTTATGAAGTAAATGCATAATATTAAAATATGTTCTGTTACAATGAGAATACATAAAGTAGGACATGCCCAGTTATTATGTGAATTCATGTAGTAAGACATGCTCAGTTATTATGTGAATACATAATATTGAAATATGTTATGTTATGATGAGAATGCATGAAGTAAGACATGCCCAGTTATGATGTGGATGCATGGAGTAAGACGTGCTCATTTACGATATGAATGCAAGATAATGAGATAAGCTTTGATATGATAAGGACACATGTAGTAGGACATGTTCTGTTATGACACAATATGCACATGCCCTTATATGATATCTACGTGCTCCATTATGAGATAAAGGCATGCTTTGTTATGAAATGAATGTGATATGTGATATCAAGCACTATGCAATGGGTCATCCATTGGTAGTGTAAGGTGATATGATCAGAATGTGATATGTGATATTAAATACTATGCAATGGGTAATCTATTGGTAGTGTAATGGGATATGATAAGAATATGATATGTGATATGAAACACTATGCAATGAGTCATCTATTGGTAGTGTAAGGTCATATGATCAGAATATGATATGTGATATTCAGTGCTATGCAATGGGTCATCCATTGGTAGTGCAATGTGATATGATAATAATGTGATATGTGATATGAAACACTATGCGATGGGTCATCCATTGGTAGTGTAATGTGATATGATAAGAATGTAATTAATTGGCATGCTTTGAGCGTATTGCATGACCATGCTGCGATATTTGATTGATCAGCCTGCTTTGAGCATATTGTACGGCCTGACTATAAGATCTCTTGGCAGGCTTTGAGCGTATTGCATGGCCATGAGGTGATGTGAGATTTATCAGCATGCTTTGAGTGTATTGCATTGCTTGACTTGTGACCTCTCTGGCTCGCCCATTGATAGGACGAGAGTTGGGGTAGATGATGTTTGGGTGGTCGCTCCCCCATTCATAGTGATTGGCACCTAGAAGGTGTAACACTCATAGCCAAGATAGCGTAAGGGGTAGTGTCTTACATGGCCATCGCCTATCGAAAGCCCCAAAGTGTGCTGGGGTGTGTAAAGGCACTTTCTCTCTAGGAGTAGGTGAATTAGGGAGTGTCTTCCCTCCTGAGTAATGGTAGAAGTTCTAAGCAATTTCCAATCTTAGGCAAAATAATAGAAAACATAAAAAAAAAAAAAATTGATTTTTTTCTTTTCTTGAATTTTTTATGATGTCGAGCTTGACCACTAAACTCGAGATACTTGGGCTCACCAAGGTGACGAGCTGAGCTACTTGGATGAGCCCAGTTGGCTCCTTTGTGAGTCATACACTGATTTCAAGCATGGGCATTCATCCCTAAAAAATAATCAAGCCCGTTCATTTCATCCCTAAAAGTAATCACGTCCGTTCATTTTTCCCTACTGGGCTTGGGAGCTATTAGGAAACTTGACCAAAAGAGAAACTTGAGGTGTAGGATTGGATTGGATTCATTTCAGTTCCGTGAGGTACCACCTCTTTCCTACCCGGAAGTGAGTTTCTCATACTCCCAGGGAGTCTATTCATAGACTAGTTATTCCATGAAGACCAAATATGAAAGGAATTACGAACAGATCTTCAAATGAAAATGAACTAATATAACTACCTCCTTCCTACCGGAAACTAATAGCTTATTTACACTAATTTTTTTTTTTACATCTTTAATGTATCTTTCACTTTGGGCAGAATCCGTCAATTGTTTGAAAGAATTGTGACAACTAAAATTGTCCAAATTCAAATGAAAATGAACTAATATAACCATTTGAGCCGTTTTTAGTCTTAAATGGACGGCTCTGATGAAAGGCCATCTAGGCCTTTAGCCTATGTGCATTGCAAACCCACAATCACTTAAAATGTTTTTTATAAATAAAATAGAGAGGCACCACAAAATCAATAAATGGGCACATTGGTTAGAGAGTAAAGATGTGGAAGAGAGAAGAAGTGGTTGAGAGAAAAACAGATGAAGAATTTATCTCATTGAATAGCGGTCAAGATATACGTGGTGGAAAATTTGTGAGATTTCACAATTTTTGTTTCTACAGTCCAACCTATGTAATTTCCTAAGCACTGCGTTTGATTCTCTAAAGAGCCAAACATGACAATCCATTCTCTCTTCCTCTCTCTCTAGAATGGTGGTAACACTAAAATCACTAATGCATATAAAAGCATGCTGCTATCTTACAACCTTGGCAAAATATCATACACCCCTCTCTTTCTGAACCTGCCTGTGCTGATGGAAAGACCTACAAATGGTTTCGGTGTTGCTATTTTTCTGTCTCTGCTCATGCACATGCACATGTGCAGTGGGGAGTATTGCGTAGAATCTGAAAGGTGAGCTCTTCTCAAGCTAAGAAATGGGATTCACGATCCATGGAATCTCTTGTCATCATGGAAAAGAGGATACTGCTGCGAATGGCAAGGAATTGAGTGCGGCAACCATACCCATGTCATCAAACTCGACTTCCATGCTGCTCATTACCCCAATGGTACATTTGCATGGTTGGGTGGGCATATAGACCCCACCTTGGTAGAGCTCATACATTTGTCTTTCCTCAACTTAAGCTATAATAACTTTTCTTTTACTCCTATACCAGAGTTCTTGGGTTCTTTGACTGAACTTAAAACTCTAGACCTGTCTCATGCCGGATTTGAGGGCAAGATTCCTCCTCAACTGGGGAATCTCACAGAACTCCAACATCTTGATCTTTCTGAGGATTATGGAGATTTGACTGCGTACAACCTTGATATCTCTTCATTACAACTCCTTAAACTGAATTATTTGAACCTTTCAATGGTACGCCCAGATTTTCCCAGGTTGATCCTTGGGCTTCCTCTTCTTACGGAAGTGGAAGCACAATACTGCAAACTCTTAAGACTCCCTCCCAACGTCTCATTTACTAAACTCTACTTCACTTCGTGTACTTACCCTTCAGGGTAATCAATTCACAAGAGTTCCTTATTGGTATTGGTTAGCCTTGAACACCTTGGTCTCAGTAGGAATGATTTGCAACATTGGGTTCCATATTGCATTGCAAACCTTTCTAAGTTGCATGTACTTGATGTCTCCTATAACCAATTGAATGGAACGCTCCAGGAAATCATTGAAAACCTTTCTATGTTGCATGTACTTGATGTCTCTGCGAATCAATTGAGTGGAATGGTCCCCGAAAACATTGGATATCTTTCTATTTGTGTGAACTAGATGTCGCCTCCAACAACCTCAGAGGGATGGTCATTGAAGCTATCTTTGCGAGACTTGTAAGCATGGAAGCATTAGACTTGTCTTGAAATTTGTTGGTGTTAAACGTGAGCCATGATTGGGTTCCTCCATTTCAGCTCCACCGTCTTGCCCTAGGCTCATTACCTCTAGGGCCTAAGTTCCCTCTTTAGATCAAAACTCGACGGAGACTTGAATATTTGGATTTGAACAATGCAAGCATTTCAAGTACACTGCCAAGCTAGGTTTGTGATATATCCTCTCACATTAACGGACTGTACCTTTCAAATAATAGAATGCAAGGTCAATTTCCAAAATTCTGCAGATTTGGGCATGGGGCAAAAGTAGATTTGAGTTCAAACCTCTTTAACGGCCCCATACCCATGCTTGTTCAAGAGGTACAAGCTTTAGACCTCTCAAATAACCAGTTTTCTGGTCACATTCCTGCAAACATTGGACAAATCATGTTTGAGTTTTTGGTACATCACATCGCAAATATCTTAACCTAAGATCAAGCAAATTCATTGGGAGATTGCCCCAAACACTGACACAAATGAGTTTTCTTTAACTTTGACACAAATGAGTTTTCTTTAACTTTTGAATCTCAGTGGAAATAGGTTATTAGGGCCCATACCTAAGAGTTTCGGAAATTTCACAACTATGAGGATTACTATTGAAGTCTATAATTGTACGCTCTATAACGAATTGTCAAGGGCAAAAATAGAAAGGTTGGATGTGGAAGCAAAAGGGCAAATAGTTAAATATAACAAGATTTTGCCGTTGGTACAAAGCATAGACCTTTCGAGCAACCATTTAGAGGGAGAAATTCCTGAAGAATTAACAAGCTTTGCTAGAATTGGTCTTCTTGAATTTGTCAAGAAACCATTTGAAGTGGAGTTATTTCGAAAAAATTGCGAGGTTGAAGCAATTGCAGTCGCTAGTCCTTTCAAACAATCAACTAACATGGGTCATTCCTCTAAGCATTTCATCCTTGACTTCTTTAAGTGTTCTAAGCCTATCCAACAACAATTTGTCCGGACCAATCCCCACAGGAAACCAAATGGAAACATTTAACCCATCCATATACTCCGGGAACCCATACTTATGTCTACTTTCCCCCACCCAAGGCTCCAAGGGCAAACCTGAACCTCCTCCCTCTGCTAATCGTATTGAAAGGAGCAGGAAAAGATTTGAATTCCCATGGCTTGATATGAGCATTGGATTGGGATTCGGAGTAGGATTTGGGGGAACCATTCTTTTGCTGTTCATAAGGAAGTCCTGAACTGATGCATATTTCTATTGTATGGATAAAGTCGTAGTTATGTTTTTGCGGTTTTGTAAGTGAAAATGGAAAGGGTGAGCGATCATACCTACAAATGCATTAGAGCAGTTGAGTGCAAGTGATGTTACTATGATTTCCTCAGTTGAAAGCTTGTTGTGTGCCTGGTGCGCATGGGCCAGTGTTTTTTTGCTGGTCTTGAATTAAATGTTAGTCTGGTTTGTTGAAAGCTTCTTATGCTATGCATGTGTGTAATGCTTATTTTACACAATTTTAATGTATTATTGTAGCTTTTTGTAGTCCACTAAAATTGAAACATTACTGAATCCTTCTTAAATTAATTAAAACCATGACCCCAAATTCGAAACTTCACAATCGCGATATGTAGACGGTTTCATGTTGTAACCCTCAGTCTTAAGAAAATTTTCGCAAAGAACATAATTCGGGCCAGCTACATGAATATTTTTTGAAAATAAAATATGATATTTTTTTTCTTAAGTCATCAAATCATTTGAGGTTAAAAAAAAAAGAAGGGGAATGTACACATTAATGGGCAACCGTACCACTCTAATCCATACATTTCAATACGTCTAATCATCATCAACCCTCTCTCTCACTCAAATGCGAATGGAATACGTTCACTTGACCTACTTATTTAGAAAGACAATTCCAAGTCAAATATGGAAAGGGTTATATGCACTGAATTTTCCAACTCTATGGGCCACTTGTCTGTAATGTTAAAATCTCATGATTTCATTGATAAGTTCAAAGCTAGATTTGCAGCAAAAGCTTTTACTCATAGAGTAGAGTCGACTATGACCTAGAACTTTGATAAATGGTTGTAAAGCTAATATTTTTGAATGGTAAATTAAAGGAAACCATTTATAAGAAACAACCTTAGGGCATCATAATTAAGGACCAAGAAATAAAATATATAAATTAAATAAATTCTTATATCGTGTAAAACAATATTGAAGATAATGCTTACTAATATTTCATAATGCTATCCTTCAAATGGGTATGTAGTAAATAGTCTAGACTATTGGGTATGTCTTGAAGAGTAGGAGTAAATTAATATAATCTCATTATACATGGATGCCATTATATTAGCTGGAAATGACCTGAAAAATGATTGGTAAGATCAAGTTATGGCTTTCTTATTAGTTTGAGATGAAAGATATGGAATAGCAATGTTATGTCCTAGGTATAAAACAATTAGAGATAGAAATCTAGAATGTTGTGCTTGAGGCAAGAGACATACTTTGACTTTACTTTTAAGAGATTCAAAATGAAAAATTACAAACTATTGTCCGTTCCTGTTGAAAAGGGAGTAAAATAATCGAAGAAGGATTGTCTAATTGAAGGATAAGAAAAATCCAATATTCTCTATGCACAAACTATTGGTAGCTTCGTATATGTTGTACAATATACAAGGCTATATTTGAGCTATATGTAAGTAGTATGAGTAGGTATTAAAATAATCCAAGCATAGCCCCACTTAAAAGAATTTATGAGGCACATTAACGAAATAAAGCATCTTAAATTGTGTTTTCAAGTGGATATACTTGAAGTTTTTGGATATTCATATGCAGATTTTGTTGGGAACAATGACAATAGCATGTCCATCTCAAGGCATATATTTCGTTAAAAGTTGTAGTTGTTTCTTGGTCCATTAAGAAACAAGGATATGTTGCTCGATACACATGAAATATAGTAGATTGCATGTAACATTGCTTGTACTTATGTGGTTTTGATAAAGCGCTTCATAGGTTACTTGAGGCAAAAATACTCAACGGGTCAATACAAATATTTTGTAACAATCAAGCTGCAATTAGACTTATATAATTAGATAAAATAGCTCCAATTTTTTTTTAATTATTTTTTGAATAATATTGTACTTTATGATATTTTGAAGTAAATGATAGTAATGTTCATAAAAAAAATAAACTAATTACGGCCACTTCTCAATTTCTTGTATAGCGAGATGAGCTCAAAACTCTTAAACTTTTTTAAAACCACGTGTAATCGAATTTCAAATGAAGACAATCCTCTTAAGTAGGCCTCATGCTTGATGGAGCACTGGCATAATATGATTGCTGTACAACTGCATACCATGCTCGCCCAAATTTTAAAGGTAAAGGTTTGTATAGAGTCTAGGCTCTATACAATCGAATTAGAGCCTACCTAAAAAATTTTACTAGAAGAAGTTGTTTTGATGTCCAAATATCTTCAAATTCATCAACTCAATATCAAGATGTATGGACTTGAGAAAAAAATAGATTTCAAGTTTTGGAAATAGTGCATCTTGTTGCGCATTTTTTGACCGTCAATTTTTAAGCTATTGACGTTTTCATTCATCTGCTGAATCTACACTATTTTATAACCTTTAAAAATTATTATTAAAATGAAAATATATTTTAAGGCTAGTCAAAGATTTCCAGTGTTGAAACTACATTTCTTGACGCTAATTGAAGGTGGGCTCTAATTTGATTGTTTAGAGCGTTGGCTCTTTACAAGCCGCACCCAATTTTATATAGAGTCACTTTATTTATACTTTTTAACTTTTTGCATCCTTATTGTGTCTTTCACTTTGGGTAGAATCAGTGAATTTTTTGGTAGAATTGTGACAACTAAAATTGATGAAAATCAAATGAAAATGAACAAATTTTCAAAGGCATCATAAAGAAAACTACTAATATAACCACTTGAGCCTTTTTAGTCTTAATGCGCGGCTTTGATGAAAGGCCATGTGGCTTCTTAGCCGTTCAGCTTCTATGCATTGCACATTCACAATCACAAATCAAAGTAAAGAACACCGTCAAATAGTGTGGAGAAATATGGTTTCAATAGTAGAAATCTTTGTGATAGCCTTAAAATATGGTTTTATCTTTAGTTCTAATATTCAAAGCTTAAAAAATAGTGTAGATCTAGCAGAGCTATGAAAATTTGAAAATCTTGAAAATTGATGGTCCAAAAATGTGTTACAAGATGCACTATTTCCAAAACTTGATATCTTCCAAAACTTGAAATCTAATTTTTTTTCTCATGTCCATGCATCTTAATATCGAGATAATCAATTTGAGGATATTTGGATATCAAAACAACCTCTTCTAGTGAAATTTTTAAGGTGGGCTCTAATTTGATTGTTTTGAGCCTCTAGTCTATATATAATATTTTCCCAAAAAGGAAAGGCCTATACTTAGATGAATAGCTTTGTAGGGCAAGATGGACACACGTGTGTTGCAGGTATCCAATAGAAAAAAGGAGTTTGAAAATTAAATATATGAAAAAAATTAAAATTTTAGATATAAAAAATATTTTATTTGTAAGAACTGGGTTGTCATCCAGTTTATTAATATAACTGGCTAGTTCTCTGATAGAACATTTCGGTTCAGTTAAAAAGCTGATTAGTTCTTTTTAGAACTGTTAGACTTCTTATACATTATGGAAACAAGCACAAATCTATTGATTCCTTATTCAGATTAAGATAAAAAATAGCATTTTAACATAATCTTTTGATTTCTCCAAAAATGATTCAAATCACATATGGAGCACGTTTTCCTTCTAATTAAATGTTATCTTTAAATCTCAATCAACTATTTATAACTTTATACAAATAATAATAACTTATCAAACAAATTATAAAATTTTGGTTTCTAAATTTCATCTATTCTTATTCAATATTAGTCATATTGGTTGTTCATATATTTGAAAATGTTTACCATTGCCTTTTCTTATTACATAACCACTTAGAGTTGAACTTAAACTGATGACGCAAATTAAAAGCAGCACATCATATTACTACTACGATTATAATACATCGTACTGCTCACAAACAAAATTTTACTTAATGGATTTCTCTAAAAATTATATCTTTAGAAACATTCCAATATCTCCTTAAAAAATATTAGAATCAAGTGCAGAAGACATGCACTCCGCCTTTTCCGATGGGGAAGCGATCCCAACCCGTATGGCATGGCATTGCCCCTCTCCGTATCTCTCTTTCTCCTTTGAATAAGTCTGCCATTTATTGCGACTTGACAATATAAAAGTCTTTATTTCCTAGCGTATGAGTCGGGGACTATAGGAGTAATTGTATTTCTTTTCCATTGACTCGTAAGACCCAAAAACAAAATGTAAAGCCATTTTGCAATATTGTGCCGGTACTTGAACACTCAGCTTCAATTTCAAGCTGCACGTCTCTGCCATGGGCCTGTTACGTGTGTGAAAACAAATTACACATGTGGAAGTTTTATTTAACTTTTTTCTTTTTCATTTTGGGCCATTGGATTGCATCTAATCCAATAGTTATGGTGTTGTAGGGACTTATTTTTTTAAAGAGATTAAAACCCTTTTGTTTAGAGAGAGAAAGTGAGATGATAGATACATTAGGCTGCCATTGGGTTTTCTCTTGAGAGCTTGATATGCTCTGTTTTAGAGAGAGAAAGTGAGCAAAAGGCTTGAAATCCATTGTGGGTTTGCTGTGTGCCTTGTTTTAGTGAGATAAACGTTAAAAAAACCGATTTTTGGGTGTTCTTTGTGCTTTGAGTTTGGGCTCAGTTTAGAGTGGGAAATGGCTACTGGAAATTGATATTTTGAGCTCGATTTCACCTTGTAATCTTCCCAGATCAGTAAGTAAAGTCTCGCGTCATTCTTCCGTGGATGTAGGTCACGATTTGTGATTGAATCACGTTACATCTTTGTGCTCTCTGTGGATTGAATGTTGCTGTATTTTTTATTCCGTATTCTTGCTTTGATGTTGTGTGGTTCCATTGTTTGTTTATATAGGTATGAATGCACAATAGTTGTGAATGTTATAAACCCTTACTGTTTTTTACCAATCGATCCCAACAACTGGTATCAGAGCCTAGGATTTGTTCTTCATTGTGTTTGTGAGGAAAGAGTTTTTTTTTTCGCTATTGTAGTTATTTGCTATATTTTATTGAAAATAGAAAGGGCAATGGAATTTGAATAATTAAATCAAAGTAATTGGCCAATATGGAAAATGATGATAGAAGGTTATCATGTTGGAAAAGAATTAGATCGGCGACTTCAAGGTAAGGAGGCCATGCCTATTGGAATGAAAGATTGGGAATGGGATGCTCTTGATCGAAAATGTTTGGCAGCTATTAGACCATGTATTTTACCATAAATTTTATTTGATCTTTGTCAATGTAAAACATCTACAGAGCTTTGGCAATCTTTAGAGCAATCTTTTGAGCAACCCTCTGATGCAAATAAAATGCATGCGATGAAACAATTATTTCTTTTGAAAATGACAGAAGGTGCTACAATTAGGTCACATATGAGTGAATTTAATTCAATTTTTGCATAATTGAGATCTTTGAAAGTGAATTTGGATGAAGAAGTGTTATGTTTGCTTTTGCCGAGTTCTTTACCTGCTAGTTGGGATACCTTGGTTACCACTGTGAATAATACAATGGGTAACAAGTTTAATTTAAAATATGTTGCAGCTTCATTGTTAAATAAAGAGACTAAAAAGACATCCACATAAATACTTTCTGAATCAAATCATGCATTAGCAGCAGGAGATAGAGCAAGAACCCAATATAGAGACCAACTCTATAGATTTAATAGGGGCAAATCTCATAACAGAGGTAGGTCTAAGTCACTAGGCAGGAATGTTACTTGCTGGTATTGCAAGAATCCTACTCACACAAGGAAAGATTGTTATGTTTTAAAGAATAAGCAAAAGGTCAAGGGAATTGATAGCCATGGTAAAGCAAGTACAGTTTCAGATGGTGAAGATGAGGTCACTTTTAGTCCTGCATGCACAACATTGTCTATTGTAGATACTTGGGTTTAAGACTCTGGTACTTCATTTCATCTCAGAAAGGTCATATTTTTCATCCTACACAGCTGTGGATGGTGGTTTAGTTTATCTTGGTGATAATCAAGCTTGCAAAATATTGGGCATTGAAAATGTTGTTATCAAGCAATCAGATGGAAAGAAGTACACATTGAGAAAGTTGAGGCATGTTCCTGAGTTGAAGGAAAATCTCGTTTCAGCCAGGCAGTTAAATGACTCTGGTTTCATAGTAACTTTTGGAATGGGTCATGGAAGATTTCAAGAGGTTATATGACAATGTTGAAAGGGCAAAAAGAAGAGATTCTCTACACTATTCATGGCATAACTCAAAGAAATGATGCTACAGAGAAGATCGTTGCTGCAGTTAGTAAGCATGAGGATATACAGATTGGCATAACTGTTTCGGTCATCTCAGTGAGCATGGAATGATGGTATTGCAAACTCAAAATCTTATTCCTATTTCTAAGCATTCCTTTATTGATTTTTGTGACTATTGTGCCATGGGTAAATAGCGTAGAGTTAGTTTTAAAAGAAATGAATCTCATAGAAAAAGTAAAGCATTACAATTTATTTATTCTGATGTTTGTGGCCCCGTTAATATTAAATCTCTTAGTGGCAAAATAGGCCTTTTACACCCATTTTTAAAATTTAATTTAATTTAATTAAATTGTAATTATCTTCAATTCTAAGTAGTTTTTGGGTGACCACCCATGTTTGGGGTCGATTCTATATAAGCATGTAAAGCCAAATTGTAAAATCCCCTTGAGTTCATTCTTAAAGATTCAATAAAGACTTTTTTTGCTTAAGCTCGTGGGTGCGTCTTGGAGAGAGAGAGAGAGAGAAGAGAGAAGAGACGGGTCGGTACCCTTTGGTAAGGTAACTTTCTTTCTCTCTTTCTCTCTCTTCTTCTCATCTCTATCTCTCTTTCTCTCTCTTCTCCTCATGTCTTAGTGGAGCTTCTTATTTTGTCACTTTTTTATATGACTATTCTAGAAAGTGTTGGTTGTATCTATTGGCATCTAAGGATCAAGTTTTTAAAGTTTTCAAGGTTTTTAAATTCAAGGTTGAAAAAGAAACAAGGAGATTTATAAAATGCTTGCAAATTGATAATGGTGGTGAATATTGCTTGAATGCTTTTGATATTTTTTGTAAAGAGAATGGAATTTGCAGAGTAAGGACTGTTCCTAGGACACCACAACAAAATGGTGTCATTGAGAGGATAAATAGGACCATCATTGAACGGTTATATTTCACACGGAGGTATCGAAGCTGCTGTAAATTTCGGCCACCGGATTTCAAGATTTTGGACAAAAACTCTAGACGACGAAATCTTCATCCGGACACGAAATCAAGCTTCGTTTGTTGCAACGTGATCGTGACGGCATGCTCAGTGTGATTCAATGAAGAAACTGAAGAAAAACATTAAGAAACGAGCACACAATCGATCTAAATTTTTTAAGATTCAAGCAACTTTCAAGTTTCTTTATCATGGCTTAAAAACATGATTCATGGCTCGAAGTTGGTATCAAATCTGTCGCCATGCCGAGCCCCATAAGAAAACAATCATCTTTCGATCAAACGGGCATCATAACAACCTCAAATTAGCAATGGAAGATCACGCAAGTTCTCGGGCAACAATAGGGACTGTTCTAAAATTTAACACATTGTTAAGTAGGGGCAAAATAGTCCTTTTGCACCCATTTTTAAAATTTCATTTAATTTAATTAAATTGTAATTATCTTCAATTCTAGGTAGTTTTTGGGTGTCCACCCATGTTTGGGGCCGATTCTATATAGGCATGTAAAGCCAAATTGTAAAATCCCCTTGGGTTCATTCTTAAAGATTCAATAAAGACTTTTTTTGCTTAAGCTCGTGGGTACGTCTTGGAGAGAGAGAGAGAAGAGAGAAGAGAAGGGTCGGTACCCTTTGATAAGGTAACTTTCTTTCTCTCTTTCTCTTTCTTCTCATCTCTATCTCTCTTTCTCTCTCTTCTCCTCATCTCTATCTCTCTCTTCTTCTCATCCCTATCTCTTTTCTGTTCTTCTTCTTAAAACACAGTCGGCAAGGCCTAGCGTCGACTGTGTCTTTCTCTCTCTGCTCTTCTTAAAATACGATTGGCATTGCCTAGTGCCGAATGTGTCATTCTCTCTCCGATCTTCTTAAAACACAGTTGGCAATGCCTAGCGGCGACTGTATCTTTGTCTCTCCTCTCTTCTTAAAAAACAACCAGCGATGCGTTGAGCCGACTGTGTCCTTCTTGCCCCCTCTGTCTCTAACATAGCCGGCGATACCTAGTGCTAACTGCATCTTCTCTCTCTCCTTCTTGCCCTCCTCTCTCTAACACAGTTGACGATACGTAGAACCGACTGTATCCTCTCTCTCTTCTTCTTCTAACATAACCAGTGATGCCTAGCGCCAACTGTGTCTTCTTTCTCTTCTTCTTCTAACACAATCGGCGTGCCTGGTGCTGACTGTGTCCTTCTCCCTCCTCTCTCCTTCCTTCTCTCTTCTCTCACACTCTTCTCCTTCTTTCTTTCCCGTTCTCTCTTTCTTTCTCTTCTCCTCTTATTCTCTTACTTCTTATTCTCTCTTTATGATTTCCATACCTTCTGTTATCCTTTTATTTGACTAAGAGGTGTCGAGGTTAACCTCTTATGGTAGCCCTATCGTCTAACAGTAATGTTGTTGTACCAGAATTACTGTGTCTGCTTTATTGCCACGATAGACTAACCATCGCATCTAGCTAGTTAGTATCGATATTGACGTCTAGTAGTAACTCTGTTGAACCGGTCTGAGTTACTCTGCCCGTTTTACTGCCACATCAGACCAATTACCTACTAGCTTAATCACTGTGCTGATCTCCCCGCCTAGTCAACCATCTTCCTTCTCTTATTATTCTCTTCTTCTTTTGAATGTGCACGCTTATGTACGTTCACCAAAGACACAAGGTAAGGTCTGTTGACCCACCTGTCTTATAACATTTTCCATATATGTGTGATTGCAGAAAACAGGAGAATACAAGCCAAGGGAGGCAATTCTGAACCAGTGTTACGACTGGGGGCTTTCTTCATGATCTAAGAGGGCGCCCACGTAAGCCAGCCCGAGTAAGTCTTGAACCCACCTAAATTCCTCTATCATCGGTTGGTAATACCTGCCCTTGTTCTCGAACAAGGTTCTTGAGAGAGCGATCTCAAAATGTTATGGGTCTCCCCTGAAACCCGAGATGCGTGCCACTCGATCATCCAGATCTGAAGGGCGAGATCAAGGCACCTAACCAGTAGGTGATGCTAGTTATGAGGATGACACTAAATTAATTAAAGATGAAGAAGGACTACCAGTTACACTTGAGCCAGAATTGAGAAGCTCCACACGCCCTCACAAGCCCACACAAAGGTGTTCTCCTTCCTTATATTATACTTTGTATACTGAAATGGTGAACCTAAGTCTTTTCAGAAAGCTATTTATTGCCCTAATGCTGAAAGGTGGCCTAAAGCAATGGAGGAGGAGATTGATGCTTTGTATAAAAATGATATGTAGGAATTGGTTGAACTTCCATATGGGAAGAAAGCATTGAAGAATAGGTGGGTATATGCTATTAAGTGGGACGCACATGGTCTTATGCGATATAAGGTCAGACTTGTGGTGAAAGGTTATGGGCAAAAACCAGATGTTGATTTTAATGAAATTTTTGCTCTTGTTGTTAAGTATAGCTCTATTAGAGTTGTTTTATCTTATGTTGCTAACTTGAATTTGGAGCTAGAACAATTTGATATAAAAATTGCTTCTTGCATAGTGATCTTGATGAAGAAATTTATGTGTCAACTTAAAGGTTTTGAGAACAAAATCAATCCTAACTTGGTTTACAAGTTGAAAAAGGGATTATATGGTTTGAAACAAGCATCTAGGCAATGGTACAAGAAATTTGACAGTTTTATGCTATGTGAAGGTTATTCTAGATGCGATTTTGATCATTGTGTGTACTTCAAGGGTTCAAAATTTGATTCTTTTATTGTTTTGTTGCTTTATGTTGATGATATGTTTCTTGCTAGTAATAATCTGAATGAAATCAAGCGTTAAAGCTTGACATGTCCAAGCATTTTGCCACAAAGGATCTTGGACCAGCCAAGAAGATTTTGGGCATGCACATCCATAGGGACAAAAAGCAAGGTAAGTATTGGTTAAGTCAATCTGAATATATTTCTAAAGTTCTTGAGCGCTTTAATATGATTGACTGTAAACTTGTTTATACACCATTAGCTGCACATTTCAAGTTGTCTAAAAGGGACTCTCCAATGAATGAGGTAGATAGAAGTAAGATGAAGAATGTTACATATATTTCTGTAGTACGTAGTTTGATGTATGCAATGGTTTGTACTAGACCTGACATTGCCCATGCAGTGGGAGTTGTTTCCAGATTTATGTCTGATCCAGGTTGGGAACATGGGCAAACAGTTATGTGGTGGCAAACAGTTATGTGGATTCTTCGATATTTGAAAGGGACACGAAATGTATGCTTGTGTTTTGTTTTGAAAATTCATTACTAGAAGGTCTACCACTGGATACATTTTCAATGTTGGTGGTGGTGCAGTTTGCTGAATGTTAAGGTTGCAGGATATTGTTGCCTTGTCATTAACTGAAGCTGAGTATGTGGCATTGACTGAGGCAGCAAAGGAAATGATTTGGTTGGGAAGGTTACTTGGCCAGTTTGGGGTGAAACATGATAAATATGTTGTGCATTATGATAACCAGAGTGCTATTCATCTGGCTAAGAATGCAGCTTATCACTCTAAGACAAAGCATATAGATGTTAGATATTATTTTATTCAGTTGGCCCTCAAGCGTAGAGATTTACAGGTGGACAAGATTCATACTGAGAAGAACCTTGCTGATATGTTGACAAAGGTTGTCTCAACTGAGAAGAATTGGATGTGTAGAAGACTTTCGGGGTTGGATGAGACGTAACCTCGGGATGGATAAAGAGTGTTGCATTGGTGATTATTTCAGAGACTTTGTGATTTGTTTTTAAGTGAGAGCTTGTTACATGTGTGAAAACAAATCACACATGTGGGATTTTTATTTAACTTTTCTCTCTTTTATTTTGGGCAGTTAGATTGCATCTAATCCAATGGTTGTGGTGTTGTAGGAACTTTAATCTTTTAAAGGGATTAAATGACGCTAAACTGTAGCGGAGGTCTAGTTGCACGATCTTAAACTGTACGGTCCTAATTGTATGACTTAAAACTGCATAACCACGATCCAGCTGTATGACTTTAAACCATGGTACACATTCTAGCCGTATGACATTAAAAGGCTCAGCACCATGGTCCAAACTATATGAGCCTAAACTGTAGTGAAGGTCTAGTTGTACGACTTTAAACTGTATAACCATAGTCCAGCTATATGACCTTAAACCATAGTGAGCGCCCTGGCTGCATGACGATAAACTGCTTTGCATAGGTCCAGGAGGTATGACCATAAACTCGCCCCCACATATTCGCACATGCCTTTACATGTATTTTCACGCACGCCTTCGCTAACCTACCTGTTAGTGTGTGCACACCACCTTCATTACTTTCCCAGTGAGTTCATTCACTTCATCATCATACCTTATTCCCTAGTGAGTCTCACCCACGCTCACAAAACGGTGAACCATCTCGCCATTTATACTCGTTGTAAGTTAGTGGGTCACCATCGTCCACTCACATGTCATACATCATAGGTAGCTTAATGTCAATTCCCCAAGTAAGTCAAACCACCACCATACTCACTCCATGGCATCCACGGACTGCCACTCATCACCACCATGGTCCAGCTGTATGACCTTAAACCATAGTGCATGTCCAGGCCCCATGACGTTAAACTGTTTCGCACAGATCCCGAAGACATGACCTTAAACATGCCTTCACACACAAAAAAATGATGAAATAATGGGCATGGTGTATACCTGAACAAGGGAATGCTATGAGTAAAAATGACGAACAGGCATGGTCATGAAACCATGAGTAAAAGTGTTCCATGAATCGGGCACGGTGAAAACTCGGAAGGACATCGTGAGCAAAAATGGATGAAACGGGTGGACATGGCCGAAAGGTCATGGGTAAAAGAGCCCCAAAATAAAAAGAAGTTGGTGAAAACCGTCTCTTCGACGCCGCTTCCCAAGTTCAAGTAAAAATCGCAAAGGACGCTTGGATGAATAAGCAGGTTGATGCAGCACTCAACAGGCGACTTCAGCCCTCACTCAGAAGAAGAAAATCCCTAGAATCATAAAGACCAAGACTCCAAAAATATGAGCTTCAAGGAAAATATTCTGACTACTTGAGTCCAGTTGCAAAAATATTCGAAAGACAGAAGACTCGCTAAGATGGCAAGACATGTCTCATGAGGAAGAACATTATTCCCACGAGGTCACAAACATACTCTAAAAACATTACAAAGGCCAGAAACTGACAAAGCAAGGGGAGAGCCTATCAGAGACAATCTAGCAGGCATAACCAGACCTTCGAGATAGACTAATAGAACCTAACCTCGACTAGACTCTGTAGACGAGACCCATAGTGGTACTCTGAACGTCAAAAGCAACCCTGGTGTAGCAGCAAATAGCGCTTACCAAAGCAAACCAACGAACCCAAACCAAATGGGAACAATACCCCTTCACGTGGCACTCAATTTCCAGACAAACCTGATTCTGACTGACGAGGTCTATACAAAATCCTCAGCTTTAGAATCACCAACAGTCCACACGAGGGTGAGGACTTCGACAAGATCCCTCAAAAATGTCTCTTCTCCCCCTAAAGTCTCCATGGACGGACCCACGAACAATGCATCCTTACATCTGAGCAGCCTAGTTACACCATTATGTGAATCTCCTCGGCGTTCACGTAGTCCTGTGGCTAGGAAGAAAAAAAGTAAAAGAGGAAGGAAATTTTTCTAATGATTGTCCTTCTCGCTTCTCTTGAAGCACAACATTCGGTGGGGCAACCTGTTTGAACGTATTTTTTAGCACCTTGGTCCTCGGTAGGAAGCAAGTCAATAAAGTCTACAAAATAGTGGAAATTCCTTACTGTCTTAGAATGGATCCAAAACTGCTCAAAGATCTTCATCAGCACTTCAAAAGACCACCTGCTGAGTTTCATCGCGATTAGACATGTCTAAGGTAGTGAACACAAAGAAACAATTTCAGTGAAATCGGTCTCTAGCATTCTGAAATGGACCTTGTAACTAGACCTATACTTTTGGTTCTTCAAACAGCTGTGGGACCACCACCATTAGATCCGGTATGGTCGAAAACCCCTACAAGTCAAGTTTCAGCTTAATCGGGCACGCTAGGACAAAGTTATGGGTAAAAGACTAAAAAGGGGTAAGTCGCACACTATTCCGGTGTGGCCACCCTGTACTAAAATACAAGGTTGTTTTCACAGTCATGAGCAGTCACTTTCGGGACCTATATCTCACTCGTTCCAAGTCGAATCGCTTCCAAAATTGGTGAGCATGTTCGTCTCATCAAGATGAACAATACGATATGCGATATGCCCTGTGACAACGCCCAAGCAGAAAGAAAAAATCAATGAAATTCGCTGATTTGTTAATGAATTTGCAGAAAATTCAGCAGCAGTAAGCCTCGTTTGAGCAGCTAGATCATGACGCTTGCATACCTGATCGGGACGAAACCAATTGCATTATGTGCGTGAGGTCCGAGAATATCTCTGGTTCGAACCTTGCATACGTGAACGATTGGATTTCACACACGAAGGCATCAAAGCTGATGTAAATTCCTGCCACCGGATGTCAAGATTCCGGCCAAAAACTCAAGACGACAAAATCTTCACCATGACATGAAATCAAGCTACATTTGTTGCATCACGATCGTGACGGCATGCTCAATGTGATTCAATGAAGAAATCACGAAGAAACATCAAAGAACGAGCACACAAACGATCCGAAGTTTCAAGATTCATTAGTGATTCAAGTCTCATGATCATGGCTCAAAAACATGATTCATGGCTCGAGTTGGTACCAAAATGATCGCCATATCGAACCCTACAAGAAAACAATAATCTTTCGATCAAACAAGCATTAGAACGACCTCGGGTCGACTACGTAAGATCATGCAAGTTCTAGGGCAGCATCAGGGACTTTTATGGAATTTCACACATTGTTAAGATGGCGCAAAACAGTCATTTTGCACCCATTTTTAGAATTTATTTAAATTCAATTAAATTGTAATTATCTTCAATTTTAGCTAGTTATTGGGCATACACTCATGTTTTAGCCCAATTCTATATAAACATGCAAAGCTAAATTGTAAAGAGCCTTCGGTTCATTTTGGATTGATTCAATAAAATTTCCATTCTTGCTTGAGTTTGTGAGTACGTCTTGGAGAGGGAGAGAGAAGAGAGAAGAAAAATGTCAATACCCTTCGGGCAGGTAATTTTCTCTCTCCTCCCTTTTCTCATCTTTATCTCTATCTCTTTCACTCTCTTCTTCATGTCTCTATCTCCTTCTTATCTCTATCTATTTCTCTCTCTTCTACTTAACTCTATCTCTTTCTCTCTCTTCTTCTTGTCTCTATCTATTTCTCTCTGTTCTTCTCATCTCTATGTTCATTCGTCCTCTTCTAATGCAACCGACGAAGCTTAGCACCGGTTGGTTCTCTCTCTTCTCTTGTCAATCGGTAAGACTTAGCACATACTGGTTTTCTCTCTCCTCTCTTGTCAGTAGGCAAGATCTAGCATCGACTGGTTTTCTCTCTCTTTTGCTGTCAATCGGTGAGACCTAACATCGACTGGTTTTCTCTCTCTTCTTCTGTTAGTCGGTGAGACATAGCGTTGACTGGTTTTATCTCTTTTCTCTTATCAGTCGATGAGATCTAGCACCGACGGGTTTTCTCTCTTCTCCTGTCAATCGATGAGATGTAGTGCCGACTGGTTTTCTCTCTCTTCTCCTGTTAGTCGATGAGACCTAACACCGACTGCTTTTCTCTCTCTTCTCCTGTCAGTCAACGAGACCTAGTGCAGAATGGTTTTCTCTTTCTTCTCCTGTCAATTGACGAGACCTAACGCCGACTGCTTTTCTCTCTCTTCTTCTGTCAGTCGGAGAGACCTAGCGCCAACTGATTTTCTCTCTCTTCTCCTATCAATTGACAAGACTTAACGTCGACTGGTTTTCTCTCTCTTCTCCTATCAGTCGATGAGACTACCACCGACTAGTTTTCTCTCTCTTCTTCTCTCAGTCGGCGAAGCCTAGCGCTGACTGCATTTTCCCTCTCTTTTTTCTAACATAGTCGACAATGATTAGCTCCTGCTGCACCTTCCTTCCCTCTCTCTCCTTCATCCTCTCGTCTTTCATACTCTTCTCTTCCTTTCTTCTCCCTCCTTCTTTCTTTCCTTTCTTCTCTTCTTAGTCTTTCCTCACAGCTTTAATTTTGTCACCCCTTCGTTCGACTAAGAGGGATTGAGGTTAGCCTCTCATAGTAGTCTTGTCGTCTAGCCGTAGTGTTGTTCTGCCATGATTAGTTGGCCTGTTTTTTTGCCACTGTAGACCGACCATCGTGCTTAACTAGTCGGTATTGGTAATGATGTCTAGTAGTGATCCTGTGCACTGGTCTTAGTTACCGAGCCCATTTTGCTACCACGTCAGGCCAATTATCCACCAGCCTAGTCACCGCTCTGATCCTCTCGCTTTGTCGAATTCTTGTCTTTCCCAGTCTTTCTTTCTTCTTTTTGAATGCTCATGCTTGTGTACGTTCATCAAAGAGGAAAAGGGTGAGGTCTGACCCACCTGTCTTATAACCTTTGTCATATATGTGTGTGATTGCAGAAAAGTAGAAAATAAGGAGAATACAAGCTAAGGAGGCGATTCCGAATCAGTTTTATTACTGGGGAGCTTTCTTTGTGATCTAAGAGGGCGCCCACACGAGTTAGCCCGAGTAACTCCTGAACCCACCTTTAAATTCATCTATCATTGATTGGTAATACCTTCCCTTGTTATTGAACGAGGTTCCCAAGAGAGCGATCTCAAAAATGTCCCGAGTCTTCCCCCAAAACCTAAGACACGTGTCGCTCGATCCCCAAAGGGTCTGGAGGGCGAGATCGAGGCACCTAACCAGTAGGCTGTAATGGGAATTAGAAGTTTCTAGAACACCTCACTAACCTCAGTATATATGTAAGAAACCCTCTTTCTTTCCATGATATGCAATTTAAGGGCAAATTGGCCCCAGTTGTGTTAGTTATCTGGTTTATTTCTTTGTATATGGAGTCATAATATCCTAAATATATTTTCTAACATATTTCTTTGCAACCACCAAGTAAGTAGTTCATTTTTTTCTTTCTTTTAGATTTCTATTATATTTTTCTTTTAGACCTCTTTCTTCATGCTTTCTTTGAAATTTTATTGGTTTTTTATGCGACCTCAAGCAGGCCTTGCTAACAACGCATGAGGAGAAAGTATGTTCATGTATATAAGTTCTCTTGTAATATAGATGCAACCCACTATTTTCTATAGAATATTAATTGATCAAGTTCAAAGCATTAAATTAGAGAGGATTTCATCTAAGATCTTCCTAGATTTGGTTGTAAACAATGATGACTTACAATGTAAATGAGCATGCCTGAGGGATCAGGGCTTTATGGATTCTGGGATTCTTGTTTCCTAGAATTCCCTTAGCCAAGAAAAGAGTATCTATAGATAGAAAATAATCATCTTAAAAGTAGAGGAGCGATCATCTATAAGGAGGCCCGGTATAGGAATGACCTGACTCATCTCTTAAAGGGGTATGATCCTTTAAGATATTTTTAGAACTTTTGCCTACTATAATGACTGAGGAGCTTCTCATAGCTATCACTTTATATCAATTGATGTTATTTATATGGTTGATGACGGTTTATCATGCTTATGATTGTTTGTTTGAGGAATAAATATCATCTGAGAGGTTATACATATATATACCCTTTGGTGTTTGAGAATGCATTTAAGAGAAAATATTTATGTGGGGTTCTTGACAGTGTACTCTAGAAAATGAGGACCTGGTATAAAGTAAATATGGGGGCTTGGGACAATATTTAGGTTGGACTAGTGCCGTGTCCTAATCCAAATTTGGGTTTGACATAAAAAGGGTAGATCAATTAGGGAGATTTGTTGAGTGAGTGTGGCCATTAAAGGCCTCATGAGTGTTTGTAAAATGAAATGATATAGTGGAACAAGAACTCAATAGGAGTGTAGTCCCTCGTAGACCACATTACGCTAACAATGTTTGCTAATATCGAACTGTGCTGACGGTCTAGGCCAGTCGAATGAGAAAAACCCATATTATCTAGGCATAGAGTATAAACCGATAAGGGTTCTAATGGGTCATCCCTTGATGAGGTCAGAGTATACCCGAATGAGTGAGTCGAGGAACTGTGTGACCCATGTGTGTGATGGTGGCTTTCAGGGACGAGGGCCAAAGCCTCATCCATGTACCATCACACGGCATACATATTGATAGACCATTTTGGGAAAGCAAGCCACCTTTCAGGGTGAATCGTATGCATGTGTGATAGATACCCCTATGCGTCATAGGAGCTGTGGTCGCATCAGGTCTACATGACTTTGGCACATCTCTAGGGGGAACCTGAAATCCACAAACTGGGATTGTAACCCCATGACTCATCAGTCAGACTTTGGTGACCTACTAATGAACCCCTGCATGGACTATGGGTCATGGGAAACACTAGGTCGGTTTGATAAAACAAGTATGTAATCCACAGTTGAAGGTAGAGTGCCCTAGTGCTTGCTTGATTTAATTCCTAGACCATATGGAACATTTTCCCGTCAAATTAATTTAATTATATTTTTTTAATGATATATATGATTTTAGAATTATTATTTGAATTTTTCTAAACGTCTGGATATTTTATTTATCAAATTTAGAGATATTGACTTTTCATTGATTTAAATGTTAAAATAAATTCTAAAATTATTTTATTCAATTTTAAAAATATTTAAAATTGCATGGGGGCCCATTGTGCACATCGGCCCACTATGGCCTAGATGGTGGGGCCCATGAGATGCTCTCATTGGTGGTACGCCCCACCCATTTAGAAGCTTTCTATTTTTGTGATAAGTGATTTTGGCTTGTAGGACAAGTTTCTATGTGTTTTGGAAAGGTATTGGTTTGATGAAGCTTTAAATGAATTTTTGGAAAGCATGATAAGGCTTGTACATTATTTTGGTATGCTCAATACTATATTTGAAATTACTTTATTTAATTTCTATTGATGGGAAAATGGTTTAGGAAAAAAGGATAAAGGTTCCAGCACCTTCCATAATGTTGATGACCCATCTATGGAATGGAGGGCTCAAATCTCTCACCCCACAAGTCACCCATAATCAATAATTTATATTCAATCTCACATGAGAGGCAAGCCAAGGAAAACCCTAAGAAACCCTAATCTTGTTCAAAGCTTATAAAAAAGAGATTGTCTCTACCCAAAATCTCTACACCTTATCTTTGATCTCTCTCTCCCACATTGTGAAAGAGCCTAAGGGTTTAGGCATTATAGTTCTTTTCTATCCCATCTTTCAACTACGGATTTATGGCTAGGGGTTTTAGGCTATAGCAAAAAGAGAATCCATCTCTTTCAAATTAAGTTTCTAAGGGAATTTTCCTAGGAATTAAATCTCTCAACTATGGATTTATGGCCTAAACTTACTTTCTTGGTTGAGATTAAAGGTTGATTATTGATCCTGTGCCATCGGATGGTGGTGACTCGATGTGGGTCGTAATAAACCCTGTAGAGGTAATATTTGGCACTCTCTTTTTGTTTCTTACTATATTTAATTATATTGGTTTTATATTCCCAAGTATAAAAATTCTAGATATTTTCTTTGTTTAAAGAAAATTGGTTTAATGACATCAAGCTTTTTAAGATCTTGGATTTGTTAGTTTAATTTTCTTTGAACCAAAAGTTATTGTAATAAGACTACTTGTAAGTGATCTTTACCAAAAGAAAAAGAAAAGAAAAGAAAAGGGATGAAAATGAAAAAAAATAAAAAAAATATATTCCCCTGCAAGATCACATTAGTTTATCTTTCATTGGTATCAGAGCTATTGATACTTGATACCATTAGTTACCTTTTCTCTTTATTGAGTCTAGATCAAGCTTGGGAATGAGATATAAGAAAGCTAATGACCTTTATGGTCACATAATACACCCTTAGTTAAGAATTATTGGAATATTCAAACATAGAAAAAGGCATTCTGCAGAATGGGTATTCTGAGCTATTTTAGAGCAGTAATATGAAGAAGACAATGATGTATTTTTGTATTGGGTACTTAGTGATATTGTTTATACTTAAGAGTATGATCTACCAACAAAATTTTAGTGGGAGACCCTTAGGGAATTGTGAGTTATGGACTCATCAATGAAGGGTGTCAGTTCTGACCCTGCAAAATCCAAGCACTATCCATTGAGTTCCGTGATTTTTCCTACTAACATATGATCTTATTTCTTGCTGAGATTTTACCATGACTTATAAAATTGAGTCTACTTTAAACAAAAATTAATTTTATTATGAAATTCCTTGAAGTTTGAAAAATATGATCTATTTATTGATGGGTGCGCAAATGTTGTTTTCTGTAATGAAAGCTATTTCAATAACTTGAAAGTAATGATTTTATTTCCATTCTTAACATAATGTTTTATGGTCCTCTAAGGTTTTAGACCTCTATTCTGAGTCTATTTTATACTAAAATTTATTTGAGAGATAAATATCTATGGAAGGCATAAAATTTTTGGATTGAAGAGAGGTCATCCTAAATTTTTTACAATTTAGTATGTTCTTCATTGAGACATGAATAACTATATTTATCAAGCCTACTTAACAAAGTGATATGGCACTTATGGAAATATATATATATTACTATTATGTGTCTACTTTCAAACAAAATTGGTTTGAAAGGAAAACTCCATTATGGTAGAGAGCAAAGACAATTTTACTAGATAATATTCATCCTAAAATTCTGCAGTATGATTTATTTTGTGACATAATGTTACTTATTTATTTTTCTGAAGAAAATTATTGTTTGAGATTCACACTATGATGTTATGATTTGGTTTTGAGTCTAGTTTTCAATACAAGATTTCAAGAATAAATTCTTTGAGGATTGAGAGAAATAAATTTTTATTGAGAGGTGTTCAACCTAATTTTCTGCTGAGAAAATTGTATTGTCATGTAAATGTTACTAAATAGTATGATTTAGGGATGAAACTAAGAACTATTTTATATTTTTTTAATCTATTGCAATACTCAAAAAGATTCGGAGATAAGCTCTTTATGAGTTGAGAGATATCATATTTTTATCATGGGATGCTCAAGTTCTATTGTACAGTAAATTAAAAGATGTGGTTTGATAAGGAACATCTTTGGATTCCTAATTATGAAAACAATTTTAATGCTCATTTAAAAATTTTTTATAGTGTGCCATGAGTATGGTTTATTATAGTAAAACTTCAGAGAGATGTAAAATAGATGGTGAGATATGACACTATATGAAGAGTTTTCGATATGTGAATAACAGAAAGAAGAAGAAACACAATACCTATAAAAACATCTTGGTTTCTTCAAGATGAAGGGATACATAGATAGACTTGGTGGTAGCAAAGAAACATTAAAGATCAGTGGGACAATCAAATTTGTGATAATTGAAATGGAAGAAGAGAATTTCTCACGTTGTGAGACAAAGAGAATCCAAATTCCGAAGAGATTGACACTTCGTTACATGTGAAACCGATGACCAATATATTCTTCACAAGTTACATGCTCTTCCAAGATTACAAAAGCTTGTCAAACAAGTAAATGCAATGAATCAAGAAAGCCCAGGTACCACACTACATGATTTTGAGGAATGAAATTTGTGCATTATATGGTAAGGTCATATAGAGAAAGAAGATTCAATAATTTTTTATTTTATGTTTAATATGCTTTGGTTATATTTTGGCTAATTGTTTTATGAATATATATGGAGTGTATAGATATTACGTGATAGATGCTAACAAATTTGAAGGAACCGATTTTTTAATATCATATGTTTTAGTGCTTACTTGTGCTAGAGTATGCACTACTTAAGGTAATAATACACATGGAGATATGATTTGATCAAGGGCTTTGAGCCCTTAGGATAAAACACGAGAGATGGGTGTGGCTCATTCAAATATGTAAGCATAAATGGAGTGCTCTGATGGAGCTTGGTCTTAGTGATTATCCTCCCAATAATGTCTATAATATGATGTGTTGCATGTGATGATGATATCTTAATAAAGTCTCTATATTTGGCAAAAAGGAAATATTTTGTCAAGGTTTTAATAGATATTTTTTAGTTATGTTTTATTTTTGATAAAATTATAAGATGGTATTTATGATTTGTTTTTGTAGCCATGAACTAGACTTTGTAAAAGGTGAATACGATAAAATGATTTATGAAGGCTGAGCATGTATCTTAAAATTAAATTAGATGATTTGAGAAAAACCTACGTCCATGAATATAGCTTTGAGAAAACCACAGCTTTGCAAGGTCCACTAAGTTTTTATGAAAATCATTTTAAACCGTCATACTACTATCTAACTATTGCTTGTGAATGTGTGTGTGTGTGTGTATATATATATATATATATATACCTAGTCAATAGATTTTTTATTAACGCGAAAAATATTGTGTCTTGAAGACATTTATAAAAGTGGGAGAAAAACTATCATGCACTATTTTTTATAAATACCCATATGCCTTGATCCATGTTTCTAGCTTTTTAGAATCATCGATTACTTAAGACCTTGAACTATAGGGAATGTTGTAGGAAGGTCATCTTGCTAAGCTTCTTTGACACATGTTGTGTTGATTAGATAAATTGGTTTGCATGGATTTACTTCCAAGATAACTAGTGTGGTTGAACCTTTGTGATTCATGAAGGTTTTGCATATTGTGAAACCCATGGGTATTAAATTACTTATTGCATAAGAATGCTAAGAATGTATATGTTGTGCGTGCAATAATTTAGTGAGAGATGCTACAGTCCCACATTTGTTTTAGCTGATTAGATATTCAGATATACAGGTGCAAGGTATCTCACGGATCCAGATGATGCGAAATCTACATATGCTCATGATTGGAGGGGGTACAGTTTCTTGGAAAATCAAAGAAACATGATGTGGCAAAATTGTCCACCATAGAGGGAGAGTATGTGGAGTGCTGTTTAGTGGCCAATGATGCCTTATGGATTAATAAATTTCTTAATCACCTTGACTTTCATCTCGTGCGTTGTGAGGCAGTAAGAATTTTCTGTGACAATACGACAACCATATACGTGTCAAAAGAGCCTCAATTCCATAAGAACTCCAAGCATATAAAACGATGCTCTATCACGTTATGAATGAGGTGAGATTGAGAAAGATCGAGATCCAGATAAACTAAATATTCATGTGGGAGCACCTGCTAGTATTTGACATGCCAGATGGAACAACAAACTATAGTATTGTTCACCCATAGAACCCGGATGTGTAGCGCAGGTTGTATAGTTACAAAAGGGAGCAACTTATTTGAAGAACTCCTTTGAGCTCATGAACATATGACCCCATGCGATGAGGGTACGTGATGGTTTTCTACGACAACAGGTCCATGATTCGTGAAGCGATATGAATGATGGGCTACGACCACTTTTGAGATGAAATCCGAGTAGTAAAGAGAAAAATACATTGCCTATATAGATCCTTGCGTGAAAGGATTGATGGTGAAAGCCATGATTAATGTATTGAGAGAGAATAAGTGAAAAATAATTGAGAAAGATATTGTAATTGGGAAAGAAAGACGGGGATGAGAGAAAGTAAAGAAGAGATAATGTAAGGCCTTCAAATGCCAAGTAGGAGATGTTGGGTGAGTGTGGCCATTAAAGGCCTTATAAGTGTTTGTAAAATAAAATGATATAGTGGAATACAAACTCAATGGGAGTGTAGTCCCTCGTAGACCTTACTAAGCAAATGATGTTTGTTGATATCGGACTATACTTGATGGTCTAGGCCAGTAGGTTGGGAAAAATCCATGTTACCTGGATATAGAGTATAAACCGATAAGGGTTCTAATGGGTCATCCCTTGATGAGGTCGGAATATGCCTTGATAAGTGAGCCGAGGGACTGTGTGACCCTTGTATATGATGGTGGCCTTCAGAGACGGGGGCTAAAGCCACATCCATGTACTATCACATGGCATGCATACTGATATACTGTTTCGAGAAAGCATGTGCATATGTGAGAGATACCCATATGCACCATAGGAGATGTGGTCGTATCAAATCTAGATAATATTGACACGTCTCTAGGGCAGAACCTGAAATCAACAGATTAGGAGTACGACCCCTTGGCTCATCGGCTAAACTTTGGTGACCCACTAGTGAGCCTCTGCATGGACTGTGGGTCATGGGAAACACTAGGTTGTTTGACAAAGCAAGTGTGGTCCGTAGTCTACAATTGAAGGTGGAGTGCCTTAGTGTTTGATTGATTTAATTCCTAGACCATATGGATCATTTTCCAGTCAAATCATTTTAATTATATATTTTTATAATATATATGATTTTAGAATTATTATTTCAAATTTTTTAGATCTCTGGATATTTTATTTATTAAATTTGGATTTATAAAATCAGAGATATTGATTTTACATTTATTTAAATATTCAAATAAATTCTAAAATTATTTTATTGAATTTTTAAAATATTTAAAATTACATGTAGGCCCATTATGCACGTGGGCCCACCATGGCCTAGATGGTGGGGCCCATGAGATCCTCTCATGGGTGCACGCCCCTCCCATTTAGAAGCTTTCTATTTTTGTGATAAGTGATTTTGGCTTGTAGGTCAAGTTGCTAAGTGTTTTGAAAAGCTATTGGCTTGAAGAAGCTTTGAATGAATTTTTGGAAAGCATGAGAAGGCTTTTGCATTATTTTGGTATGCTCAATATTATATTTGGAATTATTTTATTTTATTTATATTGATGGAAAAATGATTTAAGAAAGAGAGAAAGGTTTTAGCACATTCCATAATATTGATGGCCCATCTATGGAATGAAGGGCTCAAATCTCTTACCCCAGAAGTCAGCCATGATCAATGGTTTATATTCAATCTCACATGAGAGGCAGGCCAAGAAAAACCCTTAGAAATCCTAATCTTATTCAAAGCCTCTAAAAAAAGGATTTTGGCTACCCAAAATCTCTACACTATATTTGATCTTTCTCTCCCACATTGTGAAAGAACCTAAGGGTTAGACTATGTAGTTCTTCTCTCTCCCATCTCTCAACTATGGATTTGTGGTTAAAGGTTTTAGGGTATAGCAAAAAGAGAATCCATCTCTCTCAACCTGAATTGCTAAGAGAATTCACCTAGGGTTTGAGTTTGTGATCTAAGAGGTTCATGTTCTATTAGTGTGGCTTGGCCTAAACTTGCTTTCCCGGTTGAGATTGAAGGTTGATCATTGATCTCGCGCTATCGGATGATTGTGATTTAGTGTAGGGCATAATAAGCCGGTTGAGGTAATCTCCGACACTCTATATTTGTTTCTTGTGTGTATTGTGAGAGAATGGTAGGTAGGATGTTCTTCTTCATGAAATGAAGGTCATGAAATGTGTTCTTGAGACATGTTATATGCCACTGTGAAATTTCATAATTATGTGTGTTTTAGAAAGAGGCTTTTGAACAGCCAAATGGGGCCCGATTGACCTCAAATCACTGCCTTTGGAAATATGTATGAGTCTAGTAAAATTTTTGTTTTTGTCCACTGTTGAAATTATTTACAAAAATGAAGTTATGCTTCAAAATGAGAAGGTATATCACTGTTAACTGTTTTCCTGGATTTTTCAATAATACCATTGTGATCACTGATTTTACCTAACCAAACGAAGCTCATTTTTGGCCAAACCATATCCATTTGAAAGGTCTTTGAATGGGATAAAATTTTCATGTAGAAACTATTTAGAAATTCTTCTTGGATTAGAAAGTATACTCCGTTTTATGAATTACGTCACTGTGGACAGTGTTGATAAAATTCAGAACTATCACCTTGCTTGGCGCGAATCTTTGAACTACTAAATGGAATCCAAATGCATTCAAATTAGCTTTGTTAGAAAGATGTACGTCTTGGCTCAAACTCGGATCTTGAAACCGTTACAAGTTGCTTTGCGGTTTGGGAGTTTTAGTGATATGAACAGGGTATGTCGCTGTCCCTGTGCACCACAGGGTGCAGCTAGTAAACCTTCACCACTTTGAATCTTTAAGAGGACAAACAGGGCCCGATTGTCTTCAAACCAATTCCATTTTAAGGATACGTGTGTTTAGTGAAATATTTGTTTTGGAAACATCTTTAAACTCTAAACGGTCCAAAAGTTACAACCCTAATGGTGAGCACATGTCATTGCCCTTGATGGTAGGAAATTAAGCGGTAAGGCTTGATTGAATAATGTTACTGTTACTTTGATACTGCCATTGTGATACTGTTACATGTGATGTGCCACTATTAAATGTGATGTGAATGGATACCTATTGTGCGAATGATAGTATATATGTGAATGGATACCTACTGTGTGAATGATGGTATCATGCTGCTTATGTAATATGTGAATGGGCACCTACTATATGAATGATGGTGCTGACAACTGCTTGTTGGGAAGGGCACCTACTATGTGAATGATGGTGCCGGTAACAACGATCTTCCCCTGACCCTCCATGATAGGACGAGAGTTAGGATGTGAGTAATTGGGAGGGTCGTGCCCCACCAGATTTATATGGGCACTACGCATTGGGTCACCCAATGGTATTGTAACGTTCTCTCACCAAAAGGGCATAAGGAGAGGATCATGTCTTGCAAGGAAACGGCCTATCGAAAACGCCAAAGTGTACTGGGGATATGTGTGTGTGTGTGAGGGCATTACGAAGTGGGACATCTACTTGTCATTATCCTCCCTTCTGAATGAGGGTAGAGGTTTCAAGCAACAGGATTGGCTTAACCTGAGCGATGGGGCTTCTACTTCAGGAGTAAGGCCTTACTAGTTTTGTGACTGTGATTTACTGTCCTTACTGTTCTACTTTAAGTAAGGTGATTGTGAATTATGCATTGTATATTAAACTGCTTTTATCATATTACTGTTAGAATGATGAGAAGCATAAAGGAGGGTTTCACTTGATACCTTATGAATATATGTGTATTGCATATTGTTATCAATGTCATGCTAGTTGGAATGTAATGGTATAGATCTAATTACTGGGCTTTTAGCTCATTCCATCTTAATTTCATAACTGTAGAGTGAAGGGTTGGAAAGTTGGAAAGCTGTCGTCCGAAGACTTTAACAGTATGTTTTGATGATCTCAGCAACATAATGTACACTTTGTTTTGTGTATTTGGGCCAGTAGTGCCTTGAAGGAATTGTAAATAATTTTTTATCTTGAATGAATGAGATGGTTGTATTTTTTTTGAATTGGCACTTGTCTATTGTATAGATCTATTCTAGTTTTCTTTTATGGTTTGCTCTTGATTTCATGTTTTCAGGCGTTGAGCCACTCCTACCTGAGTGACTTTCGCAACCTCCGGTCGCGATCCCGTACTCTATCGCCCTTCAGTAGGGGTTAGGGGGCGGGGTTGTGACATATCTCCTCAGCATTCACGTGATCATGTTGTGAGGAGGAAAAAAGGAATAAAGCTGACTGAAATTTTTTGAAATTTTTCCTTCTCGCTTTTCTCGAAGTACAAAATTCAGCGAGGCAAGCTATTTGAAGACATTTTCAGCACCTTGGGTCCTCGATGTGGAATAAAGAGGAAGCCGGTCAATAAAGCTTTGACTTACAGTGGAATTTTTGACAGTCCAAAAATTGCCTCAAAATGGGTGAGAATGTTCTTAAGGATTTCAAAAGGCTACCTGCCAAGTTTCATAGCAATCTGACATGTCTAAAGTAGTATAGACGAAGAAATAGTCTCGAAAAAATCGGTCTCTAGCACCTTGAAACTGACCTTATAACTGAAACTCTATTTTCATAGTGTCGAATGGAATGGGATCATCGCTATTGGATCTGACATGGTCGAAAACTCCTAGGGGTCAAGTTTCGGCTTAAACAGACGTTCCAAGACAAAGTTATGGGCGAAAGATTGGAAAAAGAGAGGTCGCACACTATTCCTGTGCGCCCTCCCTGCACCAATCTCCATTGAAGGAGACTGGTTTTCACAGTCACAAATAGCAACTTGCGGGACTCATATCTCCCTCATTACTAGTAGGATCGCCCTCAAAATTTACGAGCGTGTTTGTCTCATCAAGACAGACGTTTTGATATGTGGAACGTCCTATGACGATGCTCAAGCAGGGATAAAAGCTAGAGAGAAGTTTGTGATTTGTTAAAGACGGTTGCATAATTTCAGCAGTACCATGACCCACTTGAGCAGCCATATCATGGCGCTCGCATCGCCGATCATTGCGAAACTAGTTATATCGCATGTGGAAGGTTCAAGGCTATCACTAGTCCAAACCCCATGCATGATGAACGGTTAGATTTTGTGTACAATTGTGTTAAATTCATTGCCAAAATCCAGTTGTCGGATTTTAGATTCTGATAAAAAACCCAAAAGTGTAAAATCTTTTTTCGAGCATAAAATCAAGCAACGTTTGTTGCAACACGATCGTGACGGCATTCTTATCACAATTCAGCGAAGAAATCATGAACATACATCAAGAAACAAGCACATTATCGATCAGAAGTTCTCAAATTTCTTTTAAATTTCAAGTCACATGATCGTGGCCTAAAAACACGATACGTGACTCGAAGTTGGTACCAAATTGGTCGTCATGTCGAGCCTAACGAGAAAGTAATCAACTTTTGGTCAAACGGGTGCCGGAGCAACCCAGAATCGGCTTAGAAAAATCGCACACGTTCCATGGTGCAGCAGGGACTTTTTTGGAATTTTTCAGTATTGTTAGGTAAGGACAAATCCATAATTTTGTGCCCATTTTCTTAATATTTTTTTTTAATTCAATGAAATTGTATTTTTCATCAATTAGGGTAGATTTTGAGCATCTACCCATGTTTTGGGGTCAAGTCTATAAATACATGTTATACCCTATTGTACAAGGACCTTCAATCCTACTTTCAATTCATCAATAAAATTTGAGTTTTTGCATTGAGTTGGAGAGGCACGTCTTGGAGAGAGAGTGAGGAGAGAGAAGAATCAGGCCGATACCTCTTTGCCCTAAGGTAATTCTCTCTCCTCCTTTCTTCTCTTTCCTCTTCTTCTTTCTCTCTCTCTCACTCTTTCTCTTATTTTGTTTCTTTTTCTCTCTTCTTTTTTCTTTCGCTTTTGTTTCTTCTTTTTCTCTGCCTCTCTCTCTTCTTCTCTGTGGACATGCAAGGCAATGCGGGCATGTTTTTCTTCTTTTACCTTTCTATCTTTCTTTTCCTCTCTTGACATGCTCGACAGTGGCAGAACCGTGCATGCCTCTTTCTTCCATCTCTTTCTTTCTTCTCTCCAATCTCCTTCTTTCTCTTTCCCTTTCTTCTTCATTCCCTCTCTGCTCTCTCTGTCTCACTCTGTCTGAACATGCACGGTGATGGCAGCGTCGTGCATGAATCTCTCACTCTATTTTCTTCTCTCTCTAACACGCACGGCAGTGGCAGCGCCGTGCGTGTTTCCTGCTCTCTTCTTTCCTTATTCTTCTTCTCTTTTTCCTAATCTCTTTCTCTCTCTTTCCTTCTTTCTCCTCTAGCTCTTTCCTAATCTCCCTCTTCACTTCCCTTTTCTCTCTTTTCTTTCCTTTCTTCTCCCACTGCTCACTTTCCTTTCTTAATCTTTCTATTCTTTCTTTTCTCTCTCCTCAAGTCATACACGACGCTAGCCATCGCCGCGTGTGACACATTCTTGGAGCTTGCACAGTGAACCGAGCCTTAACCCGAGTAGTGGGCTGAGCCCCTATCTCAGTTCCAGAATCTCCGCGTCATGAATGGCGATGTTCATCATTGTGTATAATACTTTCTCTTTTTTTCTCTAGCAAGGGCACTGAGTCGGGCCCTTTCCCAAGTGACAGGCCCGGTCGTGTCTGAGTCTCTTCCGACACACATGGCGATGCCTAAAGTCATGTGTATCCCTTCTTTTCTCTCTCCTATCTCTCTCTCATATGTCATGGACAGCGGAAGCCCATCATCGTCCATATTTTCTCTCTCCTTTCTCCTCTATCATGGATGGCAAAAGCCCATCACCATCCATGCTTTCTCTCTCCTCTCTCCTCTTCCATGGACGACGGAAGCCCATCGCCATCTATGCTTTCTCTCGCCTCTCTTATCTGTCATGGATGGCATAAGCCCAGCGTCGTCCATGCCTTCTATCTCCTCTCTCTTCTGTCATGGACGGTAGAAGCCCATCGCCGTCCATGCTTTCTTACCTCCTTCTCCTTTCTCTTTCGCCTTTCTTCTCTCTCTTTTCACTGTCATGGACGGTAGAAGCCCATCGCCGTCCATGCTTTCTTACCTCCTTCTCCTTTCTCTTTCGCCTTTCTTCTCTCTCTTTTTACTGTCATTCTCCTTCTTCTCTTCTTCTCTCTCCTTACTCCTCTGTCTTTCTCTCTCTTCTTCTTCTCTCCACTCTCTCTCTTCTTTCTCCTCAATCTTTCTCTCTATTTTCTCTCTCTGTTCTTTCATTCCTGTTCTTCTTTTTATCCTCTCTCTTTCCTTTGCTCTCTGTTCTTCTCAATCTTTCTCTCTCTGTTTTCTCTCTCTGTTCTTTCATTCCTCTTCTTCTTTCTATCCTCCCTCTTTCCTTTGCTCTCTGTTCTCCTTTTCTTCTCTCTATTCTTCTTTTTCTCTTTCTAATCCCTTTCTTCTTCTTCTTCATCCGTCTCTTCTTTTTCTTCTCTCCCTCTTTTTTTTCTTCTTCTCCCTCTCTTTCTTCCCTCTTCTTCTTCTCTCTCTCTTCTCATTGTCTTTCTCCTTCTTCTCTTCTTCTTCTCTCTTCTCTTATGTTCTCTTCTTCTTCTCTCTTCTCTTCCATTATTTTCTTCTCTTCTTCTTCTCTTTTCTCTTCTATTCTCTTCTTCTCTTCTTCTTCTTCTCTCTTTCCTTCTATTCTCTTCTTCTTTTCTTCTTCTTTTCTCTACTCTCTTTTTCTCACCCTCTTCTTTCTTCCTTATCACTTCTCTTTTCTCTTCCCTTTTTTTTCTCTTTCTTCATTCTCCCTTCTTTCTTTTGACCAAGAGACAAGCTAAGTCTAGCACTGCCATGGTAGTCTCATCGTCGAGTAGTATTGCCATCGTGCTAGTCCAAGTTACTATGCCCATCTTACTGCCACGACAGACTCACCATCATGTCAAGCTGGTTGGTGCCGGTTATATCGTCGAGTAGTATTGCTGTCATAGAGGTATGAGTTATCGTGCCCGTCTTGCTACCATGTTGGGTCAATCACTGTATTGGTCTAGCCACTGTCAGTCTAGCCACTTGGTCAAATTTTTCTCTTCTTTTCCTATATTCTCTCTTTCTTCTCCTTTCACCCCCCAATCTTTATCCTATCATCTCTTTCCCTTCTTCCTTGAATGTGTGTACCTGTGTGCATTCGTCCAAAGACAAGGTGGGGTCCCTTGACCCACTTGTCTTGTAAATTAATCATGTGTGTGTGATCACAGAAATAGGAGAATACAGGTCAAGAGAGGTGATTACGAACCAGTTGAAGGATTGAGGGCTTTTCGTAGTGATCTAAGAAGGTGCCCACGCGAGTCAGCTTGAGTAAGTCACGAACCCAGGTGAGGTGTGTCCCACCTCACATTAAATTCATCTCTCACCGGTTGCTGTACCTGCCCTTGTTTCCTAACAAGGTTCCCGAGAGAGCGGTCTCGAGTCTTAGATTCTCTTTGAAACTCGAGACATGTGCCACCAAGTCATCCCAACCTGGAGGGCGAGATCGATGCATCTAACCACCACCGAACTCCTGCTCGAGTTACTTAGTATGGCCCTATTGGGATCGATTGGTAAAAAAACAGTAAGGGTTTATATTATTCACAACTATTGTGCATGCATATCAATATAAAGAAGCAATGGAACCACACAACATCAAAGCAAGAACATAGAATGAAAAATACGGCAACATTCAATCCACAGAGCACAAAGATGTTATGTGGTTCAATCACAAATCGTGACCTACATCCACAGGAGAATGGCGTGAGACTCTACTTAATGATTTGGGAAGATTACAAGGTGAAATCGAGCTCAAAATATCAATTTCCAGTAGCCCTTTCTCACTCTAAATTGAGCTCAAACTCAAAGCACAAAGAACACCCAAAATAAGTTTTCCTTAACACTTTCTTTCACTAAAATAAGGCACACAGTAAATCCACAATAGATTTCAAGCCTGTTACTCACTTTCTCTCTCTAAAACAGAGTATATCAAGCTCTCAAGAGAAAACCCAACGACAGCCCAATCTATCTATCTTTTCCTCTCACTTTCTCTCTCTAAACAAAATGGTTTTAGTTTGGACCATGCAGTTTAGGGTCATGCATCTAGACCAGTGTGTGGGTTGTCACGTAGGTGGAGCTTCATGAGAAATAGGTCTATGGATGACAATCCGACTCCCTGGGGATAAAATGGTTAAGACCATTCACAAACTGAGGGCTCAAATGGAGATGGTTGTTACGGAAGCGGACCTCACTAAGGCTTAGTGGGGGGGGGGTAAGCATATACTCCAAGGTGAAATATACTTGGTGTTAAACAGACCCACCGAAAATTGAAGTTGTAAGAATGACCCTAACTTCAATGGGGATAATGGGCTGGGTGTGACTCCTATGGGGATGAGGGATAGCTCTTAACTCCGTTAGGAATGATAGGCCACAATTTGGGTGCAACAGCCTGGGTGCAACATCACTGGGGATGACATGTCACAGCTTGGGTGCAACCCCACTAAGGATAAGTGGTAGGACGCACAAGACTTCAACCTGGAGTACATGACAATAAGCTGCTGAAAATACGGCTGGCTCTAAGTGTAGCACTAGTGATTTCTTGCAAGTATTCAATCGACATTGAGTTCTCAAAACACAAACGGTGCATGGTTGTTAAAGGCTCAGCTGACATTGTGAACAACCTGTGATATTGTTTGAAGACAACCGATGCTAAGTTAACTGACGCTAGGGTTATTTGGAAATGCTCCTAGCGTTAAGTCAACCGGCACTAGGGTTGTTTTGAAAACACACCCGATGCTAAGTCAACCCGCGCTAGGATTGTTTTGAAAACACTCAGCGCAAAGTCCACCAGCGCTAGGGTTGATTGAAATTCACCTGACGCTACGTCAACTGGCGCTAGGGATGGATTGATGAGAGTTACCTCAGGCCTTGAGTCAAAGCCCGACCTGGCTCATCGTTGCTTGGCTTCCCTTGGATGCAACTGGAATTCCCAGTTTGTGAGGGACATTTGAGGGTAGTGTGGTCTATATAGGGGGGGTAAGCACAATTTTTCTTTAACCGTGAGGAGAGGGTGTTCGGTTGAAGTTCCGGCGAGCAGTGGGACTTCAGCAAAAGTTTTGCAGGGAAGGTTTTCAGCCAACAGTGGGATTTCAGACGGTTTTGCAGGGAAACCTTCGACGTGCAGTCTTTGCTAAGAATTTGGCGAAGTTACGGGGAGAGCTTTTTAGCACAGGGGATTTTCTGGTGAAGGGAAGAGCTCTGATCTTGATATTTTTGAGGGTAAAAGAGGTGGTAAGTGGGACAGTGAGCATTTCTACCCATCTTGGGAGTTTTTCAGAGATTTTTAAGGAGTTTCCCATTGGTCGTGGTAAGTTTCTGACATTGTTAGTGGTGTTCGTAGAGGTTCCTAGGGACTTAGGCGAAGTTTCCAGAAGTTTTTGGTGAAGTTCTACTGCTGTCCAGGTGACAAACGCCAACGACAAAGTTTTTCACTAGGTTTTCCGGCCGTGTAACAGAAGTTCTGGTGGGAGACTAACAGTTATGGGAGGTGGACCGTCATGGAAGGTGTACGTTTGGAGGAGGTGAACTGTTGCAGAGATGAACCATCGTAGGGGAAGCTTATTGTTACCCCTTAAAATGGTGCAATCATTAAGTAGGCACGAAAACTTAGGCTTTGCAAACGAGAAGTCCCGGGAAGCGAGCAGTCGCAACAGGGCCAGCACTAACAGAAGTGCAACCGACGCAACTGTCGTTGACCCTCAAAAAAGGTAACCGGCGCTTTGGGTGAGAAGCACAATGGCCGCTGGCCTTTGGAGGAAACAGCTGGCACTGGCTTCAGTTGACGCTCATAAGCATGTGTGGCTTATCATGATGCGGAGAGGGATACTTGGTTATGGTGGTAAGTTATGTGTGGGGTTTGCGGCGCTCGTCGACGAGCTACATAGGGCGATGTTCATGGGCTAGCAAAAAGTGGTGAATGATGACAGGGCTTGGCTTGTGGTACCTGTACAAAGGCAAATCCTCTAGGATCACGGTGAGGTCCATGTTGTTCTGTGGAATGTGAACAGGATATGCTTTCCGTCATAAGCCAGTTCCTTGCCGGAGTAGCCCACTTTTTATGTTTGATATGCACGTCGAATGAATCCTTCGTTGTATATTTGATATACACGTCAGATGAGATGTCTGGCTTGTATGTTTGACATACACGTCGGATAGACTGAGGCTAACTTCTTGGAGTGGCTCTACTTTGTCTTCTGGCCTATAACCATCCTCTTACTTGTCAGATGAATTAAAGCTAACTCTCCAAGTGGTTTCGCTTCTTCTTCATGAGGAAAGCCTTTCTTTTGTGGGTTTGCTTCTTCCTCATGGGGCAAGCATTTGTTTTTGGCCTGTAACCGTCCTCTTATCCTCAGATGCAAGAGCGACACTACAGGTTTTGGTTTGTAACTGTCTTCTTATCTTCAGATGCAAGAGACTTGTAACCTCCCTATTAACGGATTTCTTGTAACTTGTAACTCGTTTTTACGGCAATAAAAAGAGTTAGAATTTGTTTGGACTATCTTGCTTATTTTCGCGTTGAGTTCCTTTCTTGTGAATATGTATCACGGATATTACTTCTTTAGGTATTGCCCGTTGATAGGGGGCATTATCTCCTCTCCATCATGATGTGTTAGTATATATGCTCTGTTGGGCGAGACCTTTTTTAGTATAAAGGGACCTTCCCACTTAGGCTCAAACTTCCCTTTACATGGGCCATACATAACAATAGGCCTTTTGACAGCTATGACTAGATCATCATGGGTGAATGAGTGGAATTTGACGAAAGCTCTCTTCATTCTCCCTTGGTTGAGTTCAAGGCTCTGCTGTGCCTCTAGCCTCTTCCCATCGTGTGCATCCAATTCTTGATATCGGAGCTTAACTCTCTCATCTACGGTTATTCCTTGGTGAATAACACTCGCTATGAAGGGATTTGTATTTCAAGAGGTAAAACTGCTTCACCCCCATAGACTAGAGAATAAGGAGTGGAATCAGTAGCATTTCGCTTGGTAGTGTGATAAACCAATTGGGCTTCAGGAAGTTTCTCATGCCAGTTCTTCCTTGTTTTTTATACTGACTTTCTTCAAACGTATCATAGAGTCTTATTGAAAGCCTCAGTTAATCCATTCGCTCGAGGGTGGTACATAGTCGAGTACCTCCATTCGAAACTGAATTAGTTAACTAAGCGATCGATGTGATGACTCCTAAATTGAGGATCAATGTCGGATATAATCTGGTCGGGCACTCTGAAGCAATATATGATGTGATGTCACGAAGTAGGCCACCGTTATCCCAGGAACCTGCTTAAGGGGGACGACTTCAGCCCACTTAGAGAAATAATTTGTTGCAGCTAGAATAAATACGTGGCCCATTGTGGAAGGAGGGTCAATAGGCCCTACGATGTCCATACCCCATTGTGAGAAGGGCCATGATGCAATCATAGGATGTAAAGGCTCTGGAGGCTGGTGAACTAGGTTGGAGTGTATCTGGCATACTTGGCACTTTTTATCATAGCTTAAAGAATCGACAATCATGGAAGGCAAATAGTATCCCAACGTACGTATTTGTTCACAGAGCTTAAGACCCGACTAGTATAGTCCGCAAATGCCTGAGTGGACTTCTTCTAACACCTTATTTTCTTCTTGGATATCGACGCATCTAAGAAGAATGCTGTCAAATGACCGTTTGGAGAGAGCATCTCCATCAAGAAGGGTATACTTGGTAGACATTCGATGTATCCTGTTTGACTCAAGGATACGTCTTCAAACTGAGCCATATATGATTTTGTAGTATTGTGATAAGGCTTGAGAATGTCTTTTCTCGCATCATAGATCCCTTTGAGCCATCGGACAACCAACTCAGAATCGCCATAGATCTTGAGTCCAAGTCGAGGTTGAAGGCTATCTCTAGTCCGATTATAAAGGCCTGATATTCTGCCTCATTATGAGAGCTGGCTTGAGCGAGAGAGAAAGAAAGTGGCAATATTCCTCCTCTCGGAGTCAGGGATACTACTCCGGTGCCTCCTCGACTTGATTGGAAGGTTCCGTCGAAATATAATTCCCACACAAGAGCAAGGTCTGCATAAAATACTTCTTCAGGGAGGTCACTTGATAGAGGAGATTCTGTCGGTATGAGGTGCGCTGCGAAAAATTCAACTAAGGTTTGACCCTTAATGGCCTTCTGTGGGACATACGTGATGTCGAATTCCATTAGCAATACTGCCCACTTAGTAAGGCGTCCTGACAAGCATGGGCGTGTCATGAGAAACTTTATAGGATCAGATGTTGATATAAGTTTCAATTCATGACCAAGCAAGTAATGGCAGAGTTTTGCACTGCGAAGATCAAGGCCAAGCACATCTTCTCAATAGGGGGATAATTCTTCTCGGCCCCTTGCATCCTGCGGCTGAAATAATATAATGTAGACTATTTTCTCTCTTCATTGTTTTGTGTCAACAATGCTTCGAGTGACTCGTCCAAAGCAGTCACATATAGAATGAGGGGTTTTCCTAATACTGGAATAGAGAGCACTGGAGGTTTGAGTAAGTAATGCTTGATGTCGTCAAGGGCTGCCAGACATGCTTCATCCCAGATGAATGAGGTATCTTTCTTTAGCAGGTGTGTAAAGGGTTTATAGCGACCTGAGAGGTTCGAGATGAACCTATGAATGTATGCCGGCTGCCCTTGAAGAGAGCGCAGTTCTCGAAGTGTAGTCAGTGACAGAATTTCTTAGATTCTTGACTGGCTGGACTTCAAGGCCTCGCCTTGATGTCTTATAATGAACCTCAAGAATTTTCTGAAGCGCACGCGAAAAGCGCATTTCAACGGGTTCATTTTTAGTTGATGAAGGCGCAACAGCTTGAATACCTT
>NW_006499969.1:3969170-4047423 GCF_000471905.2 Amborella trichopoda | reverse complement strand
CCATAATAATATATCTCAATATATTAAATATGGTATGTAGTATAAAAAATTACATGATATATAGTAAAATATTAATTGAGAGGCATGAGAGACCTCTCCCATCATATCGAGAGAGAATATGCATTGTTTATTGTTATTTTTATTTATTTATCAGAGCTTTTTTTTTTGTTGATTTGTCTGTTCTCATAAATATTTTTATTTGTTTATTATTGTGCAGGTATTGATACTGAATTCCATATGCTTAATGATGTTATAAACATCTTTAAAGGACTTTAATGGTATGTCAAAAAATATGTTTATTTATTTAATATTTTTTTTATTTTTTTATAACTTTAACATCACATTATTATGTAATACATTATTATGTAATTTGCTGAGAATGAATCTCAGAACATGCTTTTAAATTTTTCCCTGTAACTGATCATCTTGTTTTGTTAATAAATTGAATATGAAATTGAAATTTTTGGCGAAAGTTCTTTGCCAGAAAAATAGATAATGACCAATGTTTAGAAAGTTCTAGCCTGAAAAATATATTATGATTATGACTTTTTTGTAAATAATAATGATAATAATAATAATACTATTATGACCAATTTTCACATTTATTATTATGAATTTAAGAGTTTTAATAGTCTTTCATATGTAATAAATAGCAAAGGCTGACATATTTATGATTATGATTTTGTTTACTTACTGTATCAAATGGTCCTGGTAACTTAATTATGATTTATTGGTTGCAAAAGAATTTTTTATTTTTATTTTTATTTTTTGGATTTGTACGTATCATTGTTTATTGTTTAGTTGGTGAAGGTGATGAACAACATTCATCTTTTTTTTATTATTGTTAATCTTAATTTTTGATATGTCTTATAGCGATGGTTGGTTAGTTATACATTATAAAGTATTGATACAATGATAATTATAAAGCAATCCCCTACTCTCTGCGTCACATTATTACATGGATTTTGTGATTTCTAGATATTATTTACCATTGAGTGAAGCTTAATAAAGTCCAGGTAAGTTGTAGTATTTTTTTTTTTTTTTGTATTTACCTATGTTTCTATTTTTTAGGTATTCTTCTCATTTTATGAAGATTGAGGAACACATAAGTCTTTAAAGGTAAGAGAAACCTTGCTTTTCTCAAGGTATGCAATTACTTTTTTAAAATTTTATAAGCGTCTAGTTTGAATTAAATTGTACATTATTTTATTTTGCGGATGTTCCATTTGAAATAAAAAATAACAAACAAAAGTTATAAGGAATTTAAATATTTACAAATTTTTACTCTTCTTCACAAGTTTAGTGAGTTTTTTACATAAATATTTTTTTTTATGTTTACAATGGTTAAAATATATACATTTTTTATCGAAAAATTTTGTGCTCTCATTAGATAGCCAATTCTTTTTAATCACATGCAAAGCTCGTGTTATACATATACATACACACACACTCTATATTATTAAGCTAGAGTTATGGGGTGGACACATGTCGTGAAAATACGAACGAATCCTAATTTTATCGAGATTGTAAGACACATTCCTAACTTTAGAGATTAGAGATAGAATAAACACTTATTTTAGGATAACTAAATTTCAAAGAGAGAGAAAATGAGTATATACAAGAGAGAGATCTCAATATTGTTTCCATATCTCCACATTATTTCTATATCTTATTAGAGAGAGAGAGAGAGAATGTGAGTGCGCACAAGAGTGAAATCTCAACAGTGAAAAACTTTGAGGAGAGAAAGCATGCACATGCAATAGATAATGAGAGATTTTAGGAGAGATGATAGATTTTCATGGAAGCTTTTGAAGAGTAGAGAAAGAAAGAATCTCTTAAAAGAAGGTTTTAAGAAACCAATGTTTTAGTAGAATTTATTTTCATAAAATTGATAAGTAGTTAAAAATTTCTTATTATCTAAGAGGTGATTTGTGATTTATCAAATTTTTTATTAATGAACTTCTTTGATCATTGAATATTTAGTTAATTTTCATAGCATTGCTGAGGGCCAGGCCTGGGCTAGGCCACAACAAGGCTGGGCAGCCCTGCCATTTTTTTCCTATTTTTCTCATTTCTTTTAGGTCTATTAGACTCAGCCTAGACATGGCCCAGGAACGGCCTGAGCACGAGCCGGCTCCAGCTGGCCCGTTTCTTGCCATAGTTGTTATAAGATTTAGCTCTACTTGCCCTTCTCCTCAACATAAATTTAATTACACGTACCTTTAGGGTTTAGGAAAGTCCTTAACATTATTTGTATACGTGTCTTAAGGATTTAGGGAAATGGGTAATAAAGGCACAAGGCAAATATATTAAAATTTGATGCCTTACTATTGTGGGAATCAATTTGTTGGGTATGTATATAAATGTTTTTGGTAATTATGTTTATGTATATATTAAGTGTGCCTAAGAAAACATCAGATAATATTTTTATTTTTTTTTATCTTTTCATTTTAATTAGGAAAAAGAAAGAGAAAAATTTCCTTCCAAACTTTGAGATTTTAGCACATACCATATTCGTCAGCCCAAAGATTACATTATATATACGTATTGATCCACCCACTTTCATAAAAATCTCTCCCATTGTTTCGAATTATTTTGATTCTGTGCTCTCAAACTAAAAGATGGCTTCCAAGATTTCCATCCTCTCACTTGTTCTTCTTGTTTCCCTTCTTATCACTGCCACTGCTGATCTTAATACTAGTGCTATAGGTTGGTTTTTGCTTTAGAGAGAGAGAGAGGTAGAGAGAGAGTTTTATACAAAAAGATTTTATTGAGAGAGAGAGTAGTTACTTTTTTTTTCTTTTTCTTTTTTTTTGGATATCGAGAGATGGTAGTATTTTATCAATATATATATATATATATATATATAAATGGGTGCAATTGGCATACGACTGTAGAGGTAAGGTGCTCTTTCAAATTTTATCGTGGTATATAATTTTGATGTAAAACGTGTTTAGGATTATCTCAAAATCTATTTTTATATCTAATTATAAATTTTTAAATTTCAAAAATAGTTAAAATCAAGTAGATCTGTAAACATATGAAAATCTTGAAAATGGACGGCGTAGATAATATGTTATAAAATGCACTATTTCTGAGACTTAAAAATCTTTTATTTTTCATGATAATATATTTCGATGTCGAGATGATCAATCAAAGGGTTTTTCAACATTAAAACTACCTTTTCCAATGGATTTTTAATATGCATCCGTAGTTCTACATTATAAGGTTGCATCTTTATATAAACTTTTTCCTATATATATACAGAGGGAGAGAGAGATTTATGAGAGGGAGAGTAGAACTGCTTTTTCTTTTTTTGGTACATTGAGAGGGTAGTATTTTATGACAAAAAAAAAAAAAATAGAGGGAGAGATTTTAATTTGCCCGTCTCTTTTGCCTCTTTATTTATTTTGTTTTTATGTGGGAATTTGCAGAGTGTAGGCCAGTGGGAATCTGTGAGAACAAGGACAAGTGCAGGAAGCTGTGCAGGGATAACTTATATGATCCACATGCTGCTCTCTGTACTCCTAGCGTTGACGCTAACGTTGCCGATTGTTGCTGCATTGTCAATAATCACAATCACAACTGAGATGCCTTTGAGGATTAATTTTGGCTGTTACCACTGTTATCAGTATTTTACTTTTGCCTTTTCATAGTAGGTAATTATTCATGCCAAGTTTGTAATTGGGGTGGGATTTGATCCCATGGCTTTCATTTTATTTTTAGTTAGAAGCTCGAGAGTTTCTCTTGGGTTCATTTTTTATTTTTTAATTTATTTTATTATATGTTAGTGAGATGGCATGGTTTTTTTATATTAATAAGATTGAAAGGTTAATTGGTTATTTGTTCTTTGATTCATCTCGCTGGATGTAACCCTCAAACCCCTTAGTTGAGGTCCTCTCTTTCGAGTAAAACTCAATGTAGGAGTATTTTTAAGATTATAAATTTTGGGATGCAATCTTTTGAACAGTCGACCTCCTAATGATAATGCAAAATTAAATCGATTTAATTTCTTTTACTTATTATCAAAAATATTAAATTGAGTCCCAACAGCGAACGGGACTCCCCGATTTTTTGAGAGCAAAATCAAACTGTGCAAGAACAAAAAAGCCCAACTTTCTTTTTCTTTTTGGAAAAACAAATCATCTAGTGATTCATTCGTTTGTGGACCCGGCTGGAGCATGCTATATTCACTAGGGTGGGTATTGCTTCTGCATGTCGTGGAGAGAATGGTTTTGATTGCACCTAACCTCATCTAAGGTCTAAAATTAATTTTATATTTATTTTTAAAAATAAAAAAATTATATTTTCTGAATTTGGGTTATAGCTTTATTTTTATTGGTTGGATTACATACATTGCACGTAGAACAAAATAATCATTCATTTAAATTATCATATAAATATGTAACGTATGAATTTTTTGTTATCGTGAAATGAACACATGATTTTACAATGGTGGATAAGGTATGTATGCATCATTTTATAATTTTAATAGAGAATTTTTTTTTTTTAAAAAAAAAGATGTAAAAAATGAACATGTTATTTGATTCATGAAAGGACACAATGATTAAAAAAAAAAAAAATGGATTACAAAAAAGTATGCATGCATGAAACCAATTCCATTGATTTTGATAAATATTGCACTACATAGAAATGAACATATGTTATTTGATTTAAGGGAAGTACAACATGCATGATAACAATAAAAAAAAGAAATAAAGAAATAAATAAAAGAAATAAAATAAATAAAATAAATAAAATAAATTTTTTTTTTTTATTTCAGAAGTTGCTTAAATAATAAAATGAAAGAATACTGTTTTATTTTTTATTTCAATATTACATTAAAATAAAATAAATTTCACCACATAATAATATTTTAGAAGTCGCTTTAATAATAATAATAATAATAGAATAATTTTCTAAAGAAAATTTCTTTTCCTAATGTTATAATTAGAAATGAAAGCATTAGTATTGGGAAAAAGAAAAATAATGGACATAATTTTGAAAACTATTTGAAAAGTCAACTAAAAAAAATTCAAAATTATCTCCAAAGCATGAAATTATATACTTATACATTTCTTCAATCTCAGTAAAAAATGAAAATAAATAAAATTGATTTCTTTTTCTAGTTAAGACAACATAACTATTTTTAAATCTTAAAAAAATAAAAAATCATCAGTCAAGACTAAAAACTTTTGTGAGCACAAAACTACTTAAATTTAAATATTGAGAGTTAAAAGAAAATCGGGGTAGTTGTTTGAAATATTTATTAAAATTCACCAAAACCAAAGAAGGGAAGGCCTAAAATTTTAAGATACAAATTCACCAAGCTTAATTTAACATAAAAAAAGACGCAAATTTTTCTTGCAAAAAAGTAAATTATTCTCTTAATGCGTAAAAAATCTAATGAGGGACTAATCAAAAACAGTGACTAAATCGAAAAAAAGATATCTCTTAATGAATGGAAATTCTATAGGAACTCTTCATGGTTAAATTTTAGTGTTTCTTATATATGTGCATTGAACACGAGAGAAAACCCAATGAAAAGATAAAATCGCCATAGGTCATTTGAATTAATAAATCTAAAACTGCAAAGTCAGAAACAAAATTCAAAAAAGTTTTAATTACATAAATAAAATATAAATATAAAAAAAAAGCCCAATACTTAAATTATAAGTGTCATCACGTAAGCTAATAGCTCTAATGTTCTACGGACCTTAACATTATATTAAAACAAAACTCATCAGCCTATATTATAATAAAAGAGCCTGTGTTAAGAAAATATGTTCTAACAAATAGATTGTTAATAGATTTGTTTGCATCATATAAATTGAAGCCAAAATGTCAAAATGGAATTCATTTTGAAAATAGAAATGGAAATTATCGTTAATATACCTTTATTTTAGTAAAATCGGAAAAAAAAAAAAACCCTTAGCTTTTCAAAACATGGCCTACACCCTTTCTCACAAATTTCGGCTTTTTTTGGACCAAAATGGCCCTCAAGGTAGTCTTTTTACCGTTATACATTTTAAGCTTAACGCTAATTAAAACACCGTAAAAAATTCAAAGAGTATTACGATAATTTAATTACCGTAATGTGTGAGGAAGTCTTTACGGTATTTTTATTACCGTAATACTTTCCCCGTCAAATCCAAACCCTATTAGTTGAAAGCTTCAAACCAATACTAATAACAGGGCTACCTATCTCCCTTCACGGCAGTCTTCTTCAGAGCTTTATTTTTAAAAAAATCTAGGTTCACAATGAGGATTTACTCCATTGCTCAAAAACACCTATTTAAGAATGTTTCAATTCTAAAACTTTGATAATCATATAAAAATTACTAAATTGTTTTTGAAAGAATTGAATTGTGAGTTTTGTGACACTTAAACCTAGTTCATTGAAAATTGGATAGTTTTTATTCAATCTTAAAGTGTTAGGTTTTTCTAATGTACTGAAGAATTTACTTGGAAAATTGTTTTTGCTGAAATTATTCAATAAGTAGTAGATATTATATCCTAAAAATTTGAGATTTTAATAATATAACTAGCATAGATTATTGTCAAGGGATTAAATAGATAGTAGACTCCCGAGAGAGTAGAAATATTTTGTGTTCTTTTAATGAGGCATGGGCAATATTACAGTAATAAATTTACTGTAATACTACTTTAAGGTATTACGGTATTTTAATTACCGTAATACTCCTTCAACTTATTACGGTATTTAAATTACCGTAATGTTATTACGGTAATTAAGTTACCGAAATTCTACTTTAAGGTATTACAGTATTTTAATTACCATAATACTCCTTCAATTTATTACGGTATTTAAATTACTGTAATGTTCGTTACAGTAAAAAGACTACCTAAAGGTTATTTCGGTCCAAAAAAGGCGAAAATTGTGAGAAATGGTGTAGGTGTGGTTTTGAAAAATTGGGAGTTTTTTTTATTATAGTAAAACATAGGAATATTAGCGATACTTTTCCAAATAGAAATTATATTTGTGTTTATATTAACGATAATTTGTTAATAGATTTGTTTGCATCATACAAATTGAAGATCAAAATGTCAAAATGGAATTCATTTCGAAAATAGAAAGGAAAATTATCGTTAATATACCTTTATATTAGTAAAATCGGAAAAAAAAAAACCCTTAGCTCTTCAAAACCTGGCCTACACCCTTTCTCACAAATTTCGGCTTTTTTTGGACCAAAATGGCCCTCAAGGTAGTCTTTTTACCGTAATACATTTTAAGCTTAACAATAATTAAAACACCGAAAAAAATTCAAAGAGTATTACGATAATTTAATTACCGTAATGTGTGAGGAAGTCTTTACGGAATTTTTATTACCGTACTACTTTCCCGGTCAATTCCAAACCCTATTAGTTAAAAGCTTCAAACCAAAAAATCAGTGCTACCTATCTCCTCCCTTCACGGCAGTCTTCTTCAGAGCTTTATTCTTAAAAAAATCTAGGTTCACGATATGGATTTACTCCGTTTCTCAAAAACACCTATTTAAGAATGTTTCTGTTCTAAAATTTTGATAATCATATAAAAAATACTAAATTGTTTTTGAAAGAATTGAATAGTGAGTTTTGTGACACTTAAACCTGGCTCATTGAAAAGTGGATAGTTTTTATTCAATCTACAAGTGTTGGGTTTTTCTAATATACAGAAGAATTTACTTGGAAAATTTCTTTTGCTGAAATTATTCTATAAGTAGTATATATTATATCATAAAAACTTGAGATTTTAATAATATAACTAGCATAGATTATTGTCAAGGGATTAAATAGGTAGTAGACTCCGGAGAGAGTAGAAATATTTTGTGTTCTTTTAATGAGGCATGAGCAATATTAGGTAATAAATTTACTGTAATACTACTTTAAGGTATTACGGTATTTTAATTACCGTAATACTCCTTCAACTTATTATGGTATTTAAATTATCGTAATGTTATTACGGTAATTAAGTTACCATAATACTACTTTAAGGTATTACAATATTTTAATTACCATAATACTCCTTCAACTTATTACGGTATTTAATCTATTGTAATGTTCGTTACAGTAAAAAGACTACCTGAAGGGTATTTCGGTCCAAAAAAGGCTGTAATTGTGAGAAATGGTGTAGGTGTGGTTTTGAAAAATTGGGAGTTTTTCCGATTATAGTAAAACATAGGTATAATAGCGAAAATTTTCCAAATAGAAATTATATTTGTATTTATAATAACAAAAGTTTGTTAATATATTTGTTTGCATCAAATAAATTGAAGACCAAAATGACCAAATGGAGTTCATTTTGAAAATAGAAAGGGAAATTATCCATAATATACCTTTATTTTAGTAAAATCGGAAAAAAAAAAACCCTTAGCTTTTCAAAACCTGGCCTACACCCTTTCTCACAAATTTCGGCTTTTTCTGGACCAAAATGGCCCTCAAGGTAGTCTTTTTACCGTAATACATTTTAAGCTTAAAGGTAATTAAAACACCGTAAAAAATTCAACCAGTATTACGATAATTTAATTACCGTAATGTGTGAGGAAGTCTTTACGGTATTTTTATTACCGTAATACTTTCCCTGTCAATTCCAAACCCTATTAGTTGAAAGCTTCAAACCAAAGCTAATAACAGTGCTACCTATTTCCTCCCTTCACGGTAGTCTTCTTCAGAGCTTTATTTTTAAAAAAATCTAAGTTCACGATGTGGATTTACTCCGATGCTCAAAAACACCTATTTAAGAATGTTTCTGTTATAAAATTTTGATAATCATATAAAAATTACTAAATTGTTTTTTAAAGAATTGAATTGTGAGTTTTGTGACACTTAAACCTAGCTCATTGAAAATTGGAGAGTTTTTATTCAATCTTGAAGTGTCAGGTTTTTCTAATATACAGAATAATTTACTTGGAAAATTTCTTTTGCTGAAATTATTCTATAAGTAGTAGATATTATATCTTAAAAATTTGAGATTTTAATAATATAACTAGCATAGATTATTGTCAAGGGATTAAATAGATAGTAGACTCCCGAGAGAGTAGAAATATTTTGTGTTCTTTTAATGAGGCATGGGCAATATTACGGTAATAAATTTACTATAATACTACTTTAAGGTAGTATGGTAATTTAATTACCGTAATACACCTTCAACTTAGTACGGTATTTAAATTACTGTAATGTTATTACGGTAATTAAGTTACCGTAATACTACTTTAAGGTATTACAATATTTATTTACCATAATACTGCTTCAACTTATTACAGTATTTAATTTACCGTAATACTACTTTAAGGTATTACAGTATTTTAATTACCATAATACTCCTTCAACTTATTACGGTATTTAAATTACTGTAATCTTCGTTACAGTAAATAGACTACCTAAAGGTTTTTTCGGTCCAAAAAAGGCGAAAATTGTGAGAAATGGTGTAGATGTGGTTTTGAAAAATTGGGAGTTTTTCCGATTATAGAAAAACATAGGTATATTAGCAATAGTTTTCCAAAAACAAAGTATATTTGTATTTATATTAACGAAAGTTTGTTAACATATTTGATTGCATCAAATAAATTGAAGACCAAAATGACAAAATGGAGTTCATTTTGAAAATAGAAAGGGAAATTATCCTTAATATACCTTTATTTTAGTAAAATCGGCAAAAAAAAAACCCTTAGCTTTTCAAAACCTGGCCTACACCCTTTCTCACAAATTTCGGCTTTTTTTGGACCAAAATGGCCCTCAAGGTAGTCTTTTTACCGTAATACATTTTAAGCTTAACGGTAATTAAAACACCGTAAAAAATTCAACCAGTATTACGATAATTTAATTACTAGAATGTGTGAGGAAGTATTTACGGTATTTTTATTACCGTAACATTTTCCCCGTCAATTCCAAACCCTATTAGTTGAAAGCTTCAAACCAAAGCTAATAATAGTGCTACCTATCTCTTCCCTTCACGGCAGTCTTCTTCGGAGCTTTATTTTTAAAAAAATCTAGGTTCACTATGTGGATTTACTCCGTTGCTAAGAAACACCTATTTATAAATGTTTCTGTTCTAAAATTTTGATAATCATATAAAAATTACTAAATTCTTTTTTAAAGAATTGAACTGTGAGTTTTGTGACACTTAAACCTAGCTCATTGAAAATTGGATAGTTTTTATTCAATCTTGAAGTGTTAGGTTTTTCTAATATACAGAAGAATTTACTTGGAAAATTTCTTTTGCTGAAATTATTCTATAAGTAGTAGATATTATATCCTAAAAATTTGAGATTTTATTAATATAACTAGCATAGATTATTGTCAAGGGATTAAATAGATAGTAGACTTCCGATAGAGTAGAAATATTTTGTGTTCTTTTAATGAGGCATGGGAAATATTACGGTAATAAATTTACTGTAATACTACTTTAAGGTATTACGGTATTTTAATTACCGTAATACTCTTTCAACTTATTACGGTATTTAAATTACCGTAATGTTATTACGGTAATTAAGTTACCGTAACGCTACTTTAAGGTATTACAGTATTTTAATTACCATAATACTCCTTCAACTTATTACGGTATTTAAATTACTGTAATGTTCCTTATAGTAAAAAGACAACCTGAAGGTCATTTCGGTCCAAAAAAGGCGAAAATTGTGAGAAATGGTATAAGTGTGGTTTTGAAAAGTTGGGAGTTTTTCCGATTATAGTAAAACATAGATATAATAGTGATAATTTTCCAAATAGAAATTATATTTGTATTTATATTAACGAAAGTTTGTTAATATATTTGTTTGCATCAAATAAATTGAAGACCAAAATGACAAAATGGAGTTTATTTTGAAAATAGAAAGGGAAATTATCCATAATATACCTTTATTTTTGTAAAATCGGAAAAAAAAAAAACCCTTAGCTTTTCAAAACCTGGCCTACACCCTTTCTCACAAATTTCGGCTTTTTTTGGACCAAAATGGCCCTCAAGGTAGTCTTTTTACCGTAATACATTTTAAGCTTAACGGTAACTAATACACCGTAAAAAATTCAATCAGTATTACGATAATTTAATTACCGTAATGTGTGAGGAAGTCTTTATGGTATTTTTATTACCTTAATACTTTCCCCGTCAATTCCAAATCCTATTAGTTGAAAGCTTCAAACCAAAGCTAATAACAGTGTTACCTATCTCCTCCCTTCACGGCAGTCTTCTTCCGAGCTTTATTTTCAAAAAAATCTAGGTTCACGATGTGCATTTACTCCATTGCTCAAAAACACCTATTTAAGAATGTTTCTGTTCTAAAATTTTGATAATCATATAAAAATTACTAAATTGTTGTTTAAAGAATTGAATTGTGAGTTTTGTGAAACTTAAACCTAGCTCATTGAAAATTGGATAGTTTTTATTCAATCTTGAAGTGTTAGGTTTTTCTAATATACAGAATAATTTACTTGGAAAATTTCTTTTGCTGAAATTATTCTATAAGTAGTGGATGTTATATCTTAAAAATTTGAGATTTTAATAATATAACTAGCATAGATTATTGTCAAGGGATTAAATAGATAGTAGACTCCCAAGAGAGTAGAAATATTTTGTGTTCTTTTAATGAGGCATAGGCAATATTACGGTAATAAATTTACTGTAATACTACTTTAAGGTATTACGGTATTTTAATTACCGTAATACTCCTTCAACTTAGTACGGCTTTAAATTACCGTAATGTTATTATGGTAATTTAGTTACCGTAATACTACTTTAAGGTATTTCAGTATTTTAATTACCTTAATACTCCTTCAACATATTACGGTATTTAAATTACTGTAATGTTCGTTACAGTAAAAAGACTACCAAACGGTTATTTTGGCCCAAAAAAGGCAAAACTTGTGAGAAATGGTGTAGGTGTGGTTACTAAAAATTGGGAGTTTTTCCAATTATAGTAAAACATAGGTATATTCGCGATAATTTTCCAAATAGAAATTATAGTTGTATTTATATTAACGAAAGTTTGTTAATATATTTGTTTGCATCAAACAAATTGAAGACCAAAATGACAAAATGGAGTTCATTTTGAAAGTAGAAAGGGAAATTATCCTTAGTATACCTTTATTCTAGTAAAACCGGAAAAAAAAAAACCCTTAGCTTTTTAAAACCTTGCCTACACCCTTTCTCACAAATTTCGGCTTTTTTTGGACCAAAATGGCCCTCAAGGTAGTCTTTTTACCGTAATACATTTTAAGCTTAACGGTAATTAAAACACCGTAAAAAATTCAAAGAGTATTACGATAATTTAATTACCATAATGTGTGAGGAAGTCTTTACGGTATTTTTATTACCGTAATACTTTCCCCGTCAATTCCAAAACCTATTATTTGAAAGCTTCAAACCAAAGCTAATAACAGTGCTACCTATCTCCTCCCTTCACGGCAGTCTTCTTTAGAGTTTTATTTTTAAAAAAATCTAGGTTCACGATGTGGATTTACTCCGTTGCTCAAAAACACCTATTTAAGATTGTTTCTGTTCTAAAATTTTGATAATCATATAAAAATTACTAAATTGTTTTTTAAAGAATTGAATTGTGAGTTTTGTGACACTTAAACCTAGCTCATTGAAAATTGGATAGTTTTTACTCAATCTTGAAGTGTTAGGTTTTTCTAATATACAAATGAATTTACTTGGAAAATTTCTTGTGCTGAAATTATTCTATAAGTAGTAGATATTATATTCTAAAAATTTGAGATTTTAATAATATAACTAGCATAGATTATTGTCAAGGGATTAAATAGATAGTAGACTCCCGAGAGAGTAGAAATATTTTGTGTTCTTTTAATGAGGCATGGGCAATATTACAGCAATAAATTTACTGTAATACTACTTTAAGGTATTACGGTATTTTAATTACCGTAATACTCCTTCAACTTAGTACGGTATTTAAATTACCGTAATGTTATTACGGTAATTAAGTTACCGTAATACTACTTTAAGGTATTACAGTATTTTAATTACCATAAAACTCCTTCAACTTATTACGGTATTTAAATTACTGTAATGTTCGTTACAGTAAAGAGACTACTTGAAGGTTATTTTGGTCCAAAAAAGGCGAAAATTGTGAGAAATGGTATAAGTGTGGTTTTGAAAAGTTGGGAGTTTTTCCGATTATAGTAAAACCTAGGTATATTAGCGATAATTTTCCAAATAGAAATTATCTTTGTATTTATATTAACGATAATTTGTTAGTAGATTTGTTTGCATCATATAAATTGGAGACAAAAATGTCAAAATAGAATTCATTTCGAAAATAGAAAGGGAAATTATCGTTAATATACCTTTATTTTAGTAAAATCGGAAAAAAAAAAAACCCTTAGTTTTTCAAAATCTGGCCTACACTCTTTCTCACAAATTTTGGCTTTTTCTGGACCAAAATGGCCCTCACGGTAGTCTTTTTAGCGTAATACATTTTAAGCTTGACATTAGTTAAAACACCGTAAAAAATTCAAAGAGTATTACGATAATTTAATTACCGTAATGTGTGAGGAAGTCTTTACGGTATTTTTATTACCGTAATACTTTCCCCGTCAATTCCAAACCCGATTAGTTGAAAGCTTCAAACCAAAGCTAATATCAGTGCTACCTATTTCTCCCTTCACGGCAGTCTTCTTCAAAGCTTTATTTTTCAAAAAATCTAGGTTCACGATGTGGATTTACTCCGTTTTTCAAAAACACCTATTTAAGAATGTTTCCGTTCTAAAATTTTGATAATCATATAAAAATTACTAAATTGTTATTGATAGAATTGAATTGTGAGTTTTGTGACACTTAAACCTAGCTCATTGAAAATTGGATAGTTCTTATTCAATCTTGAAGTGTTATGTTTTTCTAATATACAGAAGAATTTACTTGAAAAATGTCTTCTGCTGAAATTATTCTATAAGTAGTAGATATTATATCCAAAAAATTTGAGATTTTAATAATATAACTAGCATAGATTATTGTCAAGGGATTAAATAGATAGTAGACTCCCGAGAGAGTAGAAATATTTTGTGTTCTTTTAATGAGGCATGGGCAATATTACGATAATAAATTTACTGTAATACTACTTTAAGGTATTACGGTATTTTAATTACCGTAATACTCCTTCAACTTATTACAATATTTAAATTACCGCAATGTTATTACGGTAATTAAGTTACCGTAATGCTACTTTAAGGTATTACAATTATTTTAATTACCATAATACTCCTTCAACTTATTACGGTATTTAAATTACTGTAATGTTCGTTACAGTAAAAAGACTACCTGAAGGTTATTTTGGTCCAAAAAAGGAGAAAATTGTGAGAAATGGTGTAGCTGAGGTTTTTGAAAAATGTGCAGTTTTTCCGATTATAGTAAAACATAAGTATATTAGCGATAATTTTCCTAATAGAAATTATATTTATATTTGTATTAATGATAATTTATTAATATATTTGCTTGTATCATATAAATTGAAGACCAAAATGTCAAAATGAAGTTCATTTTGAAAATAGACATGGAAATTGTTGTTAATATACCTTTATTTTAGTAAAATCGGATAAAAAAAATAACCCTTAAGTTTTCAAAACCTGGCCTACACCCTTTCTCACAAATTTTGGCTTTTTTTGGACCAAAATGGCCCTCCTGGTAATCTTTTTACCGTAATACATTTTATGTTTAACGGTAATTAAAACACTGTAAAAACTTCAAAGAGTATTACGATAATTTAATTACCGTAATGTGTGAGGAAGTCTTTACAGTATTCTTATTACCGTAATACTTTCCCCGTCAATTCCAAACCCTATTAGTTGAAAGCTTCAAACCAAAGCTAATAACAGTGCTACCTATCTCCTCCCTTCACGGTAGTCTTCTTTAGAGCTTTATTTTTCAAAAAATCCATGTTCTCATGGGAACACGATGTGGATTTACTCTGTCGCTTAAAAACACCTATTTAAGAATGTTTCTGTTCTAAAGTTTTGATAATCATATAAAAATTACTAAATTGTTTTTGAAAGATTTGAATTGTTAGTTTTGTGACACTTAAACCTAGCTCATCTAAAATTGGATAGTTTTTATTCAATTTTGAAGGGTTAGATTTTTCTAATATACAGAAGAATTTACTTGGAAAATTTCTTTTGCTGAAATTATTCTATAAGTAGTAGATATTATATCCTAAAAATTTGAGATTTTAAAAATATAACTAGCATAGATTATTGTCAAGGGATTAAATAGATAGTAGACTTCCGAGAGAGTAGAAATATTTTTTGTTCTTTTAATGAGGCATGGGCAATATTACGGTAATTAAATTATTGTAATAGTACTTTAAGGTATTAAGATATCTTAATTACCGTATTACTCTTTCAACTTATTATGGTATTTAAATTACCGTAATGTTATTACGGTATTTAAATTACCGTAATACTACTTTAAAGTATTACAGTATTTTAATTACCATAATACTCCTTCAACTTATTACAGTATTTAAATTATCGTAATGTTTGTTATAGTAAAAAGACTACCTGAAGGTTATTTTTGTCCAAAAAAGGCGAAAATTGTGAGAAATGGTGTAGGTGATGTTTTGAAAAATTTTGAGTTTTTCCGTTTACAGTAAAATATAGTTATATTAGCGATAATTTTCCAAATAGAAATTCATGTAATGCATGTCAAATATTGAGGAGAAATCTTTCTAGTGCCAATGTTGATAAATTGTTTTCTCTAAAATGGAGTAGAATACTTCTATTAAAAAATAAAATTACATATCAAAGTATAATATAAAAACATTAGTACGAAAATAAATAATACCAAATAACTAGTAAAAATTGTTTAAAATAATTCATTTAAACAGAAACCATAAAGTCATTACTTACTTCAATATTCATTTACAATCAAAAGAGTATGACAATTACCATGTGTTATTTATCAATATGCCAAAAGCCATAAAAAAAATAAAAAATAAAAAATATCAGATTAAAATTAACTATACAAAATTAATGTTCAAAATAAATAACTATACAAAATTAATATGTCAATATAAGCTGCAATAAAAATTAACGGAAATCAATTTTGTATTGCACAGTGCTAGCAAGCAATTAGCCATTGAGTTTACATTATAATAAAAAAGGTTTAAAATAAAAACATTTCATATTTTTTAAAACACAATTACACCTTCATGAAAAATTAAGATGTTTTAATAAAACAAAATTAAAAATAAAAGATATAGAAAATAAAATATCTTAAAATTTAGCCAAACCATAAATAAAAAATAGAAAATAAAATAAAAAATATCACAAAAGTTATTAAAAAATGAAAGTTCTGATTAAACGAGAATAAGAACTTTTATTAAAGATTTTTTCATATTTTTCTATTATATCTAAGTACTTAAATGATGAACAAACTTCTTTTATTTAAAATACAAATATACATACATGTTTAAATCCTAAGAGATTCATGAAAATGAAGAAAAAACATATAGAGGCTTCTTTTAACAATCTCTATGGCTATAATAGTGGTGGGCACATTGAGGAACCTAAAATTTGTGCGTGAAGAGTAGAGAAAAGATGATACAATCAATTAAAATTAAATAAATATCTTGTAGACGACATGGTGAAAATTACATGATATATAGTAATTGAGGGGCATGAGAAAAATTGGTTGAGAGATGTGTGAAAAGACCTCTCCCATCATATGGAGAGAGAGAGAGAGAGTATGCTTTGTTTATTATATGTTGCTTTATACAAAACAAATGTTAGTTGAATCTACCTAAGCGATGATAGAAAACCATGACTTAGAGTTTTAACTAATAACTCCATAAGCTTAAATTGATATAATCAGTTGTCACGATGCATGGCATCACGATTCTTGGAATGTAAAGCATACCTTATCAACTTAAAGCAATGTGTTATACACATAATGATCCCTTTTAAAGCAAGCAAAAAATAGATCTCATAGTACTGTTTGCTGTAAAATTGGATGGCATCCCCATCTTTTGCATTTATGGAGAAGATAATCTTGTGATTTGATTCAATCTAAATGGAAAATTTTATTAGAAAATTAACTATAAAAAAATAATTTGTCATGTAAGCAATAAAAACTAGTGGAAATCAATTTTTGTAATGCACAGTGCTAGCAAGCAATTAGCAACTTTGAGTTTACATTATAATAAAAAAAATAAAAAAAAAACTAACATTTCATATCTATATTACATTATCAAGCAAGAGTTAAGGGGTAGACACATATCATAAGATTAAATTGGGACCCTACGGTTAAAAAGAATATAGGGTAAAAAGCCTCGAGAATTAGGCTATATACTTAGCGGTAGGTTATAGAAAGTCATGAGAAATCTTAAACTCTAGAGAGACACTCAATTTCGTTTTTGTAATTTAGAGAATAATCTTCCAAGAATAATGAGTTAGTGTACATCTAGAGAGAGAGAGAGAGTTTCTAAATTATAAGTGTATATCTAAAGAGATAGAGGAAAATCCAATTTTTTTGAGAAAGTTCACGTTCATAAAATATTGCATTAAATAGATATAAGGCAAATGTATGTGTATGAGAGAGAGAGAGAGAGAGAGAGAGGGAGCACAAATAGTAGGAGGCCTACATGGATTTCTATGCATGCACAAATTTTAGAAAGCCTACATAGATTTCTATGCATACACAAATTTTAGGAGGCCTACATGATTCAAGAAAACATAAAAGGAGTTGAGAAGTTGTTATGTGATGAGAGAGAAATTATAGAAAGATATTCCTTCTAATTTGGAAGATACACATGAAAGAGAATATAAATGAAAAATAGTATAAAAAGTATCCCAATATAATCCAAGAAGGAATAGAAAGAAGAGAAGTTGCGCAATGAGAGAGAAAATAGAGGAATATATTCTTTCTAATTTACAAAATAGACATAAAATAGAAGATATTAAATATTTTATAGGAGCTGCCATTTTTCACCTAAAGTTCTAATAAAAATTTCCATTTAGATTGAATCAAATCACAAGATTAACTTCACTATAATGGCAAAAAATGGGTATGCCATCGAATTTTACGGCAAATAGTACCATGAGATCTATTTTTTACTTGCTTTATAAGGATCATTATGTGTATCACGCATTGCTTCGAGTTGATAAGATATGCTTTGCATTCAGGGAATGGCTATCAATTTAAATTTATGGAATTATAAGTTACAACTCTAAGTCATGATTTTCTATCATCACTTATGTCACGACCCCACCCCCTGAACCCCCTACTGTACCATACCGGTGGGCGACAGAGTGCAGGAATGCGACTGGAGGTCACGAATGTCACTCAGGTGGGAGTGGCTCGATGCGTGTTAGAAGTGCGGAATCAAAGCAAACCACGGCAATTAAATAAAACTTATACATCATGCACCAGAAATTGAATAAATTAAAGCCATTAAGTATTCATTCAAACTCCAAGATTCTTTACAATATTGTTCAAGGCTTATAAGCTTGACTTTACAATACATCAATCAAAACAACACGATGGCATCGCCACCAGATACCTACTATGCAGAAGGAATCCCTAACAATTCCGAAGCTTCAAATGTCTGCCACCACCACTCTGCTGCTCGATTCCCACAATCAGGTACTATCACTCTACACATATGAAAATAAGCGAAGTGAGCTATAAGCCCAGTAAGTAGATCACTACCCTTGTATTCCCACCTACATGCATATACATAATAACATGGTCTACGGTTCATCATAAATCATACTAGCATCACAAAGTAGGATCGTGTATTAGAATATATATATTTGCCATATAAAGAGAGTAACATTCAGATATCAGAGTATCGATTGTTCTTGAGATGGAAAATACATCTATGCTTAACACAGTTACAGTCAGATGTTCCCACAGAATGCCTAATTCAGACATACAGAACATATCTATTTACTCTCGAAGTAGAAACCACGTCGATCAGGCTAAGCTAATCCTATAACTTGGAACTTCTACCCTCATTCAGAAAGGAGGACAATGACAAATGGAGGTCCTATTTCATAATGTCCTCACTCATGCGTACAATCCCTAGTGCGCTTTGGGGTTTTCGTTAGGTTGTGGCCTTGTAAGACACGACCCTCTCCTTACGCCTTCAGGCGATAGGGCATTACATTACCATTGGAGGCCCCAATGCATAGTGCCCATAACAATTTGAGGGCACGACCATCCCTGTCATTCATAGTTACTTCTCGACTCCACTCGTATCATAGAAATTGAGATATAGTATACCTAACTACCAATGGAGTACCCATTATATAGTCATCATAGCACATATAACAATTTTGATATAACAGAATCACAATATCCACTACCAATGGAGGAACCATTGCGTAGCGGACATGGCACATATAGTTTCAATATAACAGAATCACAGTATCCACTACCAATAGAGGACCCATTGTATAACAATCATAGTACATATAACATAATCATAATATCCACTACCAATGAAAGACCTATTGCGTAGCTGTCATGGCACATATAACAATTTCAATATAACAGAATTACAGTATCCACTATCAATGGAGGACCCATTGCGTAGTGGTCATGACACTTATAACAGTTTCAATATAATAGAATCATAGTATTCACTACTAATGGAGAACCCATTGCGTAGCGGTCATGACACATATAACAGTTTCAATATAACAGAATCACAACATTAATCAGTGACACTGTATCACAATATCACATTTTCCTGTAATTTTAGATAGTAACATCCAATCATAAATAGGGTCATAATATTCGATCCACTTAGAATTCGAAAATAGTTCCAAAACTAATTTTACACTAGACGAGCATATCTTTCAAATGGAGGTGGTTTGAAAGAGTGTGGACCCATTTGGCCCTGCAAAATCTCATTAGAAAGGAGGTATCTCATCGTAAACCTGCTGTGCAGTTGGGACAGTGACATATCTCTCTAGTACAGTTATAAATTTCAATCCATGAGGTATTTTGAAGTATTTCCAAAAACCAAAATTCGAATAAAAATATGTACCTTTCAAACAAGGGCAGTTTGAAAACATTTGGACTCCATTTGGTCAGTCAAAATTCATGACAACAGAGACATCAATTCTGAAATTTTACTAAATCTGTCAAAAGTGACCTACTTACACATTTTGAAGCATAACTCTTCATGCATAAGGAATTTGAGCAAGATTCAAAGATGAATATTTTAGTAGACACATATATATTTCCAATGGAAGTGATTTGAGGTCATTTGGACCTTATTTGACAGGCCAAAAGTAATTACGAAAACATAGAACCTTCATGGAAATTATAGTGCAGTTGTAGCATTATTCAAAATGAAAACCAATTAGTCCCAAATTATGCTACATCATAATATAAAACCTTTCTTATTGATCATTAGATACATATAAACACTTAATCACATGTTTTTCATGGATAGCAAAGAAGATTTGTTACTCATTTTGAGCATGCAAAGGCAAGCTAAAGTGCTGGAAATCATGATATAACAGTGTACATATACATCCACTATTCATGCATCTACTCATGTTCATTCTTATACTTAATTCATGCTAAATCCATGCTTAAGGACCTACAAGATAGTTGACCCACTTACCTGTCTCCAAAAGCTCCTCCACAGTCCTCCTTCAAGCTTCTACCAAGGGCTCTTCAAAGGGAAGCAAGGCTAACAAAGAGGCTTTAAGTTGAGAGGCTCGAGAGAGAGAGAGAGCGAGGGAGAGAGAGAGAGAGAGAGAGAGAGAGAGAGAGAGAGAGAGAGAGAGAGAGAGAAAGTGAATGGCATTGGGGGAGAGAGAAGCTTAAGTACCTTGCTGGATGGGCTGGCATCCTAAGGTTTGACAAGTGGCAAGCTCCATACAATCCACAGGACAAGTGGCATATGTGGCATCATGCAACTGACAGGTGGCAGTCTTGCTCCCGACAGCGACACGCACGACGCTAAACACACGACGCTACACACACAGCGTTACACGCACGACACTAGCCCATTTGCCCCATCTTATTGTTGTTTGTGTAAATCTCTTCTTCTTCTTACACCCACGGCATTATGCCTTGTCTCTTGTCACACATGGCATTACTCATTCTCTCTTTTCACGCACGGTATCACCCCTTCTCTCTCTTCAAGCGCGGCGTTAACCCCCTTCTCTCTTCACGCATAGCGTTACCCCTTTCTCTCTTCACGCTTGGCATTACCCCCTTCTTATTAGATTCCTACCGCTGTATGTTTATCTATGGCTAGGAAAACTTTGGTCCTTACAGCTTAGATAGATTCAGCTAACATTTATTTATTTTTTGTATGGTGCAGCATATGATCGCTAAAGCTATTGGCCCAATCAAAGAAGACGCATTAATCAACAAGGTGTGGTTAGTTTTTGATACACTTATATATGATAATCCCTTTTTATTTTTTGTGTATGATGCAGCATATGATCACTGAAGGTATTGACCCAATCAAAGAAGATGCATAATCAACAAGGTGTGTTTAGTTTTTGATACAGTTATATATGATAATCCCACAATGTGCCCACCACTGTTAGAGCCATAGAGATTGTTAAAAGAAACTTCTATTTTTCTTTCTTCATTTTCATGCATCTCTTAGTATTTAAACTTCTATGTATGTTTGTATTTAAAAAAAAAGTCTATTTATTATTTAAGAACTTAGATATAATAGGAAATTAATATTTATCTTAAATTCTTGAATCCCAAATTTTATGGGATTATTTTCCTCTAATTTAAGTTTTCTATTTATTTGGATAGAACCTATTATTTAGGATCTAAGTTTATGGATAAGTCCTACTTGGATTAGGAGAGAGCCTTAGGTCTACATGGATATGGATAAAGTTTCTTGTTGATAAAGTTATGAAAGTTAAGATTGGTTTGACGTGCTTGGTTTTGGGGCTTTATTTTCTCTATAAAAAGATGTTTTTCTAGAGAGAGAAAAAATGTGTGAAAAAGTAAGCCATACATAGGTGCACTTTTAAGTTTGTCCTCTCTTGAAGAGAGAGAGAAAGTGCATAGAAAAAAGTAGAAGGAAATGTTGGAACGTTTGGGGGTTTTGCAGAGAGAGAAAATTGTAGAGAATAAGGCTTTGTGGGAGATTGAGTTTGCGGTTCTCAAGTGAGTTGCCTTGTAATTTTCTTTCTTTGATTTAGTGAAAAACGTCGATCGTCTTCTCCCGTGGATGTAGTCACAATTGTGACGAACCACATAAATTTTGGTGTTTTTTTTTTGTTATTTATTTCTTGCTTTATTTTTGTTGCTTGTTGCTAGTTTTTGTCAATTTTTTTTCTTGTACTTTATTTGCCAAAAATCAAGGCATTGGGTTTAGAGCTTTCGTGCCCAACAGAAAACCATGAAAAAATCTTCTATAATAGTTCTTATTTTCATTTAATCGGAACTTTCATTTTTTAATGACTTTGGTGATATTTATATTTTATTTTCTCTTTCTTTATTTAATTTTTTGGCTAAATTTTAAGATACTTTATTTTCTAGGTCGTTTATTTTTAATTTTTTTACTATGATATTAAAACATCTTAAATTTTCATGGATGTGTATGTTGTGTTTTAGGAAAAATATGAAATGTTATTTTTTTTTTATTTTTTATTATAATATAAACTCGAAGTGGCTAATTGCTTGCTAGCACTATGGATTACAAAAATTGATTTCCACTAATTTTTATTGCAGGTTACATTGACATATTAATTTTGTATAATTAATTTTATTCTAATATTTACTATTTTTCATTTTTTTTGTGGCTTTTGGCCTATTGAGAAAAAATACATGGTAATTATCTCATTCTTTTGATTGTAAATGAATATTGAAGTTAATAAAGCCTTTATCGTTTCCGTTTAAACAAATTATTTTAAATAGTTTTTTCTCATTATTTGGTATTGTTTATTTTTATGCTAATTTTTTTATATTATTCTTTGAGGTATAATTTTATTTTATTTATAGAAGCATTCTACTTCATTTTAGAGAACAAAATTCATCAACATTGGCACTAGAAAGACTTAATATAGATTTCTCCTCAATATTTAGCATGCATTACAAGAATTTCTCTTTTCAAAATGAACACCATTTTAACATTTTGCTCTTCAATAATATTGGCTGATATGTTTTGTTTTTAAAGCCCGAAGAACGTTTAGCGCTATTAGCTTAGGTGATGGCACTAACAATTTAGGTGTTGGGCTATTTTTGTATATTTATATTTAGCTTTAAATTGAAATATTTAGTAATTTACTTATGTAATTAAAACATTTGTTAAATTGTTCTGAATTTATAATTTTAGATTTATTAATTTAAATGACCTATAGCTATTTTATCCTTTCAATGGGTTTTCCTTCATGTTCAATGCACATATATAAGAAACATTAAAATTTTACCAAGAAGATTTCCAATCATTAAGAGATATCTTTTTTTTTTATTTTGATAAGTCTCTCATTGGATTCTTTGTACATTAAGAGAATAATTAGCTTTTTTACAAGAAAATTTTACTCTTTTTTATGTTTAATTAAGCTTGGTGAATTCGTATCTTAATATTTTAAGCCTTCATATTTTGGTTTTGTACTGTTTACTTTTTTATTTATGGATAAAAATTTTATAATTTTCGAAATAATCATTTATATATTTTTATTTTATAAATATTTCTAACAACTACCCCGATTTTCTAAACTCTCAATATCTACTCATATTTGAGTTATTGAAAAGGTGGAAGGTGATGGGTTGTGTTTATCCTTGTAAAGAGAATGAGAGCCTCACATGATAGCTTATAGGGATTTCCTTTTCTCTTTATAAATACTTAGTTTCATAGAGAGTGAAAGGGTCCAAGAGTCATTGAGTAATGCATGCAAGAAGTAGAGAAACTTTATGTAATGAGATGTATGCAAGAAGTAGAGAAACTTTATGTAATGAGATGTACAGAGATGCTTTGTGAGAGTTGAGTATTTGTTGATTGGTTCTCTCGGATAAGAGCTTTTGAACTCGTCTTTTATGTTGTTTAGTAAAAACAAGGTCGATTGTCTAAGGTATAGAAAATTTATAAATAGAGGGTCTCCCCCTCATAATTCTTTACACCTCTTTTCTCTTCCGACTCTAAGAGCTTTCTCTCTCTAAGCTCTTTTTATCTCTCTGTAGGGTGCCACAATCCAAGCAAGGGTGTTCTCTCTCTTTGGTGGCTTTAAAGCAGGGCATGCCTCACTATTGGAATACTCTCTCTCTCTTGATTAGTTTCTCTTTCTGGAAGGGTAGAAACAAGGTCATGCTCACGTTGGTGATATTTCTCTCTCATCTCTTTAAGATCAAGCTAAGGGGGCTTGAGAAAAACTAAGCATTGAGGCCTTAGCAAGTTGGTTCTCGATCGAGATCCATACGCCTTTGAGAGAGCTTTGGCATACGTAGTAGAATTAAGAGATCGATCATTTATCCTGAACACCATTGGAAAGAGGAAACTCGGCATGGGGTGTATTTAGCGTGGTTGAGAAAATCACTGGCAATTTTATTTGTTTTATCTTATTTCTTTATTGTACTATTCTACTCCCATAAAGAAATGTGTCAAGTTTTTGTTTATTGAATAAAAAGTTGTATTTAAGTAGTAGCAAGTGAGAATAATTTTATTTATTTATTTATTTCAAGAGTAATTTTATTTCTAATCGGACATTGTAAGTGATCTTGCCGGTGAAAGAAGAGAAAAATTTAAATTTATATACACTGTGCTTTATTACATAGTCGAATTTTCACTAGTGAGATCTATGACAAATCATTTAAAATCTTGATATTATTCCTTGTCTTATTTCCTTGTTGTTTGTTTTTTTTTCTGGTTGCTTGCTATGCCTGTTTTATTTTTCTCGCTCTTTACTTTGAATCCATGGATGCCTTAACAATTCCTTCCATCTTCCAAGATTTTGGGTCATCATAAAGAAAGACCCTATCAAGGCTTTTAAATAAGTTTTAATACCAGAATAAGTTCAATGGAGTGGGGAATGATACATTTTTTAACCCGTTCCAAAGAGAGACGGAAGCATGGATATGAATGGTCAATAACATTGCAGAAGCTGTAGTAACAAAAGATCATGACTGGGGAATTGGTAATTTTATAGCAACCACGACTAAGAGGGATCAGAACATCGATATAGAAGATTGAGGCTCCTAATTTTCGTTCGAGATCTGAATAACATTTAGCAGTCTATTAAGGTGGCTGTGCAATTATCTAACTCTGAGATATTTAGAGAGGTGAAGAAGCTTGAGTCACTCAACTGGTAGGCTGTAAGTCGTCTGTAACATTGATAAAAAGAAGGTCAACAACAATTCAGACTCATTTATGGTCAAGATTTTTCAGTAAATAAAAACTCCTTTCAAGTTGAAAACACCCACCCAAGTCAAATAGAATCATCAAGTGGCAATATTTTACAACTAAAAAATTCATGAAGATTCTGAATTTTTTGTTTTATAAGTGTTCTTTTAAAATTTGCAAATACGATATCTCTTCCAATATGGCAGAATTGTGGAACGAATTAGGTACCAATACTAATTTTGGACGAGTTCAGGTTTTTAAGCACTAATAGGCCCTAAAAAACTAGTTGCTTCCTTCTTGATATTTGATGAAACTTATATATATCAAATTGTCTCGTTTTTTTTCTTTTCTTTTCTCTTTTTTGAATTGGAATCAAAGCATCAAATTTCTGCCAAAAATTTAATATCTATATCTCTTTTCGTTATTTCTGGATTGTGTTTCCATGTTCCATGGTATGGAGCGAGTACTGTCAGAAATAGAGTAGGATGGAAGAAGAGCAGAACAAGGGATTGCAACTTGAAGCCTTATATAAGCACTGATTGTTATTTGACAATGTATGTGCCAGCAGGTGCATGTGCATCGAATGCGCAAAGCTGTTCTGGTACAGGTGCTAATATTTAATTACTCACCAAATTTAAATCCAAGCTTGCCTAATTAAGATCAAGTGAACATAGAACATTTATTGACAAGACAGAGTGCAACAAAATATCAAAAGGTTTATCATGATTGCAGAACATTTGAAAATTTAGAAGACTACTGTTTAGCTCGTTTTCGATCTGCTTCAGATGCAGGTCTCACGTGTGAATAAGCCTTCCTCACAAAAGTCTCTTTCTAGTAATTCTGAGTCTTTTCATCTGTAACTGAATTGACATAAGAGATTTCCTTGCTTTCAGTAAACCTCTAATTGCAATCACCAGATTCACGCTCGCCTTGTGTTTCTGCCATAGCAACTCTTACACTTTCAAATGGTTTCCCAAGGCTTTCTAATTTGTTGTTATCCCTACAATATGACATTCTGCATGAATTCATTAATGGCTCCCATCCCCAGAAGTATGGTGCTTTCAGAGAATTTCTCTCAGAACAGAAGGAAGGAAGAGTTTCATCCTTAAAATTGTCAGAATCTAGAGAGCCCCGAAAGGGAAAAGATTGATCATTGCTTGAGTTAAGATCTTCTTGGGCAGCAGTTACTCCTGTCAAGAAAGTACAAGGGTAGTCCATATATGCAATGGTGTCACTTGATGAACGCCTATGTACTCCTTTCCCAATAGGTGTCTCAGGTTCATTAAGAAGGTCATCAAGCCATGAAGGTTGCTCTTCGATGTGGAAGCTCTCAGAATAAGTACATTGGTGTTGCCTACACTCCTTCCTTGGTACACATGGTTTCCTTGTTAAAGGACTGGATTGAGAATTCGAATTGGTTGGGGCCACGCTGGGGAAGGGATTCTTGGGGGAAGATTCAATTGTTTTCCAGAATATGACCACTACCCCATTTGAGCTACACTACTTTTGTTGGACATTACTTGGTTCAATAAGGAAACAATATTAGATAGCGATCGATGTTAGAAATAGGGAGGAAGAAAGCTTATTTTGTGAATTTTTAATATGCACAAAAAGTGATGAAATCCAACTCATTTTTTCACTCTAGTGGTACAAAAACATAATACATAGATATATAGATCTCTTACGACCTTTCTAGACTCTTTCTACACCATTCTAGTGCAAATTTCGCATCATAACATACAGCCTATTTGTTTGGACGAAATTACAATATACAAGAAGATTCTATACTTCACTCATTCCTAATTCAAATTTGCATGCATTGTATGCTTTGGACTCCTCTCTCTCCATCTTTGAATTGTGACATTGAAACTCGATATTGTTCTTTTACATCATTTCAAAATTACCCTTATTATAACTTTCCCAAAATATCTCTTACATTTAAATTTAATACCCAAAATACCCTTGGGCATAATTAAGCTAATTTCTAATAGCCCCCCTTAAGCTTGATTTTCTAACTTGGTTACTCCTAACATAAATTTCAATTTTTGAAACATTTCGTATTTGAGAGGTTTTGTAAAAATGTCGGTAACTTGATCTTACGTCTGTGTGACAAGTTCAACCTTCTTCTCTTTCTCTTAGTCCTGAATGAAATGGAAACGTGTATCAATGTGCTTGCTTCTCTCGTGAAACACCTGGATCTTTGCCAATACAATTGCCAACTTGTTATCTAAATGGATTTTGGTGGGAGTCTCTTGATGCTGTAGAAGGTCTTTAAGAAGATTATGTAGCCACAATGCATGACAAGTATTTGATGAGTAGGCGACATACTCAGCTTCATAGGTTGATAGTGTCACGATCGGTTGCTTCTTTGATGACCATATGAATATCTTACTCCCCATATAAACTACGTGCCCGGAAGTGCTTTTTTTATCATCCAAGTCTCCAGCCTAATCACTATCAACAAAACCTACATGATCAAAAACAATAGTACATGAATAAAACAAACCATGATCAAATGTGCCCTTGATATACTGGAGAATCATAATTTTTGCTATCAAGTGAGACGTATTTGGAGTTTCTATGTTGGATGCTCCAAAAATTGTGATGCTTAAATTGATTAAAATGTTTAGACCCCAAACAAAGACCAGAGGACATCACATTCGGGGCCAAATTCGCCCGTGCATTCCATATCATAGAAACACAGTTTCTTTTATTTATATACTAGGAATGGAACAATTCCAGAGGTTTAATCATTGTTACAATTTACATTGGCTGAAGAAAAGAAAAATAAGCAGAATACCTTTGATTCTGGCCTTGAGACCTATACATTCATTTCTAAGGGAGAAAATCTATGGACATATCAAAAGAGAAGGTAGTATCAAAGGGCATATCGGCCCATCTACCAGTGATTGTACACAAGGATATTAATCTTCAAGTCTAGTCTTCCTTTGAGAACGGGCCTCAAGTGGTTCGTAGAAGATGATCTTCTTTCTCTCTGTATGTCAGTCACTCTAGAGAGTAATTATCTCTCTATTTGTGTCCTAAATATGTCACTCACTCTTTCAGTCTTGACTCTCATAGAAGTAAACTGCTTTCAAGAGTGCAAGCCACAAATTTATCAAAATGTGTAAACCCCTTTTCAATCTAGAGATCTCATTTTTATCCTTTTTTTTTTGTATTGACAAGTCACGATCCTTAAAGGATAATCATGTGTCTTCTATCTTTCAATCATCACCCTTTATCTCCATCTCAAACTAATTTTTTTCTTTAAATCACGAAACTACGCGGTGTACATCCTTATCTTCACACGTTGATTTCCTTTTGTGTTCATCTTTTCACATTGGTTCTAGTTGACGATGATCTTGCCTTTTGACTTTGCGAGTTAATTTGTTCACTTACGAATCAGTTGATGATAGTCACCCTTCTCATCTGATACTTTTGCTTAAAGTACTTGAATTTTGAATATTTGGATTTCGTATTCAATCACAATATCGTGGGAGCAAAATCAAGAACTTGTCAACTTATCCACGATTGCCTAGCGGTTCAATTATGCAATGTAGTTGCGACATATCTTTGTATTCTTTTAACTGCTTTCAGGTGATAGACCCATTGATCATGAAATTTGTTGGGATGAGAGAAGACTCAAAGATGAACACGATGGTCTAGGTCTCACTTCAAATGAGAGAGATATAGTACACTCCAGATACCATACTTCTAGTATTCGTAAAATCTAACCGGACCGGTTAACCAGACATGGGCATGGAAGTGATTTAACCGGTCTAACAGGTCAACCGGCTGATTGAAATGCTCTAACCGAGCAAGTCCTAGGCAGTCAAAAAAGTGTTGAAAAAAATAAAATAAAAAATACAAAAAAAAATCTACTAAAATATGAAAAGCATATAAAGAATGATTAAAACAAAACACATTCAAATGAAGTTGAAAATTAATGAAAAAAATGGATTTTAACCATTTTGTATTTTCCGATGGCTATTTTTTAAATTTTCTAAAAATGATGGGAAAATATAAAAGTGAGTATCAATGACTAAAACAATTTTTAATCTTTTCCAAAATATAAAGAATATTTAAAAATGCATTACAAATCAAATTCCTTATTTTTGAGAATTTATATACTTTTATTTTATTTTTTTAAAAAATAACTGTTGATCACCCTAACCATGCAAAATGAGAACTGGCCACAGTGGCTGGTTCCGATCAAACTGGGTGTTTCGCGGTTAGATTGGATGATTTTGCGAAAAATGCATACTTCTGCTGGAAATTACGTCAGCAAGACCTGTGGATTGCGAATACTACCGCTTTCAATATACAAGTCAATCAATGTTGCATCGTTTAAGGGTAATAGAGGATTGAGTGAAGAATCCAAGGATCGTAGTTTCATAAGAAAAATCATCGTATTGAGAGAGAAATACCTATTTTAGTGACTGGGTGTCGTCCTGGCTGTAACGCACGAGGCATAAGGCATTTAAGGTTTTAACTGCCTGGTGATGTGCATGACGACTGAATTTTTCTCCAAGAGGTTTGAACTGCCGGGTTATGTAGATGATGGGTTAAGCCACCTCTAATTGATATGAAACTTCAGGGGGAGGGTTTTAATGCCTCGAACATGGATCCATGAAAGTCTTGGCTTAATTTTATAATATAAAGTTTCGGGGTATCAGTCAAGGTATATCTTAGCTGACAACGGATATAGACATGGGTTAAGCCAAGTCCAAGTATTGCCCAAGTTATATCACTCCTGGATTTTAAGGTGTATGAGGCCTTAAAATGTATATCTTCAGGGATTTTCTTCAATATATCAATAGATGTTGAGGTTTCCCTTTTGCTCTGTCTGTTAAAACCTCATATTCTTAACCGACAAGTCAAAAAGAGTCATATCACATCTCACCCAAAATTTCTCCAATATCTAATGGAGAGGCATCCATATGCCATGGGAGTATATGTATCCCATAATTTCATCTCAAATTAAAAAGTCTTCATGATATCTTGTCATAGACCGTAACTTACAATGTACATGCGTAACTAACTTTAGATTCAAGAAAATATGTATATCAAACTACATAAGGTTCCTCCACATATCACATAGATAGGCATATCGGGCCTTAGGAGTATATGTATCATAGAATTTGTCTCACAATGAGATGACTTTCATATCTTCTATCATCTGTCATAAGTTAAACTTGAACATGCTTAATTGACGAGCTATTGGTATCATATCTTTCATCGTTCATAAGTTACGACATATAGGGGTTGACCAAGAAGTCAGGATTTCGAAGGCATATTGGGGCCTTTGTACGATGATTCCTAATCATATCATATCCGTCATATCATAGGGCATATCTGAGCTGGTGTTATAAACAACCATGCTCATATGTTATCGATCGTCTGTTAAGACATTTACTTAGCGTGCATTGCCGACTTTGCTATATCTTTGACATCTTCAATTTATCAAGCATTTCTTAAAGTGCACTTGCCCTTATACGAGGACTAAGAAACATACCTATCATCCAAAAGTATATCTTCAAATGCCAAACTTGCTCGGCGAATCCATCTTTCATCCAGCGTCGGCTAAGAAAACTTATCTAGCATGCATTATAAAACCAGTGCTTATCCAGCGTCAGCTCAAAACTTACTCTTGCATGAACACCTCTATCACGTGTCGGTTCAAAATCACCTTTATCAAATGTTAGTTAGCATTCACTTAGCCTCATATGACGACTAAAAACATAAGTAACCCAGGGAATATCTTCAAGGTTTTAAGCTTATCAAGCTTATCCACCATTAAGACATTTATCTGACTTGCATTAGAACCTTTGTCTAATAATCAAGCCAACTCATAGAGAATAAATAGTCTTGTGCATGTTAGGTATCAAAGGCTTCCCATTAGACTTTTGAAAAATGTAGGATCAACTCTTTCTCCATCACCTTCTTTTCTCAATTTTAGACCACTCTCTATGGGTGTATGTACTAGATTACAATTCTCCAATTTAAATTCCTTGAGAATTTATTTTGTATAAGATTTTTGTGATACAAAAATTCCATCATCTATTTGTTTAACTTCAATGCCAAGAAAATAAGACATGAGCCCAATGTCGGTCATTTCAAACTCCTTAATCATAGATTCTTTGAAATCTTTAAACATGCCCGAATTATTTCCCATATAGATCAATTCATCAACATATAAACTCGTTTCGTTATGTGGAAAGACTGGTTTACATCTTCTGCAAACAAAAATAGTGAAGCAAGAGCGGATTGCTTCAAAATGTGGAAAGCATAACCAAGGAATTCTAGTTTAGAGGAGAGTCAAGCATCACTCATTTAGCTTTGAGGACAACGTAAGCATTTCGGTTATGAAGAAAGCGTAACCACTCTTCTTGTCTTGTCTTAAATAAAGGAAGAAGTTCACTTGCGTTAGCTCCATTTTCATTTTTTCTTTATGTATAAGTGATGTCGGTGGGGTCCTGGTTTCCCTCCATGCGGGGGTGATGAAACCCTCTCTCGAACAACTGTGGAGGTCCAACGCGTGGTGGACGCGTGAGCCCTCTTACTTGCGGATAGGAAGCTGATGGCGAGAGAGATTTTTGAGACTAGAGAACGAACCGCTCTTATGCCGCTTAGGGGTTCGGTGAAGCGCCCTGGTGGATGGCCCTCTTAGAGTAATTACGAAACCCTTTGGCTGCTCATCAGAATGGTTTGGATGGGAGCCCTCCTCAGGTTCTCAATCTCTCTCTGTCTCCTTTCACTCTCTTCGTGCTATTGGGATCGGATCCTGAAGTCCCACCTCCCTGGATGCCCTTTTTGGGAGGATTTGCTAGCCGCTACAAGGGGTGTGGGTAGAAGTCGTGGGTAGAGGTCTGCGGGTTAGTACGCGTCCACGGGTTCGCAGATGGGTGCAGGCTTCCACGCGAATAGGGTCACGCATGTGGAAGTGGAAGGAGGGAGAGAGAGAGAGAGAAGGCGTGACTCGACTCGGGAAGAATGGGATGACCCGCGTGTGGGTGTGTCTTGGAGAGAGAGAGAATAAAACAAGACAAGAATGAACTAGCCTTGATTCTTCCCAGCCTTTGGGGTATTGGAGCTTAAAAAAGGGATCCTTTTGGAGCGATGTTTTGGACCTCTTTTACAAATGAGCTAAGCTTGCTTATATAGAGGATTCACCAAATGGGGGTGAATGCTCAAAAGCCAAGCTTAATTACAATTAAAGAAATTGAAAACAAATCCAAAATTTGGTGCAAATGACCAAAATGTCCCTACGATCTTTTGCCCAATTGACGAGACCGTCCCTACATGCAGGGAAGCTGGTCTTGCAACTTGCGGTAACTGTTCGTCTTTTTCAGCAACATATATTTGTTCTTCTCTTGATTGCGAGCATTTTGATTCCCTTCAATCGTGCTGTGGTGGCCCTCTTCCCCGAGGTGAAAGTCTGGCCAGTTTTGTGAATTTTGTTTGTCGATGCATTTCTGAGCTGTGTCGTTTTAGCTCCTGGCTCTTCTTGCAATTAAGAGAAGAGGTCGTTGCAGTCATTTTGCACCAAGTTGGGGTCGATTTGGTGCATATTTGCATCTTTGGTTATTTTGGAAGGTTACCGAAGAAGGGGATTCCGACAACCGCTGGATTTGCTTCTTTGGTGACCTGAGGACTTGCATCCATTGAACAGGGGATTGAATGCAAGATTCATACTAGAATGTAGCTCTATGAGAGGTGGTTCTTTTGGACTCTTTGTTTGAACTCATTTTTCAGCTAATGCGGCATAAAGAGGAAGCAGGTTAATAAAGCCTGACAAAATAGTGGAAATTTTGACAGTCTTAGAATGGCCCTATAACTGGTCATGATCTTCATAAGCACTCGAAAAGGTCACCTTCCAAGTTTAATTACAATCAGACATGCCTAAGGCAGTGAACATAAAGAAACAATTTCGAAAAAATTGATCGCTAACACCTAGAAATGGTTCCCCATGACTAGAACTATATTTTTTAAGTATCAAACAGCTATGGGACCACCACCATTGGATTCGCTATGGTCGAAAACTCCTATGGGTCAATTTTCAGCTTAATCGGGCACTCCAGGACAAAGTTATGGGTAAAATACATAAAAGGGGTAGGCTGACACTATTCCCGTGTGACCACCCTGCACCAAAACACCATTAAAGGTGGCTGTTTTCACAGTCACGAGAAGTAACTTTTAGGGCCTATATTTTACTCGTTTCATGTCGGATCACTTTTATGAACGTGTTCGTCTCGTCAAGACGAGCATTTTGATATATGGCATGCCTCGTGCCCACGCTCGAGTAGGGAGAAAAACTAAAGAGAAGTTGCATATCCCTGAAGAAAGTTTCAGAAAATTCAGCAGCAGTACGCCTCACTCCGGTGGCCAAATCATGATGCTTACATACCCGATCGGCACGAAACAAATTGCATTATGTACATAAGGTCCGAAGCTATCTCTGGTCTGAACTTCGCATATGATGAACGGTTGGATTTCACACACAGAGGCGTCAAATATGCTGTAAATTCTGGTAACTGGATTTCAATATTCCGGCAAAAAATCCATGACGACGAAATCTTCGTCTGGACACAAAATCAAGCTGTGTTTGTTGCAACGTGATCGCGACAGCATGCTTAGTGTGATTTAGTGAAGAAACCGAAGAAAAATATCAAGGAACGAGCACACTATCGATCCAAAGTTTTCAAGATTCATCCAAATTCAAGTCTCATGGTCATGGCTTAAAAACAAGATTCATGGCTTGCAGTTTGTATCAAATCGATCGCCATGCCGATCCCAACAAGAAAACATTCATCTTTCAATCAAACGGGCTTCAGAGCAACCTCGGATCAGTCATCGAAGATCACAGAAGTTCTTGAGTAACAATAAGAACTGTTCTGGATTTCCACACATTCTTAGGCAGGGGCAAAACAGTCCTTTTGCATGCAATTTTAGAATTTCTTTTAATTCAATTAAATTGTAATTATCTTCAATTTTAGGTAGTTTTTAGGCGTCCATCCATGTTTGGGCCCAATTCTATATAAACATGTAAAGCCAAATTGTAAAAGCCAAATTGTAAAAGCCAACTAGGGTTCTTTCTTCAATATTCAATAAAGACTTCAATTTTTGTTTGAGCTCGTGGGTGCATCTTGGAGAGAGAGAGAGGAGAGAGAAGAAAAGGGCTGGTACCCCTCGATAAGGTAACTTTCTCTCTCCTCCCCTCTTTCTCTTACCTCTTTCTCACTCTACTTTTCTTGTTTATCTCTCTTTCTCTCACCTCTTTCTCACACTTTTTTTCTTGTTTAGCTCTCTTTCTCTCTCCTCTTTTCTCATCTCTATCTTTCTCTCACCTCTTTTCTCATTTACCTCTCTTTCTCTCTTCTCCTCTTTACTTTCTCTCTCTTATTTTCTCATCTCTATCTCTCTTTCTCTCTCTTCTTTTCCCATATCTATCTCTCTTTCTCTCTCCCCTCTTCTTTCCTACTTTCATCTTTATCTCTTCCCTTCTCTTTCTCCGCTGGTCTATCACTTCCCTCTTTCCTTGCTTCTCTTTCTCCATTCAATCATGGCGGGCCTATCGTCTCGTGTGAAGCCTTCCTGTCCATGAGACATGAATAGTGGGGCTGGACCTCTGCCAAAGTTCTTCCTTTCTCTCTTTAGTCACAGACAGTGCTAACCTAACCCCGTCTGTGCTTCTTTATATTTCTTCTCTTCTGTCACAGACGGCGCTAACCTATCACTGCCTATTCTTCTTTCTTTCTTCTCCTTTGTCACAGACGACGTTAACCTATCGCCACCTATGCTTCTTTCTTTCTTCTCTTCTATCACATACGACGCTAACCTATCGCCGCCAGTGATTCTTTCTTTCTTCTATTCTGTCACAGACGGCGCTAACCTATCGTCATCTGTGCTTCTTTCTTTCTTCTCTTTGTTACAGACGACATTAACTAATCGCCATCTCTCTTCTGTTACACTGGTGCAAGCACATTGCTGCCTGTGTTCTTTCTCTTTATTCTCTCTTCAGGTCATAGTCGACGGAAGCCATCGCCGTCTGAGTTTTCTCCTTCCTTCTTCCATTGCTGCCCATGTCTATCTTGACCTCTTCTTTTCCCTTTAACCACTGTCACGCTCTTCTTCTTCCCTCATTCTCTTTCTCCCCTTTTTCTCTTCTCTTTCTGTCTGTTTTTCTTTCTTTCTTTCTCTTACTCTTTCGTTTAATTAAGAAGGGTCAAGACTAGCCTTCCATGGTAGTCCTGTCATCGAGACTAGCCTTCCATGGTAGTCTTGTCGTCTAGTCGGTATTGGTACTGTCGTCAGGTAGTATTATGTTGAACCGGTCTGAGTTACTGAGCCCGTTTTACTGCCACGTCGGGTCAATTACCTACTAGTTTAGCCATTATGTCGGTCTCACCATCTGGTCAAATGCTTGTCTTCCTCTTTTTGAATGTGCACAGCGGAGTACATTCCCCAAAGGCAAGGGGGGGTCCCTTGACCTACTTGTCTTATAACATTTGTCATATGTGTGTGATTGCAGAAAACAGGAAAATACAGGCCAAGGGAGGCAATTCCGATCTAGTTTTACGACTGAGTGGCTTTCATCGTGATCTAAGAGGGTACCCACACGAGCCAGCCCGAGTAAGTCCCGAACCCACCTTAAATTCCTCTCTCATCGGTTGGTCCACCTGCCCTTGCACTTGGGCAAGTTTCCCGAGAGAGCGATCTCAAAGTCCCAGGTCTCCCTGAAACTCGAGACGCGTGCCGCCTGATAATCTGGATCCAGAGGGGGAGATCGAGGTCCCTAACCTTCTTGGCGACTCCACTAGGGACTTACTCCCTTAGTCGGATCATGCTTGTTTGGCTAAATTTCTCCTTTTATTTTCTGTTTTTGCATATCACTTATGGCTTTTGGGTTCTGTAACCCATTTATCCGGATCGAGGATTTTCTTATCCCCGCATTCGCTAGTGTCCCCAAGGAACAAGTGCCTTTAACTTTGTTGCGAACCCTTCTTTTGAGCAAAGACCCCTGGATTAGTGTGAGGAGGGACTTAAAAGCCCCTCACTCCCCATCTCCTAGATCTGGTGGAACCTCCACCAAGGCGCCCTGCATCAGCAGCACATATGTTGTCATACATAGCATGCACCATGTCATTGGCAAGGCACTTGTCGGTCGTATTGCCGAGGTATGCCGAAAGGCTGCCCTGTCCCTTTCTACAAAAGGTAAACAAGTTTTCATTGCTCTTGTGGGTCGCCGCAAGGCTACCCCCGACATTCCTGCACCACCACGAGGCTCTATCCCTAGAGGCTTGACACATCGAGACGGAGACCCTGCAGCCTCCACCTCTCACACACACTATAAGGCTCATGGGTCACCCACTTGAGTCACACCTCTTGGCAACCCTTATGTTACCTTAAGTCAGTGTCTAAGATAAGATCTCCCAAGGCTAGGTCCTGCACCTGTTCTCTTACAGACACTTGCTCGCAGTTCTCGGCCTCCTAAGGCCAGATCACTTACTCAAGCCCAGGGTGAGCCTCAGGTCCCCAGTGATCCTTCTTCAAGGGGCGCACACCCGCCGCTATCACAAACAGCCCCTCACCTTCGACTCAGGCATCCCCATGAGTCAACCCTGCTCATACTTGCTCCTCCTTCTTTGAGAAAGCACCTTCATCCTTGGTACTCCAAGACCTTCCCTAAGAGTACCATCCTGAACCAGCCCTGTCATTTTGATCATGTCTCTGGGCCCACAAGAGAGCTCGGGGCAAAGACCTGTTGGAAGATCAAGTCCTTCTTCTTCCCAGCCTAGACTAACCCAGCCTCTGGCCCTCATCCTTTGCCACACTTGATGGAGACGTCTCTCTCTTGTGTAAGAAGAGCCCACTAGCCGCAGTCCCGATCACTGTTTTGGCGTGAGGTTCATGAAATCCTAAAAGCTAAATGTGATAGGGGTCTACGAATTCTGACCAAGAAAATGACCAAGGTGGTCGGGGAAGCCAGCCCTCTGATGATCCTCTTCACCTATACCCCTTCTACCCTCTTCAGATGAAGAATCCTAAAGAAGAAGTACATGTGCCCTGCACTGTGGTTAGTGTCATAGAACTGGTCCTCACGCGATCAGCATACAAGAGTCAAGTTCAGTCGGGGCATGCTGACCTATTTGTCGTGTGCGACCTGTCAAGTTCGCAAGCCCTCAACTGCAATTAAGGTTGTCCTCCCTGGAGAAACAGTCAACGTGATGGTTATAAACGAACCTAACTCGCAGGAAGACTGCATGAACAAGTTCGAAGATATGGTGTGTGCAATGATGGAGAATATTGAGTGTATAGATGTCGCACGACAATCAGCTAACCATGAAGTCAATTCCTACCACTCAGATGGTGCACCTCTAAGGCAGCCCTTCCCTTTGCATCACAGGGCAATTTTGTCCCTCACCATGTCTCACAGGCAGACATCGATGCTATGGTGACTCATAGCTTAAAGAACAGACAAATTCCGAGGATACAGAGTGCAACGCCTTATCAAAGGCCGTACCCTTCATATATTGACCAGGTCTTGTTTCCCTCAGATTGCAAGAAAGGAAAGTTTCCCCTATTCAATGGAACCACATCTCCCAACTAGCATATCGCCCACTTCCAAGAAGCATGTCGAGAAACAACGATTGATGGGAGACTTCTTCTCCATTAGTTTGTTGAAACCCTTGATGGCCCAACTTTTCGATGGTATGCTCGACCCCCTCCAAACTCAGTACATACATGGGAGGAAATGGAGAAGCTATTCCATCAGCATTTCTATGAGGTTGAGAGAGAGGTTCAAACCATTGAGCTTCTCACTCTGACCCAAGACCCCGATGAGCCCGTTGACCAATTTATATCAAGATGTAGAAATTTGGCTGCTCATCCAATGCCTACGATGGAAGCGGTTCAAACATGTATACAGAACATGCGACCTGAGATTGCTCTACATGTAGAGGCCTCGAATCTGACTTCTGTGTCAGAGCCGATCTCTAAATCAGTCCACATAGAAAACCTATCATACCACCACGGCGGGTCGCAACAATCGTTTGCAAGCTCCGGAAATAACGGAGGCAATGGCAACTCTCGGACTAACACCCGTGGCAACCAACCAAAAAGAGTGATCAGTGCAGCCATCTCAGTCAGTGATCCAAAGAAAGCTCCCTCCCAAACTTTGGACCTCTCTAAAGGGGTGAGCACATCAAAGATAATGCCTCAAGCAGGCAAGCAACAACAGTCATACAACCGAGTACCCCCGTCGGTGAATCTTAATTGGGATGATTATTTCACCAAGCATAGGAACAAGGTCTAACCCTTTGAGAAGGAATGGGTCCCTGCGCTATTCTGATTATTGTTGGAACAAAACATGATCGAGCTTCCAGAAGCCAACTTCCCTGAGCAAGCTGGGCTCGATACTCAGGCGAATTACTGTGCTTACCATCGAAGGATCAATCAACCCACAGATGATTGCTTCACACTAAAGGATATCATCGAGGCCCTGACTCAGAATGGCCAGATAAAGCTTGAAGACATAAAGAAGGCGTTCGGGGCAGCAAAAGCCTCCCATGCAATAACCGTCCAAGAGGAAGACGAAGCCCTGATATCCTTCATACCTTTTATGTTATAATACTTTAGGAAGGCCTAATCACTCCAAAACTGGCAAGACAGCCCCGACACCTTGTCTTGGGAACTGAGGATCATTGGTGCTCATACCACCAGACATGGGGCCACTAACCGGCTTCCATAATATACTAGTAAAGAAAATGCAAGAATGTTAAGAGTCTTACGACATCCCTGTAAGTGCTCCCCAAGTCACTGCTCCACTGGTGCAAGAGGCCCTTCCAAGAAAAGATTCATGTAATAATGATTCAGAACCTGCTGAACCCTCGACTTCAAAGCCATGTGTAGTCCACCATGGGTGAAGTAGTCTCATATCCTTAAGGCGAGAAGCAGATCAGCAAGCTAGGACTGTTCACAAGCCTAGCGAGATGAATCAAGCACCACCACAGAAAACTAGAAGAAGACGGGCACCAAGGGATGCTCGCTGGTGAAACAAGACGGCTCAACCGCAAGTTGAGGAGGAATTTCTCAGGCCCCTTACCCCACTACCAACTTTACTGGATTTTATCCCTGGCACAATCCTCTTTCCTTCCTCATCCCTTCAAGAGGAGTCCAATGAGGGTGACGACGTTAAAAGCTCCCCAATGGTCTAAGTAAAGGAAAGATCTAAAAGAGCCCCTGCACATGTCCAATTCTCGTGATGACGTAAAAAGCTGCCCAGATCGGTCCGATGAGGGGAATGACCTTAAAATTTCCAAGTTTCTGACTCTTCTCCTGCTTCTTCTTCTACTTCTCATTTTTCTTCTTCTTTGTCTCGTGCAGGTACAACCTTGAAATGTCCAGACTTCGAGGCTCTCGACTAAGAATTCAAAGGAATCAACATAAGTAGGACGCAACATAAACAGTTGAAAAAGATCCTGGCCCAAGCAGCTGGATTCTTAACAGTCACTGACACACTCGCTGCTAAAGCCAAAGCAGAGCCACCTTCTTTAAAGAAGCACAAAAAGTCAAAGCCAAAGAAACCTCAGTGGTCCCCTGAGCCCGACTTTGAGCAAAGAGTGAAAGAATCAAGGGGGCAAAGGTTCTACTCACGAGAAGCTTGCCATATGGTATAAGTTTATGAAGTACCAGCTGGCTCGGGGCAAACACTGTAGACACTCGTGTAAAGACTGTGTGATTTGTACGAGGACGCTCCTCATCCCATAATCGTCGAATATCAAATTCTCTGTAATCTCCAAGTCAAACTCCTGCAGCTTGAGATGCAGTCTATATTTACGGAAGATCCTTATGTTCCTCAATTTGGGAAAGCTACAGACATTATGATCCACCCTGGGATGTCAGGATCATGGGTCTCTGCACTTGAGCTTGATTAAAAGGCCTCTGAAAACAACGATGAGGAGTTGCAAGAGGCCCCAGAAGAGTGGGAAGAAGGCGGTCAAGCCACAACCGACGAGCTCGAGGAGATAAATCTTGGAGACGAAGCCGACCCCAGGCCCACTTTCATTTCAGCGAATATGTCTCCAGAAGAGAAAGAAGATTTCACTACTTTATTACGAGCAAACAAGGACATCTTTCCTTGATATTACTATGAGATGCCTGGTTTAGACCCTCAAGTCGCCATACACTGTCTTGACATTGATTTGACTGTCAAACTTGTCAAGAAGAAATCAAGAAGGTTCAAGCCTGACCTCGAAATGCAGATAGATGTCGAAGTGACCATACTCAAACAAGCAGGCTTCATTCGTGAAGTCAAGTACCCGAAATGGCTTGCAAATGTCGTTTCAATCATGAAGAAGAAGGGCCAAATTAGGGTTTGAATCGACTTTCGCATTTGGATACCGCCTGTCCTAAAGATGACTTCTTGCTGCCATTGACTGAGATGCTCATTGATTCTATGGCTTACTTCCAAATATTTTCCTTCATAGATGGGTAGTCCAGTTATAATCAAAAATTGAAATGTGCTTTTGGTGTTCGTTTGGGAAGTTCTTGGGCTTCATTGTCAAACATCGAGGGCTTGAAGTTGAGCCGATCAAGATCAAGGCGATCCAAGAAATGCCGTCACCAACTGCACTGCAAGAACTGCACTCCCTTCAAGTGCAAGTGGCGTACATCCGCAGGATCATCTCAAACCTCTCAGGTCACCGTAAACCCTTTACACACCTGTTAAAGAAGGATACCCCATTTATCTGGGATGAAGCGTGCTAGGGGCACTTGATGGCATCAAGCAGTATTTGCTCAATCCCCTCGTGCTTTCTACACCAGTGTTGGGAAAACCATTCATCCTGTACGTGACCGCTTTAGACAAGTCACTTGGGGCATTGTTGGTGTAGAACAATGACGAAGGAAAAGAGACCGCATTGTATTATCTCAACCGTAGGATGCAAGGGGCCAAGAAGAATTATCCCCCATAGAGAAGATGTGCTTGGCCCTGATCATCATGGTACAAAAGCTCCGCCACTACTTGCTTGGTCATGAAGTGAAACTTATATCAAAAGCAGATCCTGTAAAATTTCTCATGACACGCCCATGCTTGTCAGGACGCCTTGCTAATTGGGCATTATTGCTGATGGAATTCAACATCACGTATGTCTGACAAAAGGCCATAAAGAGCCAAGCCCCGGCCAATTTTCTCGCAGCATACTCCATACCAGCGGAATCTTCATTATCAAGAGACCTCGCTAATGAAGAACTATTTTGTGCAAAGCTTGCTCATGTGTGGGAATTGTACTTTGATGGAGCCTTCCAATCAGATTGAGGAGGTGCCGGGGTGGTATTCCTATCCCCGAAAGGCGGAGTATTGCCACTTACTTTCTTTCTCGTCGAGGCCGGTTCCCATAACGAGGTAGAATATCAGGCCCTTATAATTGGGTTGGAGATAGCCTTCAACTAGACTTGGAGCAACTCAAGATCTATGGCGACTCTAAGTTGGTTATCTGACAGCTCAAGGGGATCTATGACGTGAGAAAAGACACTCTCAAGCCTTATCACGATACTACAAAATCATATATGGCTCAGTTTGTGGACATATCCTTATGTCACATCCCCAGGAGGCTAAACTCGTAACCTGAGGCAATCGCAAAACTCGAGGCTACAATTCAATTGTCCTCATCAGGACCCACGCTCATTTGGGTGGCAGAATGGAGACACATTGAACTAAGAACCTAGGTCGACGCGGATGCTGAGAGAAATTTCTTCCTTGAGTGCCCTCCTTATCCATTCGGAGCACTTCTATCAGCTAAAGAAGTAATTAAGACTGAACAAGAAATAGCACGGAGTCAAGGAGCTAATGCTCGAAACCAAGAATTAGATTTCTTCGACCCAATATGTGTGGAAATTGAGCAAGTAAAAGATTGGAGAGAGCCCAATACTAGTTTTCTAAAACATGGCAGGTTCTGGGAAGATCGTGCCGAACACAACAGTGTACATCAAATTCTACCAAGTATACTCTCCTCAAAGGAGATGCTCTCTTTAGATGGTCATTTGATGATATTCTTCTTAGATGTGTGGATGTGCAATAAGTAAATAAGGTGTTAGAAGAAGTACACTCAGGGATTTGTGGACTACACCAGTCTGGTCCTAAGCTTATGAACGGATATGAAGATTGGGGTATTATTGGCCTTCCATGATTGCTGATTCCTTAAACTATGCTAAGAAGTGTTAGGTGTGCTAAGTACATTCAAGACTTGTTCACCAACCTCCAGAGCCCTTACATGCATCATGGCCCTTTTCACAATAGGGTATGGATATTGTAGGCCCATTGACCCTTCTTTGGCAATGGGTCATGTCTTTATTCTAGTTGCAATAGATTATTTCTCCAAGTGGGCTGAAGAGGTCCCCCTTAAGCAAGTTCCTGGGACAACAGTGGCCAACTTCGTTCCACATCACATTATATATCGGTTTGAGGTACCTGATCGGATTATCTTGTACAATCGCCCTCAATTTTGAAGTCATCATATTGATAGCGTGGTTAACCAGTTTGGTTTTGAGTGAAAGTGCTCTATTATGTACCACCCTCGGGCGAATGGCTTAGCTAAGGCCTTTAATAAGACTCTGTGCAATGTTTTAAGGAAGTCAGCATCAAAAACAATTAAGAACTAACACGAGAAGCTTCCCTAAACACTATGGGCTGAAGCACTTTAAAAGGCCGCCTGCTAAGTTTCATCACAATCCGACGTGTCTAACACAGTGTAAAAAAATAAATAGTTTCGAAAAAATCAATCTCTAGCACCCTGAAATGGATCCCATAACTACAGCTCTATTTTTGATGCATCAAACTGTAGTAGGCCTACCGCCAATGGATCTGACACTTTCGAGCCTGTGGGTCAAGTTTCGGCTTAATCGTGCACTCCAGGATAAAGTTATGGGTAAAAGACCGAAAAGAAGAAGGCCGCACACTATTCCCGTGCGCCCTCCCTACAAAAAATCACCATTAAAGGTGACTATTTTTGCAGTGTCGGGCAATAACTTTCGAAGTCCATATCTTATTCGTCTCAAGTCGAATCATACTCAAATTTTGTGAACTTGTTCGTCTCGTCAAGACAAGCGTTTCGATATTTAGCACACCCCGTTATGATTCCCGAGCAGGAAGAAAATCTAGAGAGAAGTTGCTAATCCATGAAGAAAGTTGCAGGAAAATCCTTTGCGACACGCCTCGCTCGAGTTGTCAAATCACGACCCTCGCGCATCAAATTGACGCGAGACAAATTCCATCACGTGTGTAAAGTCTAGGGCTACCATTGGTTCGATCTTTGTATATGATGAATGGTCAGATTTCTCACACGAAAGCAACAAAGTGACTGTAAATTTCGGCACCGGAATTCCAAATTCCGACTAAAACTCCAAAGTGGAAAAATCTTCGTCTGGGCACGAAATCAAGCTTCGTTAGTTGCCATGCGATAGTGACGACATGCTTAGTGTGATTCAGCGAAGAAATTATGGAAAAACATCAAGGAACAAGCACACTATCGATCCGAATTTTTTATGATTCATCAAAATTTCAAGTCGCATGATCGTGGCTTAAAAACATGATCCATGGTTCGAAGTTGGTGTCAAATCGATCGCCATGCCGAGCCCTATAAGAAAAGAATCATCTTTTGGAAAAATAGGCACCAAAGTAACACTGGATCATCCACGAAAGATCATGCACGTTCTAGGGCAACAGTAGGGACTGTTTTGAAATTCCACGTATTGTTAAGCAGGGGCAAAACAGTCATTTTGCACCCATTTTTATAATTTATTTTTATTCAAAATAATTGTAATTATCATCAATTGAGATAGTTTTTAGGCACCCACCCATGTTTGGGCCCAATTATATAAATACATGCTAAATCTATATGTAAAAGGCCACTCGCTGATTCCCCCTTAAGTATTCAATTGATCAATAAAGTTCGTATTTCTTCATTGAATTAGTGGGTATGTCTTGAGAGAGAGAGAGGAGAAAGAAGAAAAGGGTCAGTACCCTTTGGTAAGGTAATTTTCTCTCTCCTCCTTTCATCTCTCTTTCTCTCTCCTCCTCTCGTCTCTATCTCTTTCTCTCTCCTTCTCTCGTCTCTATCTTTTTCTCTCTCCTTCTCTCATCTCTATCTCTTTCTCTCTCCACCTTTTTTCTCTCTCTTGCTTCCTCTCTCTTTTCTTTCTTCTTCTTTTCTCGTATTCTCTCTCTTCTTCCCTGTGAACACGCACGGTTGTGGCAGAATCGTGCATGTCATCTTCTTCCTTTTCTTTCTCGAATCCATACGGCGATGGCAGCGTTGTGTGTGTCCCATTCTCTCTCTTTCTTCTTCTTCTTGATCTTTCTCTATATTTCTCTCTAACTGAATGTGCATGACGATGGCAACGCTATGCACAAACCTCTCTCTCTATTTTACTTTCTCTATCTCACACACACAACGATGGCAATGTCATGTGTGTTTTTTTCTCTCTGTTCTTCTCTTTGCTCTACTTTCTCTTTGTTTCTCTCTCTGCCTAAACATGCACGGTGATGGCAACGTCATGCACAAATCTCTTTCTTCTCTCTGCTCTATCTTTCTCTTTATCTCTCTTTGTCTGAACATGCACAACGATGCCAACACCGTGCAAGAATCTCTCTTTCCTTATTCTTCTCTCTCTGACACCCACGGTGGTGGCAACACTGTGCATACCTCTTTCTTCTCCTATTTCCTTATTCTTCTCTCTCAGACACCCACGGCAGTGGCAGCTTGTGCATACCTCTTTCTTCTCCTCTTTCCTTATTCTTTTCTCTCTGATACCCAGGATGGTGGCAGCGCCGTGCATACCTCTTTCTTCTCTTCTTTCCATATTCTTCTCTCTCTGACACCCACGGTGATGGCAGCGCCGTGTGTACCTCTTTCTATTTTTTCTTTCTCTTCCCTCAAACTCTCTCTACCTTTCTTGTCTTCACTCTAATTTCTTCTCTCTCACCTCCAGTCGTTCACGATGATGCTCATCGATGGGTATGACGTTCTTAGCCTTCCTTTATCTTCTGAAAATATGTGCAGTGAGTTGGGCCTTAACCCGAGTGGCGGGCCGAGCCTCTGTCCAAATTTCCCCTTTCTCATGTGGTGTACGGCGATGCTCATCACCGTGCATGACATTCATTTCTCATCCATGTCTCTCTCTTTATCATGGATGGTGGAAGTCCATCTCTATCCATATTCTTTCTCCCTCCTCTTTCTTCTGTCATGGACGGCAGAAGTCCATTACCGTTCATGTTCTTTTTCTCTCAGCTTCTCTCTATCATGGACGGAGGAAGTCCATCACCGTCCATGTACTTTCTCTCTCCTATTTCTTCGTCATGGACGGTAGAAGTCCATCGTCGTTCATGCTTTTCTCTCTCTTCTTCTCTTTTCTCTCTCTTCTTTCTCTTCTCTAATATTTCTCTCTTCTCTCTCTCTTTCTCTCTTTGCTTTTCTTATCCCTTATCTCCCTCTTTCTTCTTCTTCTTCCTCTCTCATTTGACAAAGGGACAAGTCTAGCACTGTCACAGTAGTCTCGTCGTTGAGCAGTAATGACGTCATGTTGGTCTAAGTTACCGTGCCTGTCTTGCTGCCACATCGAATTAGCTGTTGTGTAGGGTTGGTCAGTGCTAGTGTTTTGTCGTCGAGTAGTATTGTCACCGTGCCGGCGTTACCGTACCGTCTTGCTACCACGTCAGGTCAATCATCATGCCAATCTAGCCATTGTGCTAGGCTAGTAACCCAATCAAATGTCTCTTTCTTTTCCTCTTCTTCTCTCTTCTCTCTTCTTCCTTCTTCCAACCCTCATCTCATCATCTCTTCTCTTTTCACCTTTGAATGTATTCGTCGGTGCACATTCACTCAAAGACAAGGTGGGGTCCCTCGGCCCTCTTGTCTTGTAAAATTAACCATGTATTTGTAATTGCAAAAAATAGGAGAACAAAGGCGAAAGGAGGCGATTGCAAACCAGTTGTAAAACTGGGGGGGCTTTCTTCGTAATCTAAGAGGGTGCCCATGCGAGCTAACCCAAGTATGTCCCGAACCCACCTTAAACTCATATCTCATCGGTTGGTACACCTGCCCTTTCTCCTGAGCGAGGTTCCCAAGGGTGCGATCTCAAAGTCCCGGATTCCGTCGAAACCCGAGATGCGTGCGTCAGATCATCCAGATCCGGATGGCGAGATCGAGGTACCTAACTAGCTTAGCGATTCCACTGGGGACTTACTACCTCTTCGTCGGATAGTCCTTGGCGAGTTTCTCCTTTGTTTTTTTGTTTTCACACACACATGGCTTTGGGGTTCTTTAACCCATTTATCCGAATCAGGTATTTTTGATCCTCGCATTAGCGAACATCCCCCCGGAACAAGTTCCTTGAACTTCGTCCCCAACCTTCCTTTTGAGCAAAGACCCAGTGTCTATCTCCCAGGACTTAACCTGAATAGGCATGAGGAGGGACTTAAAGGTCCCTAACTCCCCATCTCTTTGCCCTGGTGGAATTTCCACCAAGGCGCCCTACATTGGTAGCACATCTGCTACCACTCACAACATGCACCTTGTCACCGACAAGTCACTTGTCGGTCGCATTACCCAAGTACGCTGGAAGGCTGCCCAGTCCCTTTCTGTAAAAGGCAAGAACGTTGTCATTGCTTTTGTGTGTCGCCGTAAGGCCACTTCCCACAATCCTGTACCACCACAGGTCCCTATGCATAGAGATTCAACACATCGAGGAGGAGATCCCGAGGCCTCCACCTCTCGCACACACTCTAAGACTCATGGGTCATCCACTCGAGTCACACCCCAGGGCATCCCTTGTGCTACCTTGAGTACGCGTCCAAGATCAGGCCTCCTTGGGCCAAAACCCGTACGCATGCATATGCATCTCACTGCTCGGGGAAACGCCATCGTATTGCCAACCCAAGCACATGGAAGATGACCTCTTCGTCCTTCCTCTCAGCACACACTTGCGCACCTTGTAAGGGGAAAGCTTCCACTTGTTCCGTTACAAACACGTGCTCGCAGTTCTCGGCCTCCTAAGGCCAGACCACCAGTTCGATCCTGGGATGACCCCCAAGTCACCTGGAATGCTACTTCAAGGGGTGTACACGTGCCACCTTCCCAGGCCACTGCTTGCTCTCGACCCAAACATCATCGAGAGTCGCTCCTGTCTTCTTCTGCCCTTTCTTCTCCTAACAAAAACCTCAAGACCTGGTACTTGCAGGTTTTCCGTAAGAGTACCATCCTCAGCCAGCCTCATCAAGTCCGCTATGCCTCTGAAGTCCACAAAGGAGCTTGGGGAAAAGGCCTGATGATTGATGAAGGTCTTTAACTTCTAGGCAACAGCCCAAGCTGGCCCCGGTCCAAGGTCCACATTCACTGCCCTATCTTATGGATACGACCCTCTCATGCTCTAAGAAGGTAGGTCAACCTCGACCCCAATCTCAGTTTTGTAGAGAGGTCTATCGCAGTCTAAAGCTCAAGCAAGACAGAGGATTGCAGATCCTGATTAAGGAGCTGACCATAAAGGTCAGGGCACCGAGCTTCAAAGGTCTCCTTCTTGAAAATCCCTTCTACCCTCTTCAAATCACAAAGACTGAAGAAGAAGTGAGCGAATCATGCACCGTGGTCAGCACCATAGAAGACAACCCGACCACACAGTAGCCACGGTCCCAAGACCGTCAAGAACCGGTCCTCACACGGTCCGCATACAAGAGTTGAGTCTAGTCGGGGCATGCTGACCAATCTACCACGTGTGACTTGTCAAACTCGGAAGCCCTCAACTGCATCTAAGGCTGACCTCCCTCGAGAAACGGTCAACGTCATGATTGTAAACAAGCCTGGCGACTCTCAAGAAGCATGCATGGAAAGCTTTGAAGAAATTGCTAAGCAACTTTGTTTTTCAAAATATCTTTCTCTTTTCAAAATTTTCACTTTATGTCATGTGATCGTGGGTTTCTTTAGACTTGCATGTGTGTGCATGACCCATAGTAGTATCTAGGATGGCCGCGGGGCCGGTCCCTTGTGTGGTGAGGGGCAGAGTCCGTGTGGCGTCCCCCTGTTTAGCTGGTGAGGCTGTCGGCCCCCCCATATGCATGTGTGTTTTCTTGGAGAACGTCCTATCGTCTTAAGAGTCTCGTGCCAGTGTAACTTTCTTATTATATCATAACATATTACACTACCAACGGCAACCCGTTGCGTAGTTCCTTATACAAAATCTCAAAATCTCATGTCACACAACCAATGGGCGACCCATTGCATAGTGCTTCATATCACAGTCTCATCATATTAGATTCCCACTACCAATGGATGTCTCATTGCGTAGTGGTTCATATCACAATCTCATCATATCAGCTTCCCATTACCAATGGATGTCCCATTGGGTAGTGGTTCATATCACAGTCTCGTCATATCAAATTTCAACCATACACATGCATATCTCATAAACATTCAATCATGCCTAAGCATGTTTATCACAATTATACAAGAGTTCATGAGCATTCAGTGTATCGTAAGCATGCATATTCAATAATCCACAACAGAACAAAATTTTCATTATGAAGGCCTCTTAAAAATTTGTCTTAACTTCCACTCCATGGCTATTTTAGTCATAGTCCCAAAACCAACTTAAAAGTAAACTAATACACCTTTCATTTATAAGTGGTTTAGCGTTATTCAGGGACATATGGATCAGTGAATAGTCGTTCATAAGACAAGCGACATTTCTGAAACTTCGCTGTAATTGATAACAGTGACATATGCATGCAAATAGATGCATAATTCTCAAATCACAGAGAATTTTAACATAGTTTCTATACCAAATTTTATGTAGACACGTCCATATTTCAAATAAAAGTAGTTTGAAGTCATTTGAACACTATTTGGTTTGTCAAAAGTTCAGTGTAAAATGAGCAGCAGTCTTGGAAACTACTGCAACTGATAACAGTGACATGTCTATACAAACAGAGGCATAATTTCCAAATTTTGAAGAATTTTGATATGGCTTCCAAACAAAATTTGAAGTACACACATCCATATTTCATTTAAAAGTGGTTTTAAGTCATTTCGACACTATTTGTTCAGCGAACAATTCAGTATAAAATAAGCAACAGTTCTGGAAATTACTGCAACTGATAACAGTGACATGTCCACACAAATAGAGACATAATTCTTAAACCATATGGAATTTCAACATGATTCCATAACAAAATATGAATAGACAAATTTATATTTCATTTAAAAGTAGTTTGAAGTCATTTGGGCACCATTTGATTAGTGAACAGTTCAGTACAAATCGTGTAGAGTTCCTGGAATTTCACAGCAAAGCTTTGATATAAATCATAAGGTGATCAATAACTTCCAAATTAACATGGATATTAACGCAAAAACTTTTTCATCTTAATTTAGACATACAGGGCTACTCTTCCACATGTTTTCATGACCAATATAGTTATTTTCAGTACTAAATTCATCATGCCAATGAGGACTAAAATTCTGTAAAAACAGTTCACAAACACACACAATTTAACTAGCATGCATCCATATTCCCATCAAAATTACACTTATACTTTGCTTAATTTTCATGCTTTAATCAAAACAATGGAAACATGAGTGTTAAGTCCACTTACTTGTGCTCCAATGTGTCCCAAAGTCCCCCACACAGTCAAGTCCCAAGCTCTTCAACAATGGCTCAAAGGGGTGGCAACTCTAAGTGTTGAGAATAGGTTCTCAAGAGTGAGAGATGAACAAATGCCTGGGGGAGGAGAGAAGGGGTTTAAGTATGCCAAGAGGGGGAAGATGGCAGCTCGGATTTGCCACGTGGCACTCACAGTGCCATGCAATTGAACAGGTAGCATGCAAGACAGCGTGCAACAGACAAGTGGTCCTCAGTGGCATGCATGGGCTTGGAGGTATCACTCCTTGCACGCACGGCGACCTCTCGTCTTGCACGCATGACGACCTCTCTCCTTGTACGCATGGCGGCCTCTCTCCTTGCACGTACGATGGCCTCTCTCCTTGCACGCACAGCCGCCTCTCTCCTTGCATGCATGGCAGCCTCTCGTCTTGCATGAACGGCGGCCTTGAGTGCACGGCGGTGCTCACATTGCTGCGCTCGCTCACACTACCACACGCTTACACACTGCCGCGCACTATTGTGGTCTTACTGCCGTGCACGCCAACAAGCCAAAAATATGGGTTGTTCCATCATATATAATTCGATCTTGAGCATTCTATTAGTGAGGTTATGGAGTTCACTTGTGATCTTTAATTGCATTCCACGTGTACCATATGCATTTCTATCATTATTTTTGTACCATATGGAGGCTCATGGGTCATCCACTCGAATCACACCTCGGGGCAGCCCTTGTGCTACCTCGAGTAACCACTCAGGATCAAGTCGCCTTAGGCCGAAACCTGTGCGCATGCATATGCATCTCACTGCTCGAGGCAATGCCGTCGCGACACCAACCCAAGCACATGGAAGACGACCTCTTCATCCTTCCTCTCAGCACACACTTGCGCACCCTGTAAGGGGCAGGCTTCCACCTATTCCCTTATAGACACATGTTCATAGTTCTTGGCCTCTTGAGGTTAGACCACCTGTTCGAGCCCGGGCTGACCCCCAAGCCACCCGAAATGCTACTTCAAGGCATACACGCGCCACCTTCCCAGGCCATCGCTTGCTCCCAACCCAGACAGCATCGAGAGCCGGTCCTCTCTTCTTCCACCCTTTCTCCTCCCAGCGGACATCTCAAGACATGGTCCTTTAAGGTTTTCCCCTAGAGTACCATCCTCAGCTAGCCTCATCAGGTCCATTATGCCTCTAGAGCCCACAAAGGAGCTCGGGGCAAAGGCCTAATGATTGATGAAGTTCTTCAACTTCGAAGGCAGCAGCCCAAGCTGGCCCCCATCCAAGGTCCACATTCGCTGCCCCATCTCATGGACACCACTCTCTCATGTTCTAAGAAGACGGGTTAACCTCGACCCTAGTCTCCATTCTAGAGAGAGGTCTATCGCAGTCTAAAGCTCAAACAAGACAAAGGACTGCAGATCCTGATTAGGGAACCGACTAGAAAAGCCGGGGCACCCAGCTCCAAGGGTTTCCTCCCTCAAAATCCCTTCTACCATCTTCGAATCACAGAGACTGAAGAAGAGGTGCAAGAATCTTGCATTGTGGTTAGTGTCATAGAAGACGACCCGACCACCCAGCAGCCACGGTCCCAGACCGTAAACAACCATTCCTTACACGCTCAACATACAAGAGTCGAGTCTAGTCAGGGCATGCTGATCCCTTGCTGACCGATCTACCACATGTGACCCGTCAAGTTCAAAAGCCCTCAAATGCACCTAAGATTGACTCCCGAGAGAAAAAATCAGCGTAATGGTGGTAAATGAACCGAGCGACTCAAAGGAAGAGCACATGAATAAGTTCGAAGATATGATGCGCGTAATGATGGAGAAGATGATCACATAGATGTCATGCGACACTTAGCTAACCATGAGGTCAACTCCTGTCACTCAGATGATGTACCTCCAAGGCAGCCTCCTCCTCCTGCCTCACAGAACAATTCTGTCCCTCACCCCATCTCACAAGTAGACATCGATGCTATGGTAACTCATAGCTTAAAGAACAAGTAGATACCAGGAATATAGGTTGCAACGCTTTACCAAAATCTGTAACCTTCTTACATTGACCAGGTGTCGTTTCCCTCAAATTACAAGAAAGGGAAGTTTCCTCTGTTCAATGGTACCACATCCCCACACCAGCATATCGCCCATTTCCAAGCGGCATGCCAAGAGACAGCAACTGACTGGAGACTTCTTCTCCGTCAGTTTGTTGAAACCCTTGGTGGCCCAGCTTTTCAATGGTATGCCCAGCTTCCCCCAAACTTAGTATATACTTGGGAGGAAATGGAGAAACTGTTGCACCAATGCTTCTATAAGGTTGAGAGAGAGGTTCAAACCATCGAGCTTCTCACTTTAACCCAAGATCCAGATGAACCATAGATCAATTCATAGCAAGGTGGAGAGATTTAGCTGCTCATCATTCTAATCCCTGGCCTGAGAAGGAAGCAGTTCAGACCTGTGTGCGAAACCTGCGACCTGAAATCGCTCTGCATGTCGAGGCCTCCAACCCGACCTCCATGTCAAAGCTGATCTCTAAGTTAGTTCATATTGAGATTCTGTCACTCCACCGTAGTGGGACATGACAACAGTCTTCAAGCTCGAGAAAAAATGGTAGTTCTCGAACCAACTCCCGGGGCAACCTGCAAAAAGGGGTGATCAGTGCAGCTGTTACTATCAGTGATCCAAAGAAAGCTACCTCTCAGACTTTGGACCTCTCCGAAGGGGTAAGCACAACAAAGAGAACACCTCAAAAAAGCAAACAACAGTTGTCGTACAACTGAGTCCCCCCACCTACAAACCTTAATCAAGATGACTATTTCACCAGACACCAGAACAAGGTTTATCCCTTTGAAAAGGAATGGCTTCCTGCACTGCTCCAACTATCGCTGGAATAAAACATGATCGAGTTGCCCAAGATCAAGTTCCCCGATCAAGCTGATCTTGACACGCACGCAAGATACTGTGCTTATCATCAAATGATAATCACTCTATATAAGAATGATACATGCTTAAAGATATCATCGAGGCTCTGATCCAAAAGGGTTAGATCAAGCTCGAAGAACTCAAGAAAGCATTCGGGACAACAGAAGCATCCCACGCAGTGACAGTTCAGGATGAAGATGCGGCACCTAGCATCCTTTGCGCCTTGTTTTCCATGATGCTTCAAGAAGGCCTCATCATGCCAAAACCAGTAAGAAAACCCAAACACCGGACTCAAGGAGCCGAGGGTCTTTGGTGCCCATATCATCAGATATCGGGGCATGACCTAAGCGAATACTTAACTTCCATGACTTATTAGCAAAGAAAATGCAGAGAGGCTAAGAAGTTGGTGACGTTCCAAACAGAGATCCCCAAATCTCTCCTCCACTAGAGGACCCCTTTACTCAAGATCTCGAAAATGATAATTCGTACCCTGTTCTAGCCATGTTTGAGGCGATGCTCCAGCAAGGACTCATCACTCCTACGCCTGCAAGGTAGCCCAAGAACCTTGTCAAGGGATCGAGAATCATTGATGCCCATACCATCTGATATGGGGCCATGAGCTAAATGAATGTTATGGGTTCAAAGCCGTGGTTGTGGAAAAAGTTCAGGTAGATCACATTGCTTATGCTGAACACTGGCAAGTCGATACTTCCACTCAGGAGAATGTCCCAGTACAAGACTCCTATGATGGAGCCTTTGATCCCGCTGAACCCTCGACCTCCCAGCCATGGAAAGTCCATCATGGGTAGAGCAAGTTTAAGTCTCTAAAGCGAGAAGCCATTCGTCAAGCTAGGGCTGTTCACAAACCTAGCAAGGAAGACCGAGAACCTCCAAAAGTGACTAGAAGAAGACAAGTACCAAAGGCTGCTCACTGGAAGAACAAGGGTCCTCAGCCACTGGTCGAGCCAGAATTCCTCTAGCCTCTTCCTCCCTTGCCGACTTTAAAAGACTTCATCCCGGTCGCCGTCGACCTTGTCCCTTCGTCTCATCAAGAGAATACCCTTGAGTCATCTACCCCTGAGTCATCTCTTACTCGGGGCATGTCCAATGAGGGTGACGACGTTAAAAGCACTCCCCAATAGTCTAAGCAAGGAAAAGACCTGAAAGACCCCCTGCACACGTCCAATTCTGACGATGACATAACAAGTTGCCCAGATCGGTCAAATGAAGGGAACGTCCTTAAAAGTCCCTCACCTATTGACCCTTCTCTTTCCTCCTCTTATTCTTCTTGTTCTTCTTTTCCTTCTTCTTCTATGTCTCCTGCAAGTGTAACCTTGAAATGTCCAGACTTTGAGGCTCTTGACAGAGAGCTCAAAGGAATCAACATAAGCAAGATGTAACAGAGGCGCTAAAAATGACATTGGCCCAGGTGGATGGACTCTTAACAGTTGCTGATGCATTGGCAGCTCAAGCTAAGTTAAAGCCATCCTCTTTTATCAGGAAGCACAACAAGTCAAAGTCAAAGAAACCCTAGTGGCCTTCGGAACCTGACTTTGAGCGAAGACTGAGAGAATCAAGGGGGAAAAGACTCTATTATCAGGAAGCTTGCCACAGGGTGTTGTTTGAAGACATTTTTCACCATGATGCGGAATAAAGGGAGAAGCTGGTCAATAAAGCCTAACAAACAATGGAAATTCCAATAGTTTCATAAGGGCCCCAAAACAGGTCAAGATCTTCATGAGGACTCCTAAAAGTCTCCTGCCAAGTTTTGTCACATTCTTACATGTCTAAGACAATGAAGACTAAGAAAACATTTCGACAGAATCAGCCTCTAGCACCCTAAAACGAACCCTATAACTAGAACTATGTTTTTATTGCACCAAATTATTGTGCAACCACCGCCATTGGATCTGACATGGTTGAAAACCCCCATGGGTCAAATTTCTACTTAGAAGTCATTCTAGGAAGAGGTTATAGGAAAAAGAGCGAAACAAGAGGAGTCACACGCTATTCTCGTGAGGTGACCCTGCAACTCAACTCCATTAAAGGTACAGTCACGAATGGTGATTTTATACGCTCATATCTCACTCGTCCCAAGTTGGATCATGCTCAAATTTGGTGAACCTGTTCATCTCATCAAGACGAGCATTTCGATACATGGCATGCCCCGTGACGATGCCTGAGTACGAAGAAAAGCTAGAGACAAGTTGCTGATTTGTGAAGAAAGTGTAGGAAATTCAGTAGCATTGTGCCTCGCTCGAGTGGACAAATCATGATGCTCGCAAACCCAATCGACACGAAATCAGTTTCATCGCGTGCATAAGGTCCATGGATATCACTGGTCCGAACCTCGTACATTATGAACAGTTGGATTTCGCACACGAAGTCGATAAATTGACTGCAAATTCTTGTGCCAGAATTCCAGATTTCAGCCAAAACTTTAAAGTCGCAAAACCTTCATCCGAACACGGAATCGAGCTGCGTTTGTTGCCACACGATTGTGCCGGCATGCTCAGTGTGATCCAGTGAAGACACCATATAAAAAAATTAAGGAACAAGCACACTATCGATCTAAAGTTTCAAGATTCATCCAAATTTTAAGACACATGATCGTGCCCTAAAACCACGATCCATGGCTCGAAGTTGGTATCAAATTGATCGCCATACCGAGCCCTACAAGAAAACAATCATATTCATCCCAATTTCAAGACGTATGAATGTGCCCTAAAAACACGATCCATGGCTCGAAGTTGGTATCGAATCGATCGCCATGCCGAGCTCTACAAGAAAACAATCATCTTTCGATCAAACGGGCATCAGAACAACCTCGGATCATTCATGAAAGATCACGTAAGTTTTAAGGCAGCACAAGGACTATTTTGAAATTCTACAAATTGTTAGTAAGGGGCAAATCTATCATTTTGTACCCTATTTTTTAATTTCTTTTAATCCAGTTAAATCTTGATCTATCATTGTACGCAAGAGGCTTGAACCCTTCTCCAAAAGAGAATTTTTACTTAATAGAATTCCCTTTCTCTTTCTTTCGTATTGTTGCGTCACATTTGGAGAGGGAGAGGAAAGAGAGAGAAACTTTTGGATCGGTACCCCTAGACTCAAGGTAAATCTTTCTCTCTTCTTTTCTTTTCTTTCCTTTCCTCTTCTTTTTCTTCTTCTCTCTCTTCTTCTTCTTCTTCTTCTTTGTCTAAACTCCTCTCAGAGCCCATGCACGGTAGTGGCAGTGCCATGCATGCCTCTTTCTTCTCTTTTCTCACTTTTGTGGTTTCACAGATCACATATGGCGATGGCAGTGCCATGTGAGGAATGCTTGCCCCTTCTGTTCGTTCATCTTTATCTCGCAGTAAGGTTCGTAGACATTGCTGCTTATTGCGATATGCAAGATGTCCTCGACATCTCAGTGAAGAGCATAGACGGTAAAACTTATTACCGCTCGCAGGGGTTCTCCACTTGTTGCGCGCCTATCGCAGACGGCGATGCCAATCACCGCCCGTGATGGGTCGTGACAACACCTATCATTGTCCGCGAGCTTCCTTCACGTGCTCGGTGCCCATCGTTGTCCGAGAGCTTCCTTCACGTGCCCGGTGCCTATCACTGTCCACGAGCTTCCTTCACGAGCTTGGTGGTTATCGTCGTCTGCAAGCTTCCTTTGCACTCTCGGTGCTTATCGTCGTCCGCGAGCTTTCTTCGTGCGCTCGGTGCCTATCACCGTTCGCAATCTTCCTTCGTGTGCTTGGTGTCTATCACTGTCCGCTAGCCTTATTCTTATGCCTCGTGCCTATCACTGTGTGCCTCATAAGGTACTATCATCGTGCGCTTCACAAGTGGCTATCGTCGCACGCTTCACAAGAGGCTATCGCTGCCCGCGAGAGGGTGTCCTGCCTTCACATGTTGCCATGAGGTGATGCCTAACGCAGCCTGTAGTTCACTACTCCCTCTCTAGCCTTGAACAATAGTGTCGAGCGCCGTCCAAGGGCCATGACACTGCTACTTCACGGTTGTCTCGTGTCGTCTTGCAGTTCTCTTCACTCCGCACTTGACTGAGGGTGGATTCAGTCTAGCACTGTTATAGCAGTCCGGCTGTCGAGCAGTATTACCGTCGCGGTGGTCTTGAGTATCATGCCCTTCTTACTGCCACACCAGATTAGCACTGTCATGTCAACCTTAGTTTTGAGTATTATTGTCGTGCTAGTCTGAGTTACCATGCTTGTCTTGCTATCACTCCGAGTCAATCATTGCACTGGTCTAGCTATCATACTAATCTCGTCCCCTTGTCAAGTGCCCTCTTCTTTTCATCACCCTAATTTATCACCTTCTCATCCATATGAAGGTGCATTGCCTTAAGACAAGGGTGGGTCCTTCGGCCCAGTTGTCTTGGAAATTAACCATAGTTGTAATGTGCAGAAAACAAGGAGATTGCAGGTCAAGGGAGGCGATTCCAAACCAGCTGAAGCAGCTGAGGGGCTTTCCGTCATGATCTAAGAGGCCGCTTGAGTGAGTCAGCTCGAGTAAGTCACCGACCCAGGTGAGGTTGCTCTGCACCTCATATCCAAAATTCCTCTCTCACTAGTTGGACACCTGGCCTTGCTCTTGAGTAAGGTTCCCGAGATAGCGATCTCAAATCTCGGGTTCCCTAAAACCCGAGATATGTGCCACTAGATCATCTAGATCCGAAGGCCAAGATCGAGGCACCTAACCTGCTTCGTGACTCCATTGGGAACTTATTGCCCCTTCATCGGTTCGCTCTTGTTTGATCAGTATCATTTTTTACTTTCAACATTACTTTCTATGGCATATGGGTATTCATCCGAGTCAGGGATTTTCTCATCGTCGCACTCGTGACCATCTTAGGGAAGCGAGCTGCCCAAGCCTCCTTCCCTACACACCTTCTGAGTTAGGACTCACAGTCCGGCTCTCAGGTGCTTTCCTGGGTTGGTGCGAGAAGGGACTTAGAGGTCCCTGACTCCCCACTTCCTTGCCTTGGTGGACCCTCCACTAAGGCTCCTTGCATTGGTAGCACATCTGATACCGCACACAGTACACTTCCTGCTACTGTCAAGTCCCTTGCTAGTCATATTGTTGAGGTATGCCGGAAGGCTACCCTATTCACTCTCTTGAAAGGCAAGCAAATTGCCATCGCTTTTGCAGGTCGCCACAAGGCTACCCCCCGAACTCCTTCACTATCCTGAACCTCTACACCTAGAGGCTCGGCACACAAAGGCGGAGATCTTAGGGTCTCCACCCCACCCAAACACCTAAAGGCTCGTGGTCTATCTACTCGAGCCACACCTCGGGGCAACTTTCATGCTGCCTTGAACTCGCATTCAAGGCTAAGCCTTCTTGAGCCAAACCTTTGGTGCATTATGAATCCCACAGCTCGAGGCAGCGCCAGTTCTGAGCTGGCTCCATCACATGAGAGTTGACCACTTCGTCCTCCTTCTCAGCACACACGACTTCACCATGTGAAAGATAAGCTTCTACCCGATCCCTCATAGGCACAAGCTTGTGGGTCTCGACCTCCTGCGGTCAAACCAGTTGATCGAGCCCGATTTGACCCTCAAGTCACCCGGATGGCTAACCTTAAAGGTGAACACACACCAAATTTGCAGGTTCCTTCCCGACCCTGACTCAGGCAGAGTCATGAATCAGTTCCTTCTTCTGTCACTCTTCCCTCACCAGGCAAGCACCTCGAGACTTGATACTCAAAGCTTTTCCCTAAGAATACCATCTTGAGTTAGTCGCCTCAGGTCAGGCATGCACCCGAGCCTCACAAGGGAATCTAGGGCAAAGGCTTGATGTCAGACAAAAGCCTGTAGCCTCCAAGGCAGCGTCCAGGGTACCCTCTATCCTTAGACCCCACTCTTTACTCTAGCTAATAGACACAGCCCTAGCTTGTTCAAGAAAGACAGGGCAGTCTAAATCTCAGGCTCGGTTCTGGAGTGAAGTCCATAGCAGCCTCAAGACTAAGCAAAAGATAGGCCTGCAGATCCTGACCAAAGAAGCCCTTAAGATAGCTAAGGTTACCACCCTTGGTGACCTCCTACCTCATAATCCCTTCTTCCCTCTTCGGATCCCAAACCTGAGCCAATCTAAGAGTATTGCTCGGTGATCACTACCCAGAAGCCATGGTCCTAAGACTGTCAAGAACCGGTCCTCACACAGTCGGCATACAAGGCTCGAGTCCAATCGGGGCATGCTGAGCCCCTGTAGACTGACTTTCCATGCATGACACGCTAACCCCAACAGTCCACTACTCAACCTCGTGTTGACCTTCCAGCTGAAACGGTCAGTGTCATGATGATCAACGAGCCGGACAACGCCCAAGAAGAGCAGATGAATAGGTTCGAGGTAATGATGCAGTCTATCCTCGAAAAGATAGATCGCCTAGAAACCTCCAGGTCCCCTTCTTCTCACCATGAGACCGATTCTCCATCGGGTGAGGACACAGTTCCTTGGCAAACTCCCCCACCGGTCTCCCAAGACAGCTCTCTTTCTCGTAGGGTTTCCCAAACCGACATGGATGCCATGGTGACCCATAACCTCAAGATCAAAGTCCCGGGTATGCAAGATGCACCTCTATATCAAAATCCGTATCCCTTGTACATCAACCAAGTGTCGTTTCCCCCGAACTATCAGAAAGGGAAGCTCCCCATGTTCAATAGTACTACGTCCCTGCACCAACATATTTTTCACTTCTAAGCGGCCTGTTGAGAAATGGAAATTGACGAGCGACTCCTCCTCTGTCAGTTCGTCGAGACTCTCGAAGGGCCAGCCTTCCAGTGGTATGCTTGGCTACCTCTAAACTCGATGCACACCTGATAGGAAATGGAACAGTTATTTTACCAACGCTTCTATGAAGTCCAAAGGAATGAGGAAACCATCGAGCTACTCACTATGACTCAAGACCCTGGTGAGCCAATTGACAAGTTCATCGCTCGATGGAGAGAGCTGACAACCTTGCATGCCACTCCCATGACTGAAAAACAAGCTGTCTAGACCTGCATACGAAATATGCTTCTCGAGATCGCCCTGCATGTTGAGGCCTCCAATCCACCCTCCATGTCAGAGCTCATCTCTAAAGTAGGTCGTATTGAGGGTCTGTCTAAGCACCATGGTGGATCTCATCAACAACCCTCCGGTTCAAATTCCACTCCAACAGTCGGGGCAACCAACAAAAAGTAGTGATCAGTGCTGCCATCTCCGTGATTGACGTTAATAAAGCCACCCCTCAAACCCTGGACCTCTCTAAGGCACAGACACCTCAGTCCGAGGGCAAGCAATAGTTCTATAATAAGGTTCCGCCCCCAAAAAATATAAATCGAAATGATTATTGGATCTAACACCAGAACAAGGTGTATCCTTTTGATAAAGATTGGGTTCTTGCACTGCTTTGACTACTACTTGAGAAAACCATGATTTAGTTTTCGGAGGTCAACACTCCAGAACAAGTTGGACAGGAGACACACAGGAGTATTATGTCTATCACAGGAAACTAGGCCACCCCACTCAGGACTGCTATAAGCTCAATGACACTATCGAAGCCCTTATTAACAAGGGTCAGATATAGCTTGAAGTTAAAGAAAGCGTTTGGCGCAACTGAGGCGTCTCACATAGTGACAATATAAGAAGATGATGGGGCAACCACATCCTCCGTGCACTATTTTCCATAATGCTCGAAGAGGGACACATCATGCCAAAGCCGACAAGGCAGCCCAAATTCCTGCCTCCATAAACTGAGAACCTCTGATGCGCGTATCACCTGGTACGAGCTCACGACCTAAGAAAATGCACTGGCTTCTATGAGCTTTTAGCAAAGATGATGCAGCATTGCCAGGAAGCTCATGGTAACCCAGAAGGACACCCCCAAGTCCCTTTTCTAGCAGTGCAAGAAGAACTCCCAATACTAGCCCCGGAAGATGCTGAGCTATACCCTTTGCAGGCACTCTTCGAGACGATGCTCCAACAAGGTCTTGTCACTCTCAAGCCTGCAAGGTAGCCGAGGTGCCTTGCCCAAGGAATGAAAAATCTTTGGTGCCCATATCACCAAGTATGGGGCCACGAGCTGAAAGAATGCTCCAGGTTCGAAGCTATAGTCACTTAGAAGGTACAGAAAGGCCACATTGTTTGTGCCCTCCTCCCAGAGAGCTTCCAAGCCGTCACTCTCATCCAAGAGGAAATCCCACTACAGGTCCCTTATGAGCACACACTGGACCCTTTGGAGCCCTTGGCTTTTCAGCCTTGGGAAGTCTACCATGGACGAAGTAGGCACAAATCCCTGAAGCATGAGGCAGTCTACCAAGCTTGGACTACTCATCAGCCCGATAGGGCAGACGAAACGTCTCTTCAGGGATCTAGAAGGAGACGAGCACCCATGTCAGCTTGCCAATGGAACCACATCCCTCAGCCACCAGTTGAGGAAGAATTCCTCAGGCCCCTTCCTCCACTGCCAACCTTACAGGACTTCATCCCAGACACAGCTCGCCTTATTCCTTCATCCAATCAGACGAACACCTTTGAGTCATCAACAACTGGGGATCCATCCAATGCAGGTGACAACGTTAAAAGCACCCCCCAACGGTCAGAGCCAGGGAAAGACTTAATATATCCCCTGCACACACCAAATTCCGGCAACGACATAAAAACCTGTCCGAAACATTATAACTCTTCTTTTCTTCCCTCCTCTTCTAGTTCTTCGACAGGTGTGGCTCGGCAAAGCATAGACTTTGACGCTTTAAATAGAGAGCTCGGAGGCACCAGCCTCAACAGGTCGCAGCGGAAGAACCTAAGAAAGATGTTGCCCCAGGTAGCTGGATCCTTGTCAGTCGTTGACGCCCTGGCTCCCCAAGTCAAGATCGAGTCATCTTCAAGCCCTTGATCCAAAGAAGCCTCCCATATGATCTTGGAAGTACCATCCAGCACAGGGCAAATGGGTATAAGATCGGAGAAGCAGCTACAACCCACACCACAAAAGCTCAAGGTCCTCAAGTTTCCTGATTCTTCACTCTTGCCAAAGCCTCAACCTCAAGCCTCTCCATCCCTAATACAAATCCCTATTACTTCCCCATCAACCCAGACAGCACCGGTTGAACAATAAAGTCAGCCAGTGTCACAATCCAAAACTCAAATCAAAGCCTATTCCTAAACCTACCCTACCACCTACACTAGTGACTGGATCAAGAACACAGACGACTAATGAAGATCAGGTGAAATATGACAGAATTAGGCATCTGAGAAAGCTTCCAGCCCTTCTAAGCATCTATGATGCCCTCCTACTATCTAGAGACTATCGTATGGCCCTGGTTCAAGCTCTTTCTAACCCAGAGATATACGAGATTGAAGTGGAGCCTATTAAGGTTGACCCATCTATCATGAGTAGGTGCTTGACAATTTCCTTTTTAGAATATGACCTTCAGTTGGGAGGCCATCCTCTTCATGAATGGTGAACTACATGCCTGCCCTATCAACTGGATCATGCTGGATGAGGGGTCAGCAGTCAACCTGATCCCAAGAAAGATCCTCACCCGATTGAGATTAGGATTTGATGACCTCACTCCTACCCACATCATAGCCTAAAGGTTCAACCAATCAGGAGAAAAGCCAGCTGAGACAGCTCGTCTTCGCCTCCAGATTGGTGACCTAAACGATTACGCTTAGTTTCATGTAATCGACATTGATACATCTTATAAGGTCCTCCTCGTCTACACTTGGCTTCAGAATCAGGGGGTCGTTCCTTCCACACTCCACCAGTGCTTCAAGTACAGCCAAGATGGGAGACAACACACCGTCTATGCTGACAAGAGACCGTTCCTTGTAGCCAAGACTCATTATGTTGACTCTAAGTACTATTTCACAGACCTTCCAGAACCAAAAAAGTCAAAAGATGATGATTGAAAGCATGAGAGAGATACAAGACCCTCGTCTCATGATGATATTGAAGATCTGGGACGAATGATTGTAAACATGTTCAAGGACGAGGAAATGCAAGGCAAAATCCTCCCTTTGACTCCTATTTGCCCAAGTATACCTTGCCACCTCTCCAAGGTCATGGTGCCTTCTCTTGAAGATGAAGTTCCCCCTCTACCTCTACTTCCAATTCGCCAGAATAAAACGACAAGCTAGAAGCAACTTTTAAGACTAAGGAAGCCCTAGATAAAGACCTTCCAGCACCTAAGGTCACCTATACACCGGACCAGCAAACGGTTCTACATGTCCCCATTGCTCTCTTAGAAGTAGAATTGGCACACCAACCACCGAGGAGGGTGCTCCAAATTCCCTCCTCCTTGAACAAGAGGATCACCAGTAGCTAAGAGAAGGTCTTACACCTCTCAGAGGCTCCTGAAGAAGTACAGGTGGACAAGAGTCAGCCCTCCGGCTCTTAGAAACAAGACCACATGGCAGAGCTGAGAAGTGAGGTTCATAGCCTCCAGAATCAGTTGGAGATTACGTGCTTCTCTTCAAAGCACTTGAAGGAGTTTGTCCCTGAGACTAAGACTTATGACGAGCTCAAAAGTAATGTACCTTGAATATAGGCCAAGGCTCCCCCAGATTGGAGTATTTACAGCGAACAGGCTCACCAAATCATGAGAACCATGAATTATGAGCCCCTGTCCAATCAAACTCTAAGGGTGAGGAAGCAATTGCTCCACTGTTAAAGGTCGTTGAAGCCACGACAAGTTGTCAAAAGGCGAAGTAAGGAGTGGGCTATCCTTTTTCATCTCACACAGTGAAAGGACAAAATCAATAAAAAAAAAAAAAAGGAAGAATAAAAGACATGCCACGCACAAAAAGAGAAAAGAATTGTTCCATTCATAAATCAAGAGGGCATTATGAGGTTCTTTGCAATAAGAATAAATGAAAAGAAAAAGAGAAAGAAGGCATAGTCAAAATCGATCAATTTCTTCATTAATCTTCTCCCTATATGTTGCAACTGATACCTTCGCCGGCTCGATTTCGCCCTTCAACCCTGCCACCAGCTCTGCCTCATGCTCCATCAAGGTGGTCCCTTCTTCCAAGGAGTACTCGAGGGCAAGGTCAGATCTCCGAGAGACTATAGCATCCCTTTGCTGCAATTGGGTTTCTACCAGTTCATAGTAGTGCAAAAGTGAGGATTCCAAAGGGCATAACTATGAGCCCTGCAACCGCTGTGCAGTTGCTTCTTAGTGCAGGGCCTTTATTCTCCACCCTTCTAACTCATTGACGACACCATCAAAGTAAGGGACGATCTCTGGTACTCCCCCTGCAAGGGCGACCTACCTCAACTGCTGGATTGCACCATCAAGTACAGTAAGAGGTAGGCCCTTCATCCTCTGCACGCCCAAACAAAGCATGTCCATCATTATGACAGACAGCCCACTCAAGCTAGGCCTAGGCAGTGCCGCCGAGGCCACCACAACCTAAGGAGTATCAATCTCCACGGCAGAACCTGAGGGGATGGTATTCATGAGAGCTGTCGGCTCTTTTTAAGGAATTGTGAAGCCCAAGCTCTCATCAGTTGCAGGTTTAGAGGGGGCCATAGTTTCAACCTACTCAACCCTCGCCACCTCCTCACCTGGCCTGACAGCCTCATCACTAGCAGGCTTGGTCCCTCCAAGACTAACCTCTTCTCCTTACCCTCGTTTTCTGGAGCAATTACAGTATGCTCCAAAATGGCCTCATTCCCTACAGGGCTAGCCCCTTCTCCCTCCTCCCTCTCTTCTTGAACCAACATCTCTACCCTGACAGGTTCAACACCTTCTTCACCCTTGTCTTCCATGGCGACTGCTTCAGTTACAGGCTCCTCCATAAGGCCCGCAGCCTATATAGCCAAAGGTACCACCTCTAGGCCCTCAAAGTTTGACCCCTAAGGATGTCCTGCCTTTGCATCCCCTACAACTATATCACCCGGGGCAGCCACTTCCTGCTGCTTGAATGGACCCTCTTCAACCCCTGGGGTTCCATCCTCTTCTATGACCACAACATTTACAGGGGCTTCCCTTTCCTCGGTAGGCATAGGAGCCTCCTGAGTTCTAGAGGCCCTCTTCACCTTGACCGCCTCATCAAGGCCGAACTCACCAACCCTGTTCACCTCCATCAAGACTGCACGCTCACCTTCAGCCACGGACGTCACTTCCCGGTCCAAAGCAATTTTGATTGGGGCAGTAGGATGTAAGACACTAGCTTGAGCCTCTTAAGGGCCAGAAGAAGGTTCAGGAGAAAGAGAAGGCGAATCCTCAAGAGTAGAGGGCGATGCAGAAATAGCAGGAGACACGTACTCCTCTGAAGAAGTCAAGGGTGAGCAGCCATCTTCTGTCTCACGGACCACTTGGATCTTATGCCCTTTGTGTTTCGGAGCCTTGGATCCCTTCTTAGCCGGAGCATGAGGAGCCGCTGGAGTAGCCCTCTTTCTCTTCTTTCTTTTCCCCTGCTCGGATGCAGCGGCCTTAGATCTGTCCGTTTTGGAGGAGCCACCAACAAGCTTTCTATGAGAGCCACTCCCTATCTACTCATTCAAATCCTGAATCGGACGCCCTTCATACCTCGGGACCTTGCTGCCTTCCTTCCATTTGAAAATTGAAGAGAGATTATAAAAAATTCTCTCTGTCCTCTTCTCCATATTAAGAAACCGCATGGAAGACTCGTCCCCGGCAATTTATCTAAGCCGCCCAACGACGTTCCCAGGGAATCCCAGGGTGAATATCTCCCCCAATGGAGGAGTCATCGTCATTTTCCTCTGCCGAGCGTCGCGGCTCCAGTGGAAGTTATCCCCTTTCCAGGGGTGGTCGGCTTCTCAATACCCCTTACTGGTAATCCGCCATCAGAGTTCGTAGGCCTCGGTTGATCTCACTCTTCTATCAAAACATGGCAACACGTACTTATTGACCTCTGTGAATTCCAAGCACATGGCCCAAACTGTGTGAATGTGCCTCGGGAGTCGGGTCTCATTTAGTGTCCCCAGCTGGTCTTTCTTCTAGTGACTTACTCTATTATGCTGATTCTCAAAGAACACTGAGAATGGACACCCTTGGTTCAGCCCATGCTGTCAGGCAAATCAATGAGGGAAATACCCCTCAAGCTTGGCGTTATGAATGGTATGGTGAGGTAGCACCCCGAGTCTCACACTCAGCATGTACATCAACTCCTTATGAGTGGTAGGAGCACCATCTAAGCTCTTGCCTAGCTCGTCAACAAAGGCATGATCTATGAGATTACCTACCGGGAAGGTGGGCCTCCTTATGTGGAGATGGTCATTGTACAACAAACTACGATCATGACTAGGAGTGTGGAAGATTTCTTTCTGTGCAGCAATCCTCAAGAGAAATGTGCACATTGTCTCATCTAACATCCTCTTTATGAGTTAGGTGTTGAGGAAATAAGCTCCGATCCAGCCATACACATAATGGATGGGGAAAGGCATCTTGAAGTCCCCTAAGAAGCCTTTGTCATCCACTATGCCATTCCCTCCTTCATTGCCTTGGTAGATCTTTCCCCTGGACATGGCTCTCAAGCCATAATAAATGCTACATAAGATTGGTTGTGCAAGGGTGTACTCTTACCCCCTCGCTCTGTCATAGGCTACATAAAAAGTGTCTAGATGAATAATTTCTGCTCCGCCGGGAAGAGCAAACTTGCACAAGAAAAGCACCAGGTACGCCGCCAGAAAAATGTGGTCGTTCCCTCTATCCCTCTCAAATACTGGAGGGCCTCGCTCCATGACTGCCTTCCCCTTTCCTCTCGAGCTTGAACCAGCCTCATCATCACAGTCCCCATAGAAAAAGGCCACCCACTAGGTGAAGGAGACGTGTCCCTCCTTGGTCTCAAATAAGAGCAGCTGGTAAATTCCAAACAGCTCTTGAAGCCTAGCTGGTGGGTCTTCCTTCCTGACCCATTCACCTCAAAAAATGATCAAGTTCGGGGGCATGAACTCGTCATACATACCACTGATGAGCGGGAGCCCACCAATGAAGTACAAGTCTAGCAGAGACATCCTTGCTTCCCCAGAACCGAGTAGCCATGTATTATTGACATGGCTCCAGGGTTCCAACAGCACCTTGACCGTGTTTGAACAACGATCATAATATCCCGTCAAACACTAAATGGCGGCCAGCAGGGAAGCACGCTTCCATATGTCCCTTTATCGACTCAACACTTTCATGATCCATGAGGAATAACCCTTCAAATACTGGCGCTCTCCTTGCAGCCGCAGCCTAACAGAGGACCATTTCATGCTAAGGGTTTTCACCACCCTCTTGCATAGAGTCGGCAAGTCCCCATTTGAGGCTATTTCTATTCTTACATTCCCATCACTATCTTCTCTAACCTTAAAGCGGGTGGGGTCACTAGCATAGGTGACACTCAAAGGCCACCTTGGTTCACATAAGCTCTCTGTGACCCAAATTAGCTTGCCTCTCACCAACCTTTCGCCTATGAATTCATTGGTGCAAAGCTCCCCCGTTCGTGGGAGGTTCTTCACATCTGGGATGGCGCTTGAAGACTGGGCCATGAAGCTAAGACAAAAGGTTCAACACCGCATACAAGGCACTAAGGCAAGGCTATCACTGCTTGCTCATTGAGATGGTATCACCGTCTCACAGCCAAAGGAGGGCTATCGTCATCTCACGACCAAGGGACAATCGTTGCCTACTCACTAGGATGGTACTGCAGTCTCACAGCCAAAGGAGGGCTGGTGCCATCTCTCGACCAAATGGGGTATCGTTGTCTCACGTCTATTGGGCCATCGCTGCCTGAAAACAGAAACACATGTGCTCCAGTTGTTAGCACGAGCCACACATGTGAGCCCCACCACCCTTGAAATCAGGGCACACCACTTTTTGAATGCACTTTTTAGCACCTTGGTCCCTGATGCGGAATAAAGAGGAAGCAAGTCAATAAAAGCCTACAAAATAGTGGAAATTTTGACAGTCTCATAATGGCCCCAAAATCGGTCAAGATCTTCATTAGCTCTACAAAAGGCCACTTGCCAAGTTTTATCATGATCTGACATATTTAAGGCAGTGAACACAAGAAACTAATTTCGACAAAATCAACCTCTAGTACCCTGAAATGGACCCCGTAACTAGAATTATCTTTTTTGTGCGTCAAACAATGATGGGACTACCACCATTAGATCTGGCATAGTCGAAACTCTTATGATTCAAGTTTTAGCTTAATTAGGCACTCCAAGATAAAGTTATGGGTAAAATATCGAAAAGGGGTAGGCCGCACACTATTCCCGTGTGGCCACCCTACACTAAAACAACATTAAAGGTGTTTGTTTTCACAGTCACAGACAGTAACTTTCGGGGCCTATAATTTACTTGATCCAAGTCAGATCACGCTCAAATTTGGTGAGCGTCTTTGTCTCATCGAGACGAGCGTTTCAATAGGTGGTATGTCCCGTGACGATGCCCGAGCAGAGAGAAAAACTAGAGAGAAGTTTCTGATCTATGAAGAAAGTTACAGAAAATTCAGCAGCAGCACGCCCCACTCCGGCAACCAAATCATGACGCTCGCATACCGATCAACACGAAACCAATTGCATTATGTGCGTAATGTCTGAAGCTCTCTCTGGTCCGCACCTTGCATATGATGAATGGTTGGATTTCACACACAGAGACGTCAAATCTACTGTAAATTTCGACCGTCGAATTTCAAGATTCCGGCCAAAAATTCAAGATGACCAAATCTTCATCGGAACACGAAATCGAACTGTGTTTGTTGCAACGTGATCGTGACGGCATGCTCAGTATGATTCAATGAAGAAATCATGAAGAAACAACAAGGACCGAGCACACAATCGATCCGAAAGTTTCAAGATTCAAGAAAATTCAAGTTTCATGATCATGGCTTAAAAATATGATTCATGACTCGAAGTTGGATTCAAATAGATCGTCATGTTGAGCCCCACAAGAAAACAATCATCTCCCGATCAAATAGGTATCAGAACAACCCCTGATCAGTCTTGGAAGATCACGCAAGTTCTCGAGCAGCAGCAGGGACTATTCTAAAATTCCACATATTGTTAGAATTGTGGGTGCATCTTGGAGAGAGAGAGAGGAGAGAGAAGAAAAGGATTGATACCCTTCGATAATGTAACTTTCTCTCTCCTCCTCTCTTTCTCTCTCCTCCCTTCTTTCTCTCTCCTTTCTTCTTTCTCTCCTCCCCTCTTTCTCTCCTCCCCTCTTTCTCTCTCCTCCCTTCTTTCTCTATCCTCCCCTCTTTTCTTGTTTTTCTCTCTTCTTCTCATTACTTTCCCTCCCTTTCTCTCTCCTCTTGCTCATCTCTATCTCACTTTCTCTCTTCTTCTCATCTTTATCTATCTCTCTCTCCTTCTCATCTTTATTTCTCTCCCTTCTCTCCTTCTAAACACAGTAAGTACTGTTAGCGCTGACTGTGTCTTCTTTCTCCTCTTCCTCTAAAAATACAGTTGATGAAGCCTAGCGCCGACTACACCTTCTCTCTCTACTCTGTCTAATAAAGTCGGTGAAGTCTAACGTCAATTGTACTTCTCTCTCCCTTCCTATAAATACAATCGGTAAAGCCTAGCACTCACTGCATCTTCTCTCTCTTCTCCGTCTAATACAGTTGGTGAAGCCTAACGTTGACTGTATCTCTCTCTTCTTTGTCTAATATAGTCGGTGAAGCCTAATACCAACTGCATCTTCTCTCTCTTCTCTGTCTAATATAGTTCGTGTAGCCTAGTGTCGACTGCATCTTCTCTGTCTAATACAGTCGGTAAAGCCTACCACCGACTACATATTTTCTCTCTTTTCTGTCTAATACAGTCAATGAAGCCTAGTGTAGATTGCATTGTCTCTCTCTTCTCTATCTAAAATAGCCGGTTAAGACTAGTGCCAACAGCGTCTTCTTTCTCCTCACTTCTTAAACACAGTAGATAAAGCCTAGCGCCAAGTGTGTCCTTTTTCTCTCTTCTCTTTCCAACCCAATCGGCGACGCCCAATGTCGACTATTTCTTCTCTCTCCTCACTTCTTAAACATAGCCGACGAAGCCTAGTGCCGACAGTGTCCACCTCTCTCTTCTCTTTTCAACCCAACCGGTGATGCCTAGTGCTGACTGTCTCCTTCCTTCTCTTCCTCTTTCAACACAGTCGGCGATACCTAGCGTTGATTGTGTCTTTCACCCTCTTTTCTCCTTCCTTCTCTCTTCTCACACACTCTTCTCCTTTTTCTTTTGTTCTCTCTTCTCTTTCTTTCACTTACTACTTACTCTCTGTTTATGATTTTCATTCTTTCTGCTATCCTTTCGTTTGATTAAGAAGGGTTGAGATTAGCCTCTTATGGTAGTCCTGTCGTCTAGCCATAATGTTGTTGTTCCAGAATTACTACATCTGCTTTATCGCCACAATCGTGTCTAGCTAGTCAGTACCGATATTAACGTCTAGTGTTGGGCCAGTCTGAGTTATCGAGCCCGTTTTACTACCACGTCAGGCCAATTACTCACCAGCTTAGTCACTGTGTTGGTCTCCCTACCTAGTCAAATTCTTCTCTTCCTTATCTTTCTTCCTTCGTTCTTTCGTTCTTCCTTTGAATCTGCACGTCAGTGTACATTCACCCAAAGGCCAGGTGAGGTCCACTAACCCACCTGTCCTATAACCTTTTCCATATATGTGTGATTGCAAAAAACAGGAGAATACAATCCTAGGGAGGTGATTCCGAACCAAATTTATTATTAGGCGCCTTTCTTCGTGATCTAAGAGGGCACCCATGAGAGCCAGCCCGAGTAAGTCCCGAACCCACTTTAAATTCCTCTCTCACCGGTTGGTAATACCTGCCCTTGTTCTTAAACGAGGCTCCTGAGAGAACGATCTCAAAAGTCCTGGGTCTCCCCTGAAACCCGAGACGAGTGTCTCCCGATCATCTAGATCCGAAGGGCAAGATCAAGGCACTTAACCAGCTTGGCGACTCCACTAGGGACTTACTATCCCTTAGTCGAATCGTACTTGTTTGGCTTAGTTTCTCCCTTTATTTTCTGTTTTTACACTTCACTTATGGCTTGTGGGTTCAATAACCCATTCATCCAAATCAAAGATTTTCTTATCCCTGCATTCACGACTGTCCCTAGGGAACAAATTCTTTCAACTTCGTTCCCAACCATCCTTTTAAGCAAAGACCCCTCCTCTAACTCCTAGGTCTTAACCTAGACTGGTGTGAGGTGGGACTTAAAAGTCCCTCACTCCTCATCTCCTCACTCTGGTACAAACTCCACCAAGGCACCCTGCATCAGAAGCGCTTTTGTTGCCACACATAGCATGCACCTAGCCACCAGTAAGTCACTTGCCAGTCGTATTCCCGAGGTACGCCGGAAGGCTGCCCAATCCTTTTCTGCAAAAGGCAAGCAAGTTGTCATTGCTTCTATGGGTCGCCACAAGGCTAACCCCACATTCCTGCACCACCACGAGTCTCTATCCCTAGAGGCTTGAAACATAAAGAAAAAGGCCCTGTGGCCTCCACCTCTTACACACACCACAGGACTCTCGGTTACCCACTTGAGTCATACCTCAGGGCAACCCTTCTGTTACCTCGAGTCCATGTCCAAAATCTAACCTTCCAAGGCCAAGTCCTGTGCACGCTACTCATATGCATCCCACCACTCGGAGCAACGTCATTGCCACGTCAACCCGAGTACACAGGAGATGACCTCCTCATCCTCCTACTATGCACACACAAGCGCACCCTGTGAGGGGCAGGCCTCCACCTGTTCTCTTACAGACACCTGCTCACAGTTCTCAGCCTCCTAAGGCCAGACCACTCGCTAGAGCCTAGACTGACCCCCAGGTCACCCGTGACCTTTCTTTACGAGGCGCACACAAGTATCCGTCACAAACAGCCCCTTGCCCTCGACTCAAGCATCCTCATGAGTCAACCATGCTCTCACCTGCTCCCCCTTCTTCGAGTAAGTATCTTCAGCCTTGGTATTCGAAGACCTTCCCCAAGAGTACCATCTTGAACTAGCCCCGTTATTTTGGTAGTGTCTCTGGAGCCCATAAGAGAGCTCGGGGCAAAGACCTGATGGAAGATCGAGTCCTTCATCCTCCCTGGCCCAAGATGACCCCAGTCCCTGGACCTCATCCCTTGCCACACTTGATGGAGATGGCTCTCTCTTATGCAAGAAGAGCCGATCAGCCGCAGTCCCGATCATTAGTTTTGGCGCAAGGTCCATCAATGCCTCAAAGCTAAACGTGATAGAGGTCTACAAATTTTGACTAAGAAGTGGCCAAGGCAATCAAAACAATCAGTTCTAACGACCCTCTTCACCTGAATCCCTTCAACCCTCTTCAGACAACGAAGCCTGATGAAGAGGTCCATGAGCTTTGCAGTGTGGTTAGTGTCATAGAAGATGACCCAGCCACTCAGCATCCACGGTCCCAAGACCGTCGAGAACCAGTCCTAACGCAATCGGCATACAAGTGTCGAGTCAGATAGGCGCACGCTGGCCCCCTGCTGACGGACCCACCAACCACGTAGGAACCGTCAAGTTTGCAAGCCCTTAGCTACTACTAATGCTGACCTCCATAGAGAAACAATCAGTGTAGTGGTTGAAAGTGAGCCTGGAGACGCGCAAGAAGAGAGCATGAATAAATTCATAGATATGGTACGCGTGATGGTGAAAATGATCGATCGTATAGATGTCACACTCCAATCAACTAACCACAAGGTCAATTCCCATCACTCAGATGGTGCACCTCCAAGGCAACCCCTTCCCTTTGCCTCACAGGACAATTCTTCCCCTCACCCCGTCTCTCAGGCGTCCATTGATACTATGGTGATCCATAGCCTAAAGAATAGACAAATCCCAAGGATACAAGGCGTGACGCCTTACCGAAGGCCATACCCTTCATACATTGACCAGGTTTCGTTTACCTCAGATTACAAGAAAGGGAAGTTTGGTCTATTCAATGGAACCACGTCCCCGAACCATGCCCACTTCTAGGCAGCATGCCGAGAAACAGCGGCCAACAGGAGACTTCTTCTCTATCAGTTTGTTGTAACCCGTAACGGCCCAACTTTTTCAGTGGTATACTCGACTCCCTCCAAACTCAGTACATACATGGGAGGAAATGGACAAATTGTTCTATCAGCATTTCTATGAGGTTGAGAGAGAGGTCCAAACCATCGAGCTTCTCACCCTGACTCAAGACCCCGATGAGCCTGTAGACTAGTTCATATCAAGATGGAGAAATTTGGCTGCTTGCTATCCCATTCCGATGCCTGAGAAGGAAGTAGTCCAAACTTGTGTGCGGAACATGCGACCTGGGATTGCTCTACACGTCGAGGCCTCTAATCCGACTTCCATGTCAGAGCTGATCTCTAAATCAGTGTGCATAGAAAGTCTGTCACGCCACCATGGCGGGTCATGACACCGCCTTACCAGCTCTGCGAATTCAATGGTAACCCTCGAACTAACATTCAGGGCAACCAACAAAAAGGAGTAATCATTGCATCTGTCATGGTCACTGATCTTAAGAAGGCTCCCTCCCAAACTTTGGACCCCTCCAAAGGGATGAGCACAAAGAAAATAATGCTCTAGGTGGGCAAGCAACAATAGTCGTAGAATCGAGTACCCCTGCCAGCAAATCTTAGTCGGGATAATTATTTCACTAGGCATATGAACAAGGTCTACTCCCTTTGAGAAGGAATGGGTTCCTGCACATCTCCGGTTATTATTGGAACATAATATGATTCATCTTCCAGAAGCCGAGTTCCTTGAGCAAGCTGACCTCGACACTCAAGAAAATTATTGTGCTTGCCATCGAGGGATTAATCATCCTACAGATGACTACTACACACTGAAAGACATTATTGAGGCCCTAATTCAGAAGGGTCGGATAAAGCTTGAAGACTTAAAGAAGGCCTTCGGGACTGCTGAAGCCTCCCATGCAGTAACCGTCCAAGAAGAAGACGAATCCCCTGGCAACCTTCACGCCTTCTTTGTTATAATGCTTCAGGAAGGCATAATCACACTGAAGTAGGCAAGGAAACCCTGACGTCTTCCTAAGGGGACCGAGGCCGTTGGTGCTCGTATCACCAGTTATGAGGTCATTACCTATGGGAATGCACCAGTTTCCATGATATATTGGCAAAGAAAATGCAGGAATGTCAAGAAGACCTTCCAACACAAGACCTTCTCAATAATCATTCAGACTCCGTTGAACCCTCGACTTCCCAAGAAGACTCAAGTCTTTAAGGCGAGAAGCAGTTCACCAAGCTAGGGTTGTTCACAAGCCTAGCGATGCGAATCAAGTACCACGTCAGAAAACCAAAAGGAGACAGACACCAAGGGCTGATCGCCGGAGAAACAAGATGGCTCAACCACCAGTTGAGCAGGAATTTCTCAAGCCCCTTCCCCCACTGCCAACTTTACTGGACTTTCTCCCTAACACGCTCCTTCTTCCTTCCCATTGAGAGGACCTCCCAGAGTCCTCTTCCACTCACAACACGTCCAATGAGGGTGACGACGTTAAAAGAACTCCCCAATGGTCAAGGCGAGGGAAAGACCTAAAAGACCCCCTGCACTCGTCCAACCCTACTGATGACGTAAAAAGCTGCCCAGAGCAGTCTGATGAGGGGAACGACCTAAAAAGTCCACCACCTTTTAAACCTTCTCCTTTTTCTTCTTCTGCTTCTCATTCTTCCTATTCTATGTCTCTTGCAGGTACAACCTTGATATGTCAAGCCTTCGAGGCTCTCAAAAGAGAATTCGAAGGAATCAACATAAGCCCGACGCAACAATAATGGTTGAAAAAGACGCTGGCTCAAAAAGCAGGATTCTTGACAATTGCTGATGCCCTGGCAGCTCATGCCAAAGCACAGCCATCCTCTTCAAAGAAGAACAAAAGGTCAAAGCCAAAAAAACTCCAGTGGCCCCCTAAGCCTGACTTTGAGTAGAGACTGAGAGAGTCATAGGGGTAGAATTTCTATTCTCAGGAAGCCTGCCACTTAGTGCAAGTCTATGAAGTACCAACTAGCATGAAGCAAACACTGCAGACACCCATGCAAATATCGTGCGATTCATTCAAAGACGCTTTTCATCCCATCATCGCTGAATCTCAATTTCCCTGTAACCTTCAAGACAAGCTCCTTCAACCTAATGTGTTTTCAACATTTGAGATTGACCTTTTCATCCCTCGGTTCGAGAAAGGCACATAAAGCATGACCTACCCTGGAGCCCTATTAAGGGCAGAGATGTCAAGGTCATGGGTCTCCGTACATGAGCTTGATGAAAAGACCTCTAAAATAATGAGGAAGAGTTGCAAGAAGTCCCATAAGAATGGGAAGAAGGCGGTCAGACTACTGCTGACAAACTCGAAGAAATAAATCTAGGGGATGAAGCTGACCCTACGCCTACTTTCATCTCAGCAAATATGTCCTTAGAAGAAAAATAAAATTTCACTACTTTCTTGCTAGTAAATCGAGATGTCTTTGCTTGGCATTACCACGAGATGCCTGGTTTAGACCCTCAAATCGTCAGTCACCATCTCGGCATCGATCTGACAGTCAAACCTGTCAGACAGAAATCAAGGAGGTTTAGACCTGACCTCGAAATGCAGATAGAGGCCGAAGTGACCAAACTCAGTCAAGCAGGCTTCATTCGTGAAGTTAAGTACTAGAAATGGCTAGCAAATATTGTTATAGTCAAGCAGAAGAACAGTCAAATTAGGGTCTGCATTGACTTCCGCAACCACAATACCACCTGTCCCAAGGATGACTTCCCGTTGCCATTCACTGAGATGCTCATCGACTCAACGGCTCACTGTCAAGTCTTTTACTTCATGGATGGGTACTTTGGGTATAACCAGATACGGATGGCACTTGAAGATGAAGAAGCCATTGCGTTCTTAACTCGTCTTTTGTTACACAATGATGCCTTTTGGATTAAAGAATGCTGGTGCCACATATCAGAGAGCAATGACTACCATCTTCAAAGACATGATGCATAAAGAGGTAGAGTGTTATGTAGATGACTTGGTAGTAAAATCCAAGGAGAAAAATGCTCACATGAGAGACATTGAAAAGATGTTTGAACGATTATGCCTTCACCAACTTAAAATGAACTCTTTGAAATGCACTTTTGATCGGAAAGTTCTTGGGTTTCCTTGCTAGACATCAAGGGCTTGGGGTTGAGCCAATCAAGATCAGAGCAATCCAGGAAATGCCGTCACCGACTACACTTCGGGAACTGCACTCCAATCAAGGGCAGCTGGCATACATTCGCTGGTTCATTTCGAATCTTTCTGATCGCTCTAAACCCTTTACTCACCTGTTAAAGAAAGATACCCCATTCATTTGGGACGAATCCTGTCAAGCATCCCTTGATGACATCAAACAATATTTACTCAACCCTCCCACGCTCTCTACACCAGTGTTGGCCAGACCTTTTATCCTATACATGACTGCTCTGAATGAGTCACTCGGTGCATTGTTGGCACAAAACAATGACAAGGGAAAAGAAACAACATTGTATTATCTCAGCCGTAGGATGTAAGGGGCTGAGAAGAATTATCCCCCTATTGAGAAGATGTGCTTGGCCTTGATCTTCGCAATACAAAAACTCTGCCATTACTTGCTTGGTCATGAAGTGAAACTTATATCAAAAGCAGATCCTGTGAAATTTTTCATGACACGCCCATGCTTGTTAATACGCCTTGCTAAATGGGAATTATTGCTGATGGAATTCGACATCACGTATGTCCCACAAAAGGCCATCAAGGGCCAAGCTTTAACTAATTTCTTGCAGCTCACCCCATATCAGCAGAGTCTCCTTTATCAAGTGGCCTCCCTGATGAAGAATTATTTTGTGTTGACCGTGCTCATGCCTGGGAATTGTTATTTGACGGAGCCTTCCAATCAGATCGAGGAGACGCTGGAGTAATACTCCTGACTCCGAGAGGAGAAGTATTGCCACTTTCTCTCTCTCTTACTCAGGCCGGTTCTCATAATGTGACAGGATATCAAGCCCTTATAATCGGGTTGAAGATAGCCTTCAACCTCGACTTGGAGTAGCTCAAGATCTATGGTGACTCTAAGTTAGTCATTCGACAGCTCAAAGGGATCTATGATGTGAGAAAAGACACTCTCAAACCTTATCATGATACTGCAAAATTGTATATGGCCCAGTTTCAGGACGTATCCCTGAGTCACATCCCCAGGAGGTTAAACTCCCAGGCTGATGCACTTGCAAAACTTGACGCTGCAATTCAATTGTCCTCATCAGGACCCACACTTGTTTGGGTGGCAGAATGGAGACACATTGAACTAAGAACTGAGGTCGACACGGATGATGAGAGGATCATCGTCTCGGAGTACCTTCCTTATCCATTTGTGGCGCTTTTATCAGCTAAGGAAGTAATTAAGACTAAACAAAAAAAAATGGCACGAAGTCAAGGAGCTATGGGTCGAAACCAAGAACCATAATTCTTTGACCCAATATGTGTAGAAATTGAACAGGTAGAAGATTGGAGAGAGCCCATCACTAGTTTCCTAAAACATGGCACGCTCTCGGAAGATCGTGCCGAACGCAACAACGTACGTTGAGTGTCTACCAAGTATACCCTCCTTGACGGAGATGCTCTCTTCAGATGGTCATTTGACAGTATCCTTCTTAGATGTGTGGACGTACGAGAAGCAAATAAGGTGTTAGAAGAAGTCCACTCAGGCATTTGTGGACTACACTAATTCGGTCTTAAGCTCTATGAAAGAATATGCAGGTTGGGAAAATATTGACCTTTCATGATCGTCGATTCCTTAAACTATGCTTAAAAGTGCCAGGTGTGCCAAATACACTCAAGTCTAGTTCACCAACCTCCAGAACCCTTACACCCTACGGTGGCATCATGGCCCTTCTCACAATGGGGTATGGACATTGTGGGGCCCATTGACCCTCCTTCGGTAATGGGTCATGTTTTCATTCTAGCTACAACAAATTACTTTTCTAAGTGGGCTGACGCGGTCCCCTTAAGCAAGTTCCTGGGACATCACATTATATACCGGTTTGGGGTCCCTGACTGGATTATATATGAAAATGGTCCTCAATTTCGAAGCCACCATATTGATCATTTGGTCAACCAGTTTGGTTTTGAATGGAAGTATTCAACTACGTACCACCCTCGGGCAAATGGATTAGCTAAGGCATTCAATAAGACTTTGTGCAACGTTTTATGAAAATCGGTATCAAACACGAAAAAGAATTGGCACGAGAGGCTTGCCGAAGCGCTATGGCCCTATCGCACTACAATATGAAATGCTACTGATTCTACTCCTTATTCTCTGGTTTATGGGGGTGAAACAGTTTTAACTCTTGAAATTCAAATCCCTTCATTGCGAGTCACTATTCACCAAGGAATAACCGAAGATGAGAGAGTCAAGCTCCGCTATCAAGAATTGGATGCACTCGATGAAAAGAGGCTAGAG
>NW_006499969.1:3929237-3968852 GCF_000471905.2 Amborella trichopoda | reverse complement strand
CAGTCAAGGTCCACTCATTCACCCATGGCGATCTAGTTCTAGTCATCAAGAGGCCAATTGTTATGCATGGAAATCGTAAAGGAAGTTTGAACTGAAGTAGGTCCTTTTATAGTAAAAAAGGTCTCCCCAAATGGCGCCTACATATAGGCACATCCTAATGGAGAGGAGGCAATGCCCCCTATCAATGGGTCATACCTAAAGAAATACTATCCGTGAAACATATTCAAAGGAAAAAGACTCAACGCAAAAGTACGCAAGATAGTCCAAACAAATTCTAACTCTTTTTATTGTAGTAAAAATGAGTTACAAGTTATAAGCTAAGAAGTCCATTATTAGGGAGGTTACAAGTCTCTTGCATCTGAGGATAAGAGGACGGTTACAAACCAAAAACCTGCACTGTGTCTCTTGCATCTAAAGATAAGAGAACGGTTATAAGCCCAAAAGAATTTCACTCTCAGAAGAAGCAAACCCACAAAAGAATTTCTCTCTTAGAAGAAGCAAAACCATTTGGAGAGTCAGCTTCAATTCATCTAACGAGTGCTGCCATAAGAGGATGGTTACAGGCCAAAAGACGAAGCGAAACCACTTGGAAGTTAGCTTCGGTTCATCCGATGTGTATATCAAACATACAAGCCAGAGATCTCATCTGACGTGTATATCAAACATACAAGCCCGAGATCTCATTTGACGTATATATCAAACATACAAGGCAGAATTCATTCGACGTGTGTATCAAACATACAAGGTAACCTACTCTGACAAGGAACTGGCCCATGATGGAGAGCCTACCTTATTCATAGTGGATGCCCTTCCACAAAACAACATGGACTTCACTGTTGTGCTGAATGACTTGGCTTCCAACAGGTATTAAAAGCCATGCCTTACCATCATTCACCACCCTTGGCCGACCCATGATATCTCCATGCATGAACATTGTCGTATGTAGCTCATTGTCGAGTGCCGCAATTCTCGCATGTAACTTATTGCCACATGTGAGAAGCATTATCCTCGTCGCAACTTGCCACATGTGCTAAGGAGCACCGTCTGAAGCCAGTGCCGGCTGTGTCCCCCAAAGATCAGCGTCGACTGTACTCCCAACTCCTAGTGCCGGCTGCCTTTCTTGAGGATCAATGTTGACCGTATCAACGCCGGTTGTGCTTCTGCCAGTGTCGGCTCTGTCGTGACTATTTGCCTCTCGAAACTCCTCGTTTTCAAGGCCAAAATCCCTTCGCTTCCCCAAAACGGTTGCATGATTTCCAAGCGTAAACTGTCCACCTACTACGACGGTTCACCTCCCATGACCGTTCGTTTCCCCTGACCATTTGGTGTCTCGTCGTAACTTCTCCTACACGGCCAAAAACTCATTGGGAGACTTTTCCCTGCCTGAGTCTTAGCCAGGAAGTCACCAAAACCCCACTAGAAACCCTCTACAACTTTCCCTAAGCTCCTGGAAAAATTCCCAAAGCTTGCAGAAATGCCAACCATGGCACTTCCCGCCTCTTCTACCCACGAAGATCACAGCCAAAGTTCTCCTACTTCCCAAAAAACCTTCAGTGCTTACCGAGAAACTCTTGCAACTCTTCCATTTTCGACAATCCCTTGACAATCTTGGCGAAACCTTCCCTGTCAGTCTTGCTAGAACACTTGACTCTAAATTGCATAACTACGGTCCAAACTATATGACCTTAAACTGTAGCGTAGGTCTAGTTACACGACCTTAAACTGTACGGTCCTAGTTGCATGACTCTAAACTGCATAACCATGGTCCAAACTATATGACCTTAAACTGTAGCGGATGTCTAGTTGCACGACCTTAAACTGCACGGTCCTAGTTACATGAATCTAAACTGCATAACCATGGTCCAGACTATATGACCTTAAACTGTAGTGAAGGTCTAGTTTCATGACTTTAAACTGCACGGTCCTAGTTGTATGACTCTAAACTGCATAACCACTATTCAAGCTATATGACCTTAAAACCATAGTACATGTGCTAGCCGCATCACGATAAATTGCTTTGTACAAGTCCAGAAGGCATGATCATAAACTCGCCCCCACATACACGCAACACTATTACTATCTCCCCAGTAAGTCCATTCATTTCATCATCCTACATTATTTCCTAGTGAGTCTCAACCGCGCTTACAATGGTGAACCATCCCGCCACCTATACTCTTCATAAGCTAGTGGGTCACCATCTTCCACCTTCCTTTCATACATCATCGATCTTTCACAAGTAGTCTCGTGCCATCTCCCCAACAGCGAGCAAAACGACTATCATACTACTTCATGGCTCCTACAGACTACTATCCATCCCCATTATGGTCCAGCTATATGACCTTAAATTGTAGTGCATGTCTTGGTCGCATGAAGTTAAAAGGCTTTGCACAGGTCCTAAGGGCATGATCTTAAACACGCCTTCACAAAAAATGATGAAATAACTGGGCATGGTGTATACCTTAAAAAGGGAACGCCATGAGTAAAAATGATGGACGGGCATGGTCACGAAACCAAGAGTAAAAGAGTTCTGTGAATAAAAACCAGGCACAATGAAAACTCGAAAGGGCATCGTGAGTAAAAATGAATGAAAAGGGTGGACATGGCTGAAAGGTCATGAGTAAAAGAGCCCCAAATAAAAGGAAGTTGGTGAAGATTGTCTCCACGGCACCGCTTCCCAAGTTCAAGTAAACTCCACAAAGGATGCTTGGACCAATAAACAGGTTAATGCAACAATCACCTCAACAGACGGATTCAACCCTCACTCAAAAAGAAAAAAATCCCTGGTGACACATACCAGGACCTAAAATATTAGCTTCAAGGAAACGATTCCGACAGATTGAGTCCATTCGCCAAAAAGGACTCGAAGGATAGAAGATTTTCCAAGAAGGAAAGACAAGTCTCATGACAAAGAGCATCATTCTCACAAGGTCACCAACATACTCCCATGATGTTGAAGATGCCCTAAGGAACTTAAGTCAACCATGACTTTGGAGCGGCAATCAGATGATTGTTGTAGCTGAAAAGCAATGAGTACGGGTGGTTGTACCCAGAGTTCGTTACCTTGATAAACTAAGGTACGCTACTCGCCAAGGAATAACTGGTCATTCATGACTTTGGAGCGGCAATCAGATGATTATCGTAGCTTCAAAGCAGTGGGTAGGGGTGGTTGTATCTAGAGTTGGTCACCTCGATAAACTGAGGTACCCTACTCGCCAAGGAATAACAAGTCAGTTATGAATTTGGAGAAGCAATCAGATGATTGTTGTAGCTGCAAAGCAGTGGGTATGGGTGGTTGTACCCAGAGCTGATCACCTCGATAAACTGAGGTACCCTACTCACCAAGGAATGGTTGATGCACGAAGTAGACGACACTGACTCAAGGCCTTTTAACATACCATTCACATAATCCTTGAAACGTGGCTCAACACCAGAGGATATACAAAAACCCATACCAAATGGAAACAATGCCCTTCGACATGGTGCTTAATTGCCAAACGGGCCTGATTCTGACTGACGAGGTCTGTACAAAATCCTCAACTTAAAAATCACAAACAGTCCACACAAGGGTGAGGATTTTGATAAGATCCCTCAAAAAAGTCTTTTCTCCCCCCAAAAGTCTCCACAAACGGACCCACGAACAATGCAACCATACATTTGAGCATCTTAGTTACACCATTGTGTGAATCATGTTCACATGGTCCTATGGCTAGGAAGGAAAAAAGTAAAATCCGAAGGAAATTTTTCGAATGTTGTCCTTCTCACTTCTTTCGAAGCACAACATTCAGCGGGGCAAGCTGTTTGAACGCATTTTTCAGCACCTTTGTCCCTGATGCGGAATAAAGAAGAAGCAAGTTAATAAAAGCCTACAAAACAGTGGAAAGTTTGATAGTCTTATAATGGCCCCAGAATTGATCAACATCTTCATCAGCAATCCAAAAGGCCACCTGCCAAGTTTTATCGCGATCAGACACATTTAAGGTAGTGAACACAAAGAAATAATTTCGACAAACAGAACTATCTTTTTTGTGAATCAAACAGCTATGAGACCACCGCCATTGGATCTAACACGATCGAAAACCCTTATGGGTCAATTTTCGGCTAAATCGAGCACTCCAAGACAAAGTTATTGGCAAAAAACCGAAAAAAGGTAGGCGGCACACTATTCCCGTTTGGCCACCCCGCACCAAAATACCATTAAAAGTCACAGGTAGTGACATTCGGGGCCTATATCTCACTCGATTTGAGTCAAATCGTGCTCAAATTTGGTGAGCATGTTCGTCCCATCGAGACGAGCGTTTCAATAGGTGGTACGCTTTGTGACATTTCCCAAGCAGAGAGAAATACTAGAGAAAAGTTGATGATCTGTGAGGGAAGTTGCAGAAAATTCTGTAGCAGCACGCCCCACTCCCGCAGCAAAATTACGACGCTCGCATACCTGATCTATATGAAATAACTTGCATTATGTGCATACGGTTTGAGGTATCTCTGGTCTAAATCTCACATACGATGAACGGTTGGATTTCACACACGGAGACGTCAAAGCTACTGTAAATTCTGACCTCTAGATTTCAAGATTCCGGCAAAAAATTCAAGACGACCAAATCTTCGTCCTGACACAAAATCGAGCTACCTTTATTGCAACGTGATCGTGACGACATGATCAGTGTGATTCAGTAAAGAAATCATGAAGAAACATCAAGGAACAAGCACACAATCGATCTGAAGTTTCAAGATTCAAGCAAAATTCAAGTTTCATGATCATGGCTTAAAAGCATGATTCATGGCTCGAAGTTTGTATCAAATAGATCATCACACCGAGCCCCATAAGAAAAAAAAATCATCTTCCGATCAAACGGGCATCAGAACAACCTCGGATCAGTTATGGAAGATCACGCAAGTTCTTCGACAGCAGCAGGGACTATTCTGAAATTCCACACATTATTAGGCAAGGGCAAAATAGTCCTTTTGCACCCATTTTTAGAATTTATTTTAATTCAATTAAATTGTAATTATCTTCAATTCTAGATAGTTTTTTGGCATACACCCATATTTTAGCCCAATTCTACATAGGTATGCAACGCTAAATTGTCAAGGACCTTAGGTTCATTTCACACAAGGATCAATAAAATTTCAATTTCCTCTTAAACTCATGGGTGCATCTTGGAGAGAGAGAGAGGAGAGAAGAAAAGGGCTGGTACCCTTCGATAAGGTAACTTTCTCTTTCCTCCCCTCTTTCTCTCCTCCCCTCTCTCTCCTCCCTTCTTTCTCTCTCCTTCCCTCTTTCTCTCTCCTCCTTTCTTTATCCTCCCCTCTTTCTCTCTCCTTCCCTCTTTCTCTTTCCTCCTTTCTTTATCCTCCCCTCTTTCTCTCTCCTCCCCTCTTTTCTCATTTCTTGCTCTGCTTCTCTCTCCCTTTCTCTCCACTTGCTCATCTTTATCTCACTTTCTCTCACTTCTTCTCATCTCTCTCTCTCTTCTTCTCATATCTATCTCTCTCTTCTTCTCATCTTTATCTCTCTCCCCGCTCTCCTTTTAAACACATCCGGCGATGCTAGCACTGACTGTTCTTCTTTCTCCTCTTCCTTTAAATACAGTCAGTGAAGCCTAACGTCGACTGCATCTTCTCTGTTTAATACAGTCGATGAAGCCTAGTGTTGACTGCATCTTCTCTCTCTTCTTCCTCTAAATACTGTCTGTGAAGCCTAGTGCCAACTGTATCTTCTCTCTCTTCTCTGTCTAATACAGTCAATGAAGCCTACTGTCGATTGCATCTTCTCTCTTCTTTGTCTAATGCAGTCGATGCAGCCTAGAGCCGACTACATCTTCTTTATCTTCTATGTCTAATACAGTCGGTGAAGCCTAGCGCCCACGACATCTTCTCTCTCTTCTTTATCTAATACAGTCGGTGAAGCCTAGCATCGACTGCATCTTCTCTCTCTTCTCTATCTTAAACAGTCAGTGAAGCCTAGTGTCGACTGCATCTTCTCTCTCTTCTCTGTCTAATACAATCGGTACAACTTAGCACCGATTGCATCTTCTCTCTCTTCTCTGTCTAAAACAGTCGAGGAAGCTTAGCGCCGACTGCATCTTCTCTCTCCTCAGTTCTTAAACATAGATGATGAAATCTAGCACCAGCAGTGTCCTTTGTCTCTTTTCTTTCCAACCCAGCCGGTGTTGCCTAGTGCCGACTGTGTCTTCTCTCTCCTCACTTCTTAAACACAGCTGATGAAGCCTAGCGCGGACTATATCTGTCTCTCTCTTCTCTTTCCAACCCAGCCGGCGATGCCTAGTGCCGACTGTGTCCTTCCTTCTCTTCCTCTTCCAACACAGCCAGCGATGCCTAGAGCCGACTGTGTCTTTCACTCTCTTTTCTCTTTCCTTCTCTCTTCTCTCACACTCTTCTCCTCTTTTTTTTCTTTCTGATCCTCTCTTTCTTTCTCTTCTCTTTCTTATTCTCTTACTTCTTACTCTCTCTTTTTTATTTTCATTCTTTCCATTATCCTTTCGTTTGATTAAGAAGGGTTGAGATTAGCCTCTTATGGTAGTCCTATTGTCTAGCCATAATGTTGTTGTGCCAGAATTACAGCGCTCGCTTTATCACCACGATAGACTAACCATCGTGTATAGCTAGTTAGTACTGGTATTGACATATAATAGTAATCTTGTCGAGCTGATCTAAGTTACCATGCCTGTTTTACTACCACGTCAGGCCAATTATTCACCAGCTTAGTCACTATGTTGTCTCCCCGCCTGGTCAAATTCTTTTTTCCCCCATCTTTCTTCTCTCAATCTTTCCTTCTTCCTTTGAATGTGCAAATCAGTATACGTTCACCCAAAAGCTCAGGTGAGGTCAACTGACCCACCTGTCTTATAACTTTTGCCATATATGTGTGATTGTAGAAAACATGAGGATACAAGCCAAGGGAGGCGATTCTGAACCAGTTTTATTAATAGAGGGATTTCTTCGTGATCTAAGAGGGTGCCCACGCGAGCCAGCCCAAGTAAGTCCCGAACCCACCTGAATTTCCTCTCTCATTGATTGGTAATACCTGCCCTTGTTGTTGAACGAGGTACTCGAGAGAGCGATCTCAAAAGTCATAGGTCTCCCCTAAAACCCGATACGCATGCCACCCGATCATCCAGATCTTAAGGAAAGAACGAGGCACCTAACCAGCTGCTTGACAAAGCAACGTGATCTGTCACCACATGTGCGAGGGGTGATCGTTCGCCATGTCGCGCCTCTCCACCTTCTCCCGTTGTAGGCTTGTGACGCATCGGGTTCTCACCGACGCTTCCTCTAGGCATCGAGAACTCACTTCTGTTCACTGAAAAACCCTCCCCCCCTCCCCCCCCCCCCCCTTCCTACTCATTACTAGAGTCACCGGAATGCCCAGAAAGCTTCTCTGAGACCCTTCGGGTTTCCCTTCTCCCTTGTTCACACCCCGCGACTCACCGAAATTTCATTGTGCTTTCAGTGAGCCCATTGTTGCTGCTCCTTCTTATCTTTCTAATAACCAGAGGACCATCAAAGCCCATTGACCCTCCTACAACGTACCCACAATCGGGGAGTCACCTGAAAAGCACTCGAACTCCGGCAAAGCACCACTATGACTCTCACAGCCTCACCGGAAAAGTCTCGGCGAAGCTTCGTGAAGCTCCCTCTTCGCTGCTCAAAAAGCTTTGGCACTCTCCGAAAACACTCGCAAGCACGTTGTGAAGGCCCACAACCTGCTCTGAAGGCCTAGGTACTATAGATTTTTTCTGGGAAACTATAGCCGAGAAACTCTTGATAAAAGCTCTGGCTCTCTCTCTCTCTCTAAAAAACCTCTTCAATTGTTTTACCCTTTGGTAAAATAGTGAAATGGGGTTTTTCCCCCTTTTATACTCAGCAATGCCACAATTTGTCCATCACAAATTTGAAATGATGCTTCAGTCCCCAGCTCCTTACGACAATAAGACCAAGCCGGGGCGGGTCAAGCTCAAGACCCGAAGGGCCTATTGCCACGAGCTTCACCCAAAGGCTATCGTCACACGCTTCGTTAAGAGACTATTGTCGCACGCTTCGTCAAGGGGGTATCGCGGTGCACTTCATCAAGAGTCTATCGCTGCGTGCTTCTTCAAGGGGCTATCGTCGCGTGCTTTGTCAGGGGCTATCGTCAAGCACTGCGCAAGATGTTATCACTGTGCGCTTCTCAAGGAGCTATCGTTGTACGCTTAATCACAGAACTATCGCCATGCACTTCAAACTTAACGTCACACGCCCGTCACCAAGAGAGGTTGTCGTCGAGTGCCTCATCAGGGCCTAATGCCATGCACACGTCACTCAAGGTCTAATGCTGTGTGCGCCATCTAAGACTAAGTGCCATGCACATGCCATGGCACTCCCATCCAAACCATCGTCCAGCTTCCATATGAAGTTCACTCCCTACACCACGGCCTCACTCCTCAGGGAGTCGAGTCCCTAATTGCGGATCTATTCCCCCTGGAGTCACATTATTTACTCACACACTGGTCCGTGCTGCATGACCTTAAACTGCACAGTCATAGTCTAAGTGCACGACGCTAAAGCTACATGGTCCAAACTATATGACCTACCGACTGGTAGAGAGAGAAAACACAACCGACGTTAGGCTTCACCGACTGGTAGAATAAGAGAGAGGGGACCAAATGGTGTTAGGTCTCGCTGACTGATAGACTAAAAGAGAGGAGACCAACCAGCACTAGGTCTCACCTACTGGTAGAAGAAGAAAGAGGAGACCAATCGGTGCTAGGTCTCGCCAATTGATAGAGAGAGAAGAGAGAGAGAAGAGAGTGAGGAGAGAGAAGAGAGTGAGGAGAGAGAAGAGAGAGAAAGAGAGTGAGGAGAGAGAAAGAGAGAGAGAGAGAGAAGAGAGTGAGGAGAAAGAAGAGAGAGAAAGAGAGAGGGGTGAAGAGAGAGGTGCCTACCCGAAAGGTACAAGCCCTTTTCTTCTCACTCCTCTCTCTCTCTCCAAGGCGTACTTATAGGCTCAAGCAAGGAATCAAAATTTTTTTATTGAATCTTCAGAGAATCCACTCAAGACCGAGACGTGGTCGGGGGTTTGCATGCCGTCCTTTTACAATGAGGCAATGTCTGTTTATATAGAGTTGTGCCCAAACATGGGTGGATTGATCAAAATTAAACATAGTTGCTGAAAATTAATATTTAATGAATTAAATGAAATTCTAAAAATAGGTGCAAAATGATTGCCTTGCCCTTGCCTAACAATGTGTGGAATTCCAAAACAGTCCTTGTGGCGTCCCAAGAACTTGCATGATCTTCCGTGGCTGACCAAGGGTTGTTCTGATGCCCATTTGATCAAAAGATTATTGTTTTCTTGTAGGGCTCAACATGGCGATTGTTTTGATACTAACTTCGAGCCATGAGTCATATTTTTGAGTCATGATCATGAAACTTGAAATTTGTTTGAATCTTGAAAACTTTGAATCGATAGTGTGGTCTTTCCATAATGTTTTCTGTGATTTCTTCATCGTAGTGAACTAAGCATGTTATAACAATCGGATGGCAACAATCGGAATGTGATTTGGAGGTCGAACAAAGATTTTGCAACTTTTGCATTTTAATCGAAATCTAGAATCCGGCGACCAGAATTTCAGTAACTTCGTCGACGTCGTGCATGAAATCTGACCATTCATTACGTACATGGTTCGGTCTAATGGTAGCCCTGACCTTACGCACACAATGGAATTAGTTTTGCGTCGATCTATTGTGCGAGCATCGTGATTTGGTTCATCGAGCAAGGCGTGTCGCTGCTTAATTTTCTGTAATTTCTTCATGGATCAGCAACTTCTCTCTAGCTTTTCTCCCTGCTCAGATATCGTCTTGATGAGAGGAATACGCTCACCAAATTTGGGAGCGATCCGATTTGAAGCGAATGAGTTATGGGCCCAAACGTGACTGCCCATGACTGTAAAAACAGCCACCTATAATGGTGTATTGGTGCAGTGAGGCCATAAGGGAATAGTGTGCAACCTCTCTTGTTTCAATGTTTTGCTCATATCTTTGTTCTGGGATGTTTGATCAAGCCGAAACTTGGCCCGTAGGGGTTTTCAACCATGCTGGATCCAATGGTAGTGGTCCCATAGTAATTTGAGCCACTGAAAATGTAGCTCCAGTTGTAGGTTGCATTTCAAGTTGCAAGAGGCCAATTTTTCGAAAATTGTTTCTTTGTGTTCACTGCCTTAGACATGTCTGATCGCGATGAAACTTAGCAGGTGATCTTTTGAAGTACTAATGACTATCTTGAGCAATTCTGGGGCCATTCGAAGACTGTCGATAATTTTCCGCTATTTTGTAGGCTTTATTGACTTGCTTCCTACCATGGACCAAGGTGATGAAAAATACGTTCAAACAGCTTGCCCTGCCAAATGTTGTGCTTCAAGAGAAGCGAGAAGGACAATCATTTGAAAATTTTCCTTTGGCTTTTACTTTTTTCATTCTTAGCCATAGGACTACGTGAAAGTCGAGAAAATTCAAATAATGGTGTAACTAGGTTGCTCAGACATAGGGATGCATTGTTTGCGGGTCTGTCCATGGAGACTTTAGGGGGAGAAGAGACTTTTTGGCGATGTTTGTTTGCTTCTGCGCCAGGTTTGCTTTTGATGATCAGACTACCACTATTGGTCTTGTCTACCGAGTCCAGTCGGGGGCAAGTTCTATTAGTCAATCCCGAAAGTCTGATCGTGCTGGTTAAGCAAGCTGAAGTCTCCAGCAGGTTCTTCCATGGCTTTATCGGTTTCTACCTTGGGTGGATGATGACTGGGCTACTTTGTCACCTAGCCTCATGGGGAGAGGGGTCTATAAGAGAAGGAGGAGGCACACACACTCCGTGCATGGGGAGGAGGACTATAAGAGAAGGAGAAGGCATGCACACTCCATGCATGGGGAGGAGTTCTTGTAAGAGAAGGAGAAGGCATGCACACTCCGTGCATGGGGAGGAGGTCTTGTAAGAGAAGGAGAAGGCATGCACATTCCGTTCATGAAGAGAAGGTCCTTGAAGAAGGGGTAATGACTAGGCTACGTTGTCACCCAGCCCTTAAGAAGGATGTCGACTGGGCTACTTACTTATCCAGGACTGGAGAAGGATGTCGGCTGGGCTACCTGTTCACCTATGACTGTGGAAGAATGTCGGTTGGGCTACCTGTTCACCCAAGACTGAAGAGGGACGTCGAATGGGCTACCTATTCACCCAAGACTAAGAAGGATGTCGACTGGGCTACCTACTCACCCAGGACTAGAGAAGAACTGTTCAGGGATGATTTTACGGTCTACACCCTGTTAGACGTCTTGATGATGAAGGGAGTCCTAGTTGAGTCCTTCTGTGGAATTGAATATTGCATCAAACTAATTTTATTGGTCCAAGCACTCTCTGTGGGTTTTCACTAAGATTGGGGAAGTGGTGCCGTAAAGACGGTTTTCACCAATCCTCCTTTTTATTAGGCTCTTTCTTCCATGACCTTTCGGCCATTTCCACCCTTTTGTTCATTTTTACTTGCAATGACCTTTCGGGTTTTCACCGTGCTCGGTTTTTATTCACGAATCTCTTTTACTCATGGTTTCATGACTATGCCCATCCGTCATTTTTACTCATGGCATTCCCTTGTTCAGGTAGACACCATGCTCGTTATTTCTTCTTTTCCCTTTTTTTTGTGAGGGCGTGTTTTATGGTCATGCCTCCGAGACCCATGCGAAACAGTTTAACGTCATGCAGCCTGGACGTGCGCTATGGTTTAAGGTCATGTAGCTGGACTGTAATGGTGATGAATGGCAATCTATGAAGGCCATGGAGTGAGTATGGTGGTGGTTTGGCTCACATGGGGAGATGGCTCGAGGCTACCCATGAGATATGGGTGATGTATGAAAGGTGAGTGGATGATGGTGACCCACTAACTTATAATGAGTATGGATGACGGGATGGTTCACAGTTTTGTGAGCATGGGTGAGACTCACTGGGGAATTATGTTGAGTGATGAACTCATGGGGAGGTAATGAAGGTGATGCGTGCACACTAACAGGTAGGTTAAGACAGGCGTGCGTGAAAGTGCACGTAAAGGCGTGTGCACATATGTGGGGGTGAGTTTATGGTCATACCTCCTTGACCTGAGCAAAGCAGTTTACCATCATGGGACCAGGACGTGTACTATGGTTTAAGGTCATATAGTGGGACCTTGGTTATGCAGTTTTAAAGTCATACAACTAGGACTATGCAGTTTAAGGTCGTGAAACTTGACCTTCGCTATAGTTTAAAGTCATATAGTTTGGACCATGGTGTTGTGCAGTTTAACGTCGTGTGACTGGGACGTAGACTGTGGTTTAAGGTCATATAGTTTGGACCATGCAGTTTACGATCATGCAACTAGACCTCTGCTACAGTTTAAGGTCATATAGTTCGGACCATAATTATGCAGTTTAAAGTCATGCAATTAAGACCATGGAGTTTAAGGTCGTGCAACTTGACCTCCGCTATCATTTAAGATCATATAGTTTGGATCCTAGTTATGCAGTTTAAAGTCATATAACTAGGACCAGGAAGTTTAAGGTCGTGCGACTAGACCTCCGCTACAATTTAAGGTCGTATAGTTTGGACCGTGGTGTTGTCCATTTTAATGTTGTGCGACCAAAGCGTAGACTATGGTTTATAGTCATATGGTTTGAACCATGTAGTTTAGGGTCGTGCAACTAAACCTCCCTACAGTTTAAGGTCATATAGTTTGGACCATGGAGTTTAAGGTCGTGCGTCTAGACCAGGGGTGTGCCGTTTAGGTTCATACAGCATGAACCGTTGTGTGGGTCGCCATGTAAGTGGAACTCCATGGGGAATAGGCCTGTGGATGGTAATCTGACTCTCTGGGGATAATATGGCTAAGACCATTCACAAACTGAGGGCTAGCTGGTAATGGTGACCTGATGAAGGATGACCAGCAGAAGTGGACCTTGCTGTGGTTTTTTTTTTTTTTATGGGGGTAAGGCACTCTCTAGGGTGAAAGATGAGACTTTATACTCCCTAGGGATAAGATAGCTTAGGGTGAAGCTGACCCACTAAGTATTGGGGAGGTAGGAATGACCCTATCTTTATTGAGGATAACAGGCCACAATGTGGGTGAGACTCCTAGTGGGGGATGAGGGACAGCTCACGACTCCATTGGGGAGGTCACAGTTTAGGTGCAACAGCCTGGGTGCAAGTCCACTAAAGATAGTGGTAGGGCATACACTACTTGAAATACGACCACGGGTAGCACTGATGGTTTGTTGCGAATTTTCAACCGGCGGTGAGTTCTCAACACAACCGGCATTAAGTTCTAACACAACCGACACTATTCAGCTAGCATTGTGAATGACCCATGATATCATATGAAGTCAAATGGCGCTGAGTTAATCGGCGCTAGGGTCGTTTCGGAGACACACCCAGCGCTAACTCATTTGGTGCTACGTTGTATTTGAAAGCATACCCGGCGCTAAGTCAATTAGAGCTAGGTTGTATTTGAAAACACACCCGACGCTAAGTCAATCGGCGCTAGGTTGTATTTGAAAACACATCGATGCTAAGTCAACTGGAGCTAGGTTGTATTTGAAAATACACCTGACACTAAGTCAATTGGCGCTAGGTTGTATTTGAAAAAACACCACAGCTACCAGGCAGTTGTGGTAGTTTTTCAGCACTTTTGTGGTGTCACAAAGGTTCTGAGGACTTAGGGGAAGTCTGCAGAAGCCTTCCGGTGTGATTCTAGTGAAGTCCAGGCTAAAAAGACAAGCTGAAAGGTTTTCAGTGAGTTTCCGATCGTGTGGGAGCAATTTCGACGGAAGATGAACTATCACGGGAGGTGGGCCATACAGCTGCAGAAGGTGAAACGTCGTGGGGAGGGCGTACGGTTGCTGGAGGTGAACCGTTGTCCTTGGAAATCGTGTGACCATTAAGGAGGTACAAAAATTTAAGTTTTGAAAACGAGGAGCCTCGTAAGGCAAACCGTCATGATAGGGTCGGCGCTCACAAGTGTGAAACCGGTGCTAGGGCAACCGATGCTGATGGTTTGGAGTGCTGACTCAACCGGTGTTGTCCCTCAAAAAAGGCACAACCGACGCTAGCTTCAATCGATGTTGATCAGCACGTATGGCTTATTACGATGCAAAGAGTGACGCTCGCATGTGTCAGTAAGTCACGTGCAGGGATCACGGCGTTCGGCGATGAGCTACATACGACGATGTCCATGGGCCAGCAAAGAGTGGCGAAGGATGGGACATGGCAGGTGGTACCTATTGGAAGCCAATCCTCCTGACTAACAGTAAGGTCCATGTTGTTCTGTGGAAGGGCATCCACTATGAACAGGGCATGCTTTCCATCATAGGCCATCTCCTTGCCAAGGTAGTCCCTCTTGTGTGTTTGATATACACATCGAATGGATCCTACATCGTATGTTCGACATACATGTCAGATGAGGTATATGACTTGTATGTTTGACATACACGTCGGATGAATTGAGGCTAACTTCTTGGAGTGGCTCTGCTTTGTCTTCTGGCCTGTAACCATCCTCTTCCTCGTCAGATGAATTAAAGCTAACTCTCCAAGTGGCTTCGCTTCTTCTCCATGAGGAGGTCCTTCCTTTTGTGGGTTTGCTTCTTCCTCATGGGACCGGAATTTGTTTTGGCTTGTAATCGTCCTCTTACTCTCAGATGCCAAAGCAAAAGCACAAGTTTTGGTTTGTAACCGTCCTCTTATCCCCAAACGCAAGAGACTTGTAACCTCCCTAGTAATGGGTTATTGTAACTTGTAACTCATTTTTACTACAACATAAAGGAAAAAAGTTTGCACTTTATTTGGACTATCTTGCTTGTTTTCACGTTGAGTCCCTTTCTTTTGAATACACATCACAGATAGTACTTCTTTAGGTATCGCCCGTTGATAGGGGGCATCGCCTCTTCTCCACCAGGATGTGCTAGTATGTACGCTCCATTGAGAGAGACCTTTTTTACTATAAAGGGACCTTCCCACTTAGGCTCAAACTTCCCTTGACACCGGCTATTCATAACAATAGGCCTCATGACGGCTAAGACTAAATCACCAGGGGTGAATGAGCGGATATTGACAGACTTGTCAAAAACCCTCTTCATTCTCCCTTGGTTGAGTTCAAGGTTCTATTGAGCCTCTAGCCTCTTTCCATCGAGTGCATCCAATTCTTGATACTGGAGCTTGACTGTCTTATCTTCGATGATTCCTTGGTGAATAGCTACTCGCAATGAAGGGATTTGTATTTCGAAAGGCAAAACTACTTCACCCCCATAGACCAGATAATAAGGAGTGGAATCAGTAGCATTTCGTATAGTAGTGCGATAAGCCCACGGTGCTTCGGGAAGCTTCTCATGCCAGTTCTTCCTTGTTTTTTATATTGACTTTCTTAAAACATTGCATAGCGTCTTATTGAAAGCCTCAGCTAATCCACTCGCCCGAGGGTGGTACATAGTCAAGTACCTCCATTCGAAACCGAACTGGTTAACTAGGTGATCAATGTGATGACTCCTAAATTGAGGGCCATTGTCAGATATGATCCGATCGGGCACTCCGAAGAGGTATATGATATGATGTCGAACAAAGTAGGCCACCGCTATCCCAGGAACTTGCTTAAGGGGGACCGCTTCAGCCCAATTAGAGAAATAATATGTTGCAGCTAGGATGAAAACATGGCCCATTACAGAAGGGGGATCAATGGGCCCTACGATATCCATTCCCCATTGTGAGAAGGGTCATGACGCAACCATAGGGTGTAAGGGCTCTAGAGGCTGATGAACCAAGTTGGAGTGTATTTGGCATACCTGGCACTCTTTAACGTAGCTTAAGGAGTCGGCGATCATCAAGGGCCAATAGTATCCCACCTGCACATTCGTTCATAGAGCTTAGGACCGGACTAGTGCAGCCCACAAATGCTTGAGTGGACTTCTTCTAACACCTTATTTACCTCTTGGATGTCGACACATCTTAGAATAATGCCATCAAATGACCGTCTAAAGAGAACATCATCTCCGAGTAGGGTATACTTGGTGGACATTCGACGTATACTGTTACGTTCTGCACGATCTTCCGAGAGCCTACCATGTTTTAGGAAACTAGTAATGGATTCTCTCCAATCTTCAACTGGCTCAATTTCTGCGCATATTGGGTCAAAGAATTGTGGTCCTTGATTTTGACCTTTAGCTCCTCGACTCTGTGTTATTTCTTATTCGATCTTGATTACTTCTTTGGCTGATAGAAGTGCCCCAAATGGATTAGGAGGACACTCGGGGAAGCTATTTCTCTAGTCATCCGCATCGACTTCAATTCTCAGCTCGATGTGTCTCCATTCTTCCACCCGAATAAGCATGGGTCCTAATGAGGACAACTGAATTGTAGCACCAAGTTTCACAAGTGCATCAGCCTGCGAATTTAGCCTTCTGGGGTTGTGACTCAGGGATATGTCTTCGAATTGGGCCATATAAGATTTTGCAGTATCATGATAAATCTTGAGGGTGTCTTTTCTTATAAATCCCTTTGAGTTGTCGGATAACCAACCCAGAGTCGCCGTAAATCTTGAGCTGCTCCAAGTCGAGATCGAAAGCTATCTCGAGTCCGATTATAAGGGCCTAGTATTCTGCTTCATTTTGAGAACTGCTTTGAGTGAGAGAGAAAGAAAGTGGCAGTATTCCTCATGTAGGAGTTAAGAATACGACTCCGGCACCTCCCCATTCCAATTGGAAGGCTCAGTCGAAGTATAATTCCCACACAAGAGCAAGGTTGGCACATAATATTTCTTCATCAGGGAGGTTGCTTGATAGAGGAGACTCGGCCGGCACGTGTTGTGCTGCTAGAAAGTCAGCCAAGGCCTGACCCTTGATGGCCTTTTTTGGGACATATGTGACGTCAAACTCCATCAGCAATAATGCCTACTTGGTAAGGCGTCCCGACAAATACGAGCGAGTCATGAGAAATTTTGCAGGATTAGCTTTTTATATAAGTTTCACTTCATGACCAAGCAAGTAATGGCGGAGTTGCTGTATAGTGAAGATCAAAGTCAGACACATCTTCTCAATAGGGGATAGTTCCTCTCGGCTCCTTGCCTCCTTTGGCTGAGGTAATATAACACAGTCTCCTTTCCCTCTTCATTGTTTTGCGCCAACAATGCTCCGAGTGACTCTTCTAAAGCAGTCACATACAAAATGAGGGGTTTCCCCAATACTGGTGTAGAGAGCACTAGAGGGTGTCGTCAAGGGCGGCCTGACATGCTTCATCCCAAATTTCTTTAGCAGATGTGCAAAGGGTTTACAACGACCTGAAAGGTTCGAGAAGAACCTGTGAATGTATGTCAGTTGCCCTTGAAGAGAACGAAGTTCTCGAAGTGTAATGGGTGACGGCATTTCTTGGATTTCCTTGATCTTAACCGGCACAAGTTCAAGCCCTCGATGTCTGGCGATGAACCCCAAGAATTTTTGAGAGTGCACACCAAAGCGCATTTCAACGGGTTCATTTTAAGTTGATGAAGACATAGTCACTCAAATACTTTTTCAAGGTCCTTCATGTGAGCATCCTTCTCTTTAGATTTTACCACCAAGTCATCTACATAACACTCCACCTCTTTGTGTTTCATGTCTTTGAAAATGGTCGTCATTGCTCTATGATATGTGGCCTCAGCATTCTTTAATCCAAAAGGCACCATTGTGTAACAGAAGACCCTTTTTGGAGTTAAGAATGTGGTGGCCTCTTCATCTTCGGGCGCCATCCTTATTTGATTATACCCAAAGTATCCGTCCATGAAGGAGAAGATCTAGCAGTGAAGTGTAGAGTGGATGAGCATCTCGATGAATGGCAATGAAAATTCATCTTTGAGACATGTGGTGTTCAAATCACGAAAGTCAATACACAGACCATTCTTTTTCTTGAAGGGAATGACATTTGCTAGCCATTTCGGGTATTTGACTTCACGGATGAAACCTTCTTATCTAAGCTGGGTTATCTCGGTGTCTATTTGCATCTCGAGGTCAGGCCTGAACCTTCTCGACTTCTGTTTAACTGATTTGATAGTTGGATCGTTGCCGAGATGGTGAACTGCTACTTGAGGGTCTAACCCAGGCATCTCACGATAGTGTCAAGCAAAGATGTCTCGGTTTGTTTTCAAGAAGGTGGTGAAATCTTCTTTTTCTCCTGGATACATATTGGCTGAAATGAAAGTTGGTCTGGGATCCGCTTTGTCTCCAAGATTTATTTCCTCAAGTTCATCTATTGTTGCCTGACCACCTTCTTCCCCTTCTTCTGGAGCCTCTTGCAGTTCTCCATCTTCATTCTTAGAGACTTTTTTATCAACCTCAAATGCAGAGACCCATGATCCTGACATTTCTACCTCTGATAGAGGTCCAAAGTGGGTCGTAATTTGTGCACCTTCCTCGAATCGAATGACAGAAAGGTTAACCTCAAACGTGGCGAGCACATCAGGTTGGAGAGGCTTGTCTTGAACGTTAAAGGGGAATTGAGGTTCAGCAATGATTATGTGAAGACTTTCTTTGTATGAACCATATGGTATTTGTATGGATGCCTGGAGTGTTTGCTCCAAGCCAGCTGGTTCTTCACAGGCTTGTATCATGTGGAAAACCTCCTGAGAATAGAAGCTTTGTCCTCTTGATTCTTTCAATCTCTGCTCGAAGTCAAGCTCAAGGGGCCACTGGGGCTTCTTTGGCTTTGACTTCTTACGCTTCTTTAATGAAGGTGGCTTTGCCTTGGCTTTAGCTACCAAGGCATCAGCAGTTATTAAGAATCATGCTACATGTGCCAGGGTCTTTCTCAATTACTTCCGTTGTGTCCTGCTTATATTGATTCCTTCGAATCCCTGATTGAGAGCCTCGAAGTCTGACTACATCAAGGTCGTATATGCAGAAGATATAAGAGAATGAGAAGCAAGAAAAGAAGGTGGAGAAGGGTTGGAAAGCAGGGGACTTTTAAGGTCGTTCCACTCATCAGACCGATCTGAGCAGCTTTTTACGTCATCACCGAGATTGGACGGGTGCAAGGGATCTTTTAAGTCTTTCTATTGCTCAAACCATTGGGGAGTGCTTTTAACATCGTCACCCTTACCGAATGTTTGCTGAGTGAAAGATGAGACGGAGGCATCTTCTTGATAGGACGAAGAAGGAAAAGGAATCGTGGTGGGGATGAACTCCAACAAAGTTGGCAACAGAGGAAGGGGCCCGAGAAATTCCTGCTCGACTGTGCGTTGAGCAGTCTTATTTCTTCAACGAGATTGGAGATTGGACGAGATTAGAGAGATAGGATGAGATTGGATGGGTGCAGGGGATCTTCTAGGTCTTTCCCTTGCTCAGATCATTGGGGAGTGCTTTTAACATCGTCACCCTTATCGGACGTTTGCTGAGTGAAAGATGATACGGGGGCATCTTCTTGATAGGACGAAGAAGGAAAAGGGATCATGGTGGCGATGAATTATAGCAACGTTGGCAACGGAGGAAGGGGCCTGAGAAATTCCTGCTTGACTGTGGGTTGAGCGATCTTAGTCCTTCAGCAAGCAGCCCTTGGTGCCCGTCTCTTTCTGGTTCGCTGACATGATGTCTGATTCGTCTCGCTAGGTTGGCAAATAGCCTTAGCTTGATGAACTTCTTCTCACTTCAAAGACTTGAGTCGGCTTCGGCCATGGTAGATCATCCATGGCTGGGAAGTTGAGGGTTTCGCAGGGTCTGAGTCATTGATGGGAAGATCCTGTCTTGTGAGATCTTCTTGCCCTGATAAGGAAATGATTTGAGGATCGCTTATGGGAAGATTGTAAAATTCTTGATACTCCCTCATCTTCTTTGTGAATCTGTCAAGGAAAGTTGTGTATTCTGATAAGTCATGACCTCTTATCTGATGGTATGGACACCAACGATCTTCAGTCCCGTTAATAAGGAGAAGGGGTTGCTTTGCCTGCTTTGGTGTTATTATGTCATCTTGAAGCATTATAATGAAGAAGGTGTAGAGAATCTCAGGCACTTCATCCTCCTCTTGGATGGTTACAACATGGGAGGCCTCAACTGCCCCGAAGGCCTTCTTTAGGTCCTCAAGCTTTATCTGACCCTTCTGAATCAGGGCTTCAATGATGTTCTTCAGCGTGCAGGAGTCATCCATAAGATGATTAATCCTTCGATGATAAGCACAACAATTCTGCTGATCGTCAAGGCTAGATTGCTTGAGGAACTTGGTTTCTACAAGCCGGATCATATTTTGTTCTAATAATAACTGGAGCAATGCAGGAACCCATTTCCTCTATAAGGGATAGACCTTATTCCTATGCCTGGAGAGATAATCATTTTGATCAAAGTTGGCTGGTGGAGGTACCCTATTGTATGACAGTTGTTGCTTGCTAGCCTTGGGTGTTACTGCTGCTGCAATTACCCCTTTAAAGAGGTCCAAAGTTTTGGGGGAAGCCTTCTTTGAACCAGTGACCATGATGGCTGAGCTGATTACCCCTTTCTGTTGGTTGCCGCTTGTGTTATTTCGAGAGCTATCATTGCCCCCGTTATTTACTAAACTTGTAGATGGCTAGCGTGTTGCACCATGATGGCGTGACAAACTTTATATGCGAACTGATTTGGAGATCAAATCTGACATGGAGGTTGGATTGGAGGCCTCGATATGTAGAGCGATTTCAGGTCGGATATTATGCACGCAAGTTTGGACTACTTCCTTCCCAAGCATAGGATGAGGATGGAGGGACGACAAGTTTCGCCATCTTGATATGAACTGATCTACAGGTTCATCGGGGTCTTGAGTCAGGGTGAGAAGCTTGATGGTTTGAGCCTCTCTCTCGACCTCTCCATCTCCTCCCATGTATGAACCGAGTTGGAGGAAGTCAAGCATAACCGTCAAGGGTCTCGACGAACTGCCAGGGAAGAAGTCTCCCGTCAGCTGCCATTTCCCGACATTGTATCTGGAGTGGGCGATATGTTGGTTTGGGGAGGTGGTTCCACTGAATAGGGGAAACTTCCCTTTCTTATAGTCTGAGAGGGGAACTGGACTTGATCAATATAGGAGGGGTATGGTCTTTGATAAGGCGCCCCCCCCCCTATATGCCTGGAATTCGCCTGTTCTTTAGGCTATGGGTGACCATAGCTTCAACATCAGACTGAGAGACCAGATGAGGAATAGAATTGTCCTGCGAGGTAGATGGAGGAGGCTGCCATGGAGGTATACCATTAGAGTGATGGGAACTGACCTCATGGCTAGCCGACTGGCATGCAGCGTCAATACGATCGATCTTTCCCATCATCCCACGCACCATATCCTCAAACTTGTTCATGAGATCCTCCGGCGCATGACCGAGCTCGCTTACAACCATTAGGCTGATTGTTTCTCTAGGGAGGTCAACATTAGTGGCAGCTGAAGGCGTGCAATCTTGACAGGTCCTACATGGTACGTCAGTCAGTAAGGGGTCAGCAAGCCCCGATTGAACTCGTACACAGATCGCATTTGGACCGGTTCTTGACGGTCTTGGGACCGTGGCTGGTTGGGTCTTCTTCTACGACAGTAACCACAACACAAGGCTCAAAGAGCTCTTCTTTTGGCTTCATCGTTTGAAGGGGGTAGAACGGATTTAGGTGAAGATGGTCGTCGAAATTGGCTATTTTGACTGCCTTGGTCACCCCCTAATCAAAATTTACAGACCTCTATCATGTTTAGCCTTGAGGTTTTGATGGACATCTTGCCAAAATTGGGATCTAGGTCACGGTTTGTCTACTCTTCTTGTATAGGAGAGAGATGTCTCCATCAGGTGTGGCAAAGGATGAGGGCCAGGAACTGGGGTCATCTTGGGCTAGGGGAGATGAAGGACTCGATCTTCTTTGAGGTTCATGCCCCGAGCTCTCTTATGAGCTCCAGAGACATGACTAAAGTGTTAGGGCTGCTTCAGGATGGTACTCTGGGAGAAAACCTTCGAGTACTAAGGCTAAAGGTGTTTGTCTGATGAAGAAGGAGCAAGCAGAAGCAAGGTTGACTCATGAGGAGGCAGGCCTGAGTCGAGGACGAGGGAAGGCCTAAGATGGCGACATGTGTGTGCCCCTTGAAGAAGGATCTTGGGGGACTTAGGGGTCCTCCCGGGCTCGTGCAGGTGAGTTATCCTTAAGAGGCAGAGAAATATGAGCAAGTGTTTGTGAGAGAACAAGTGCAGGCCTGACCCTTACAGGGTGCGCTTGTGTGTACATGGGAGGAGGATGAGAAGGTCGTCTCCTATGTACTTGGGTTGGCGCAGTAATGGATTTTCCCCTAGTAGTGAGATGCATATGAGTGGCATGTGAAGGATCTAGACTTGGAAGGTTCGATCTGGGACACAGGCTCGAGGTAACAAAAGGGTTGCCCCGAAGTGTTACTCGAGTGGGTGACCCATGAGTCTTGTGGTGTATGTAAGGGGTGGAGACCGTGGGGTTTCTACCTCTCTGTGTTGAGCCTCTAGGGATAGAGACCTCAGGTGTAGGAATGTGGGGGGTAGCCTTATGGCAACCAACAGAAGCAATGGCAACTCGCTTGCCTTTTACAAAGAGGGACTGGGCAGCCTTTCGACGTACCTCAGAAACATGAAAGGTAAGTGACTCGTCGGTGGCTGGGTGCATGCTGTGTGGGGCAACATAAGTGCCACCCATGCAAGGTGCCTTGATGGAATTTCCACCAGATAGAAGAGATGGGGAGTGAGGGACCTTCAAGTTCCTCCTCACACTGATCCAGGTTATGACTTGGGAGCTAGACAAGGGATCTTTGCTCAAGAGGATGGTCGGGAAAGAAGTCGAAAGACCTTGTTCCCTAGGGACACTCTTGAATAAGGGGATAAGAAAATCCCCGATCTGAATGAATGGGTTATAGAACCCAGCAGCCATAAGTGAAAGTGAAAAGATGATGAAAGTAGATAAAGAAGAAACTAGCCAAACAAAAAAGATCTGACTAAGGGGTAGTAAGTTCCCAGTGGAGTCGCCATGCTGGTTAGGTGCCTCGATCTCACCCTCCGGATCCCTGAGGGATCAGACGACTCACGTCGCGGGCTTCGGGGAAGACTCGGGACGTTCATGAGATCACTCTCTCGGGAACCTCATTCAAAAACAGGGGAAGGTGTTACTAATCGGTGAGAGAGGAATTTTAAAAGGTGGGTTCGGGACTTACTCGGGCTGACTCACGTGGGCGCCCTCTTAGATCACAAAGAAAGCCCCCCAATAATGAAACTGGTTCAGAATCGCCTCCCTTAGCTCGTATTCTTTTTATTTTTTGCTTTCTGCAATCACACACATATATGGCAAAGGTTATGGGACAAGTGGGTCAGACCTCACCCTTTTCCTCTCTGATGAGCACACACAAGCATGTGCATTCAAGAACAAGAAAGAAAGACGGGGGGAGAGAAGAATTCAACCAAGCAAGAAGGTCAGGGCAGTGACTAGACTGGTGGATAATTGACATAGTGTGGTGGCGAAACGGGCTCAGTAATTGAGACCGGCTCACGGGATCGCTACCAGACATTATTGTTGATATCGACTAGCTAGGTACGATGGTCGGTCTGTCGTGGCAGTAAAGCAGGCCAAGCGAACCTAGTGCGACAACATTACGGATAGACGACAGGACTACCATGAGATGCTAACCTCAATCCCCCTTGGTCGAACGAGAGAGCAGTAGAGGAATGGTTAAAGAGAGGAAGGGGATAGACAGAAGGAGAGAGAATAAGGAAGAGGAGATGCAGTCAATGCTAGACATCGTTGACTATTTCAAGAGATAGGAGTGAGAGGAAGTAGTCGGCGCTAAACTTCACCGACTGTGTCAGATGAGAAGAGAGGAAAGGAGCCAACTAGCACTTAGTCTCGCCAACTGACAAAAGAAGAGAGGGAAAACCAGCTGGCTGTAGGCCTTGCCGACTGATAGAGAAAGAGGGAGAAGACCAACCGGTGCTAGGCCTTACCAACTGGTAGAGAGAGAAAAGACAACCGGTGTTAGGCCTCGCCGATAGGTAGAAGAAGAGAGAGGAGAATAATCGACGAAAAGTCTTACCGACTGATAGACGAAGAGAGAGGAGATCAACTAGCGTTAAGTCTCACCAACTGGTAGAAGAAGAGAGAGGAGACCAACCGACGTTAGGTCTCTCCAGTTGACAGAAGAAGAAAGAGAAAGCCAACCGGCGCTACGTCTCGCCAGTTGACAGAAGAAGAGAGAGAAGGCCAACTGGTGCTAGGTCTCGCCAATTGACAGAGAGAGAAGAGAGAGAGAAGAAAAAGAGGGGGAGAGAGATATGAGAGAGAGGGGAGGGGAGAGAGAAGAGAGAGAAAGAGAGAGGGAAGGAGAGAGAGTTGTCTACCCGAAGGGTACCAGCCCTTTTCTTCTCTCTCCTTTCTCTCTCTCCAAGATGTACTCACAGGCTCAAGCAAGGAATCGAAATTTTTTTATTGAATCCTCAAAGAATTCACTCAAGACCTAGAGGTGGTGGGGGGTTGTCGTGCCATCTTTTTACAATGAGGCAGTGCCTGTTTATATAGAGTTGTGCCCAAACATGGGTGGATTGATCAAAATTAAACCTAATTGCTGAAAATTAAGATTTCATTGAATTAAAGAAATTCTAAAAATGGGTGCGAAAAGACTCTTTTGCCCCTACCTAACAATGTGTGGAATTTCAGAACAGTCCCTATGGCTACCCGAGAACTTGCGTGATCTTTTGTGGCTGACCCAAGGTTGTTCAGATGCCTATTTGATCAAAATATTATTGTTTTCTTATAGGGCTCGACATGGCGATTGTTTTGATACCAACTTCGAGCCATGAATCATGTTTTTGAGTCATGATCACGAGATTTGAAATTTGTTTGAATCATGGAAACTTTAGATCAACAGTGTGGTCTTTCCTATATGTTTTTCTGTGATTTACGTGGCGTAGCGCACTAAACATGTCATCACGATCACGTGGCAACAATCAGAACACGATTTGGAACCCTAACGAAGATTCTGCAACTTTTGAGTTTTGACAAGAATCTAGAATCCGACGACTGAAATTTCAGTAACTTCGTCGGCTTCGTGCATGAAATATGATCGTCCATTACGTACGTGGTTCAGTCCAATTGTAGCCCTGAACCTTGCGCACAGAATGGAATTGGTTTTGCATCGATCCGTTGTGCAAGCATCGTGATTTGGTTCATCGAGCGAGGCGTGTCGCTGCTGAATTTTCTTCAATTTCTTCACGGATCGACAACTTCTCTCTAGCTTTTCTCCCTGCTCAGATATCGTCTCGAGGCGTGCCACATATCGAGTTGTTCGTCTTGATGACATGGATACGGTCACCAAATTTAGGAGCGATCCGATTTGGAATGAGTGAGTTACGAACCCCTAAAGTGACTGCCTGTGACTGTAAAAACAGCCACCTTTAATGGTGTTTTGGTGCAGTGAGGCTATACGGGAATAGTGTGCGACCTCTCTTGTTTCAATGTTTTGCTCATATCTTTGTTCTGGAGTGCCTGATATAGCCGAAACTTAGCCCTTAAGGGTTTTCAACCTTGCCGGATCCAATGATAGTGGTCCCATAGTAATTTGAGACATCGAAAATGTAGCTCTAGTTGTAGGGTCCGTTTCAAGGTGCTAAAGGCCAAATTTTCAAAAACTGTTTCTTTGTGTTCACTGCCCTAGAGATTTCTGATCGTGATGAAACTTAGCAGGTGGTCTTTTGAAGTGTTAATGACAATGTTGAGCAATTCTGGGGCCATTCTGAGACTGTCAGTAATTTTCTATTGTTTTGTAGGCTTTATTGACTTGCTTCCTACCCGAGACCAAGGTGATGAAAAATACGTTCAAATACATATCCTTAATACAAATCCCTATTACATCCCCATCAGCCTAGACCACACCGACTGAACAGCAAAGTCAGCCAGTGTCACAAACCAAATCTCAACCAAAACTTACTCCTAAACTTATCCTACCACCTAAACTAGTGACAGGATCAGGAGCACAGAAGGCCGATGAGTATAAGGTGAAATATGATATAGTTGAGCATTTGAAAAAGTTTCCAGACCTTCTAAGTATCTATGAAACCCTTCTGCTGTCCAGAGACTACCATATGGCCCTGGTTCAAGCCCTTTCTAACCTAGACGTTTACGAGACTGAAGTGGAGCCTATTGAGGTTGACCCAACCATCCTAAGTGGGTGCTTGGCGATCACCTTTTCTGAAGATGACCTTCAGTTGGGAGGCAAGTTTCTCAATCGCCCCCTCTTCGTGACTGGTGAACTACATGCCCGCCTTATCAACCGGATCATGTTGGATGGAGGGTCAGCAGTCAACCTGATCCCAAAATGGATCCTCACCTGATTGAGATGAGGATCTGAGGACCTCACTCCTTCCCTCATTATAGTGTAGGGGTTCAACCAGTCAGGAGAGAAGCCAGCTGGCACGCTGCGCCTTCACCTCAAGAATAGTGACCTGAACGATTATGCTCAATTTCACATAATCGACACTGATACCTCTTACAACATTCCGCTTGCCCACCCTTGGCTCCTCGATCAGGGTGTGGTTCCTTCCACACTTCATCAGTGCCACAAGTACAATCGAGATGGTAGACATCACATGGTCTATGCTAATAAGAGACCGTTCCCCATAGCCGAGACTCATTATGCTGATGTTACGTACTATTTCACGTACCTTCCAACACCAGAAAAGCTAAAGGATGATGATTGGAAGCTTGTGAGAGAGACAGAACCCTCGTCTCATGATGATGTCAAAGACCTTCAGCGGATGATTACAGACATGTTCAAAGAGGAGGAAAGACGAGACAAGATCCTTCCTTTGACTCCCATTTACCCAAGTATACTGTGCCAAGTCTCTGAGGTCATGGTGTCATCCCCCGAAGATGAAGCCTCCCCCTCTACCTCTACTTCTAGTTCGCCAGAAAAGAATGACGAGCTAGAAGAAACTCTCGAGGTTGAGGAAGCCCTAGAGGTAGACCTTCCAGCACCGAGGGTCACCTATACGTCAGACCATCAAAAAGTCCTGCATGTCCCCGTCGCTCTTCTAGAAGTAGAATTGGCATACCAACCACCAAGGAAGGTACTCCAAATCCCATCCTCCTTGAACAAGGAGATTACCAACAGCCAAAAGAAGGTCTTACACTTCTCGTATGCTCTCGGAGAAGGACAGGCAAACAAGGTTCACCCCTCCAACAAGACCCCATGGCAGAGATGAGAAGTGAGGTTCACAGCCTCCAGAATCAATTAGAGGTTATGCGCGTCGCTTCAAAGCACTTAAAGGAGTTCGTCCCTGAGACTAAGACCTATGATGAGCTCAAGAGAAATGCACCTCGAATCGAATCTAAGGCTCCCCCAGATTGGAGTATTTACAATGAACAAGCTCACTAAATCATGAGAACCACAGATCATGAGCCCCTGTCCAATCAAACACTAAGGGTTGGGGAAGCAACTGCTTCCCCATTCGAAGTCATTGAAGCAAAAACGAGTTGTCATAAGGCAAAGGAAGGAGTGGGCTATTCTTTTTCATCTCAAACTATGAAAGGGTGGAAACAATGAAGCAGAAAGAGAAGGAAGAGTAAAAGATATTCATTACACAAAGAGAGAAAAGAGTTATTTCATTCATATATCAAGGGGACATTACAAGTGTTCTTTGCTTTACAATAGAAGAAAAAAAAATGAAAAGAGAGAGAAAACACTGTCCAAAATGGTAAATGATCCCATTGATCTTTAGTTAGGTGCCTCAACCTCGTCTTCCGAATCTATATGATCGAGGGCACGTATCTTGGGTTTTTGGCGAACCCGGGATTTAAGATCGCTCTGTCAGAACCTTGATCGAGAGCAAGAGCAGGTATACCAACCGATGAGAGAGGAATTTAAGGTGGGTTTGGGACTTACTCGGGATGGCTCATGTGGGCGCCCTCTTAGATCACGAAGAAAGCTCCTCAGCTGCTTTAGCTGGTTCGAAATTGCCTCCCTTGACCTGCAATCCTCTTGTTTTCTGCACAACACTTCTATGGTTAATTTGCAAGACAAGTGGGTCAAAGAGACCCACCCTTGTCTTGGGGTAACGTACTTTCATACGAGAGGGCGATGAAGCATAAGGTTCAAATAAAGAAAGAAAAGGGAAGAAAACTTGACAAAGAGGAAAGACTAGCATGACAATCGGGAAGTTATCGACTTGGAGTGGTAGCAAGATGGGCATGATTCTCAGGACCAGCACGGCGGCAATACTGCTCAAAACCAAGACCAATATGGTGGTGCTAGGCTAAGTTTACCCTCAGTTAAGGGAGAAGAGAAAAGAGAATGAAAAGAAGACACAAGAAGGTAGAGAGATGGGGTCCCAACGGCACTAGGAGGTGCCAATCACGACCGTGGAGTGGCAGTGTTGTGGCCCTTGGGCGGCGCTCGATACTACTGTTCATGGCTAAAGAGTGAGAAATGAACTATGGATGACTCTAGGTATCATCATTGACAGCATACGAAGAAAACACACCCCGCACGGGCGGTGATAGTCTCTGATGAAGCGCACGGAGATAGTCATTTGTTAAGCGCGCAACGGTAATTCTCATGAGGTGCACAGCGATAGGCGTGGGGTGCAGGAAGGACAGCGATAAGCATGGAGTACATGAAGGAAGCTCGTAGACGACGATAGACGTTGTCGAGGCCCCTAGCGAGCGGCGATGGGTATCACCATCTACTATAGACGTGTAACAAGTAAGGACCCCGTGTAATAAGTAAGGACCCCAGCGGGCGGCAACGCGTTTCACCATTTGGGCTCTTCACTGAGACGTCGAAGCTACGTCTGTGGACGACGATAGGCAGGGCCGTCTACAGGCCTCACTGGATGAAAAAGATAGAAGAACAGAAGGAGAAGGAGACTTCGCGCATGGTGCTGCCATCGCCATGCGTGATTTGTGAGACCTCAGGGGAGTCATGCACGACACTGCCACTGTCGTGCATGACTTATGGAAGGAACTCAGAGAGAGAAGAAGAAAAAGAAAAAATAAGAGAGAAAAGATTTACCTCGGTCTTAGGGGTATCGGTCAAAAGTTTCTCTCACCGCACTCTCTCTCAAATGTGACCTAACAATGAGAAGAAAGAGACACTGTATTAAGTAAAACTCTCTCTTTTGTGAAAGGTTGTATCCTCTGGTGCGTACAATGATGGTACGTATATATAGAATTTGCCCCAAACATGGGTGGACGATCAAAAGTAACCCTAATTGTTAAAAATTAAGATTAAATTGAATTATAAGAAATTAGAAAATAGGGTGCAAAATGACATATTTTCCCCTTCCTAACAATTCATGAAATTTCATAACAGTCCATGTGCTACTCTATAACTTGCGTGATCTTGCATGAATGATCCGAGGTCCTTCTAATGCATGTTTTCTTGTAAGGCTTGACATGGCGATCGATTTGATACCAACTTCGAGCCATGGATCATGTTTTTAGTACACGATCATGTGACTTGAAATTTGAATGGATCTTGAAACTTCAGATTGATAGTTTACTCGTTCCTTGATGTTTTTCGGTGATTTCTTCGCTGAATTTCACTGAGCTTGTCGTTACGATTGCAAGGCAACAAATGCAGCTCGATTCAGTGCCTGAACGAAGATTTTGAAATTTTGGAATTTTGGCCTGAATCTGGAATTTCGGCGACAGAATTTACAGTCGCTTCATTAGCTTCGTGTGAAGAATCTGACCGTTCATCATGTACAAGGTTTGGGTCAGTGATAGCCCGAGACCTCACGCCCACAACAGATTTGGTCTCACGTCGATAGGGTCACGAGCAGCGTGATCTGGCCGCTCGAGCGAGGCACGACGCTGCTGAATTTCTTACACTTTCTTCTCAAATCAGCAACTTCTCTCTAGCTTTTCTTCGTGCTTGGGTATCATCTTGAGGCGTGCAACATATCGAATCACTCGTCTAGACTAGACGAACATGCTCACCAAATTTGAGCACAATCTGACTTGGGACGGGTGAGATATGAGCGTCGAAAGTCATTGTTTGTGACTGCACCTTCCATGGCATGGAGTTGCATGGTGGCCGCATGGGAATAGTGTGAGGCCCCTCTCGTTTCACTCTTTTGCTTATAACTTCTTCCTGGAGTGTCTGTTGAGCTGAAATTTGACCCTATGGGTTTTCAACCGTGCTGAATCCAATGGTGGTGGTCCCGCAAAAATTTGAATACTGAAAATGTACCTTTAATTATAGGGGCCATTTTAGGGTGCTAGAGACCCATTTTGTCGGAATTTTTTGTCAGTCTGCACTGCCTTAGACATGTCGGAATGTGACGAAACTTGGCAGGAGACTTTTGAGAGACCTCATGAAGATCTTGACCTATTCCAGGGCTATTCTAGGACTACAGGAATTTCCATTGTTTGTTAGGCTTTATTGAGCGGGGGCCCCATGTTGATGAAAAAGATCTTCCAACAGCATGCCCCGTCGAATGTTGTGCTTCGAGAGAATCAAGAAGTGCAATCATTCAGGAATTTGAGGGATCTTGTTGAAGTCCAAACCCTCAAGGGACTATTTGTGATTCTGAAGCATGAGACCTTTGTAGGGACCTCTTCGGACAGAACCAGGCCTAAGGGATCTTGTTGAAGTCCTCACCCTCAAGGGACTATATGCAATTTTGAAGCATGAGGCTTTTGTAGGGGCCTCCTCAGACAGAACCAAGCCTTTTCTGAAGGCCAAATGATATGAACCTTTGGTCAGCATTGTTCGCTGCTATACTAGGTTTGCTTTTGATGCTTAGGGTATCTCTGTAGATCCCGTCTAGCAGGGTTCAGTAGGGGACTTCTGACCCATCCCAAAAGTTTGGTCCCATGTAGGCTAAGGGATTTTAGCAAGGCATACCCTGAAGCCTGTGGTAGGTTAGACCCTAGCTTCATCAGTTACTTGCCTTCGTGATGGTCCTTAGCATTTCCAGATGGATCTTTTAGTTATTGTCCTCACCCACAAGAACTCTTGTGTTGTTGAACTGGGGAGATCATATGTGGCTCTCACTCCCTGATGAGCCATGTTGTTATGATTATTGGGAGATCTTATGCGACTCTCACTCCCTGATGAGCCATGTTGTTGTGAATGTTGGGAGATCTTTTGCGGCTCTCACTCCCTAATGAGTTATGTTGAAGTGTGGGAGATCTTATGCAGCTCTCACTCCGTGGCGAGCCATCTTGAAGTGTGGGAGATCTTATGCGGCTCTCACTCCCTGACGAGCTATTTGGTGTTGCGATTGGATGTTGGCTTTTGATTTAGGCAGACCTCATTTGCCAAGATTGTGATTGTTTAAAAATTGAATGTCAACTGAGGCGATGGAATTGCGTCAGCCTGTCTTGTAGGTCCAAGCGCCCTTTTGTGATTTTTCGCTTGAACAGGGGAAGTGGAGCCGTGAAGACGCTTTTCACCAACTTCTGCTATTTCTGAGCTTTTTAACCCATCACTTGCGGTCACAATGCCCTTTTGGGGTTTTCACCGAGCCTAGATTTTGTTTTCCATGGAACTCTCTCACTCATGGTTTCATGACCATGCCCGTCCATCATTTTTTACTCATGGCGTTCCCTTGTCCAGGTGTACACCATGCTTGTTTTTCCACGTGAAAGCGTATTTAGAGTCGTGCCTCTGAGACATGTGCAAAGCTTTTTAACATCATGCTACCAAGACCTGCACTATAGTGGTGGCCTGCACTATAGTGGTGACCCACTAGCTGACGGCGAGTTTGGCTTGCAAAAGGGTTCACCGTTTGGTGAGCATGGGTAACACTCACTGGGGGAAAAGAAGGTAATGATGGTGAAGGTGGTGCACGCACACGAATGGGCCGGCTAGGGAAGGCATGTGTGAAGATGCATGTAAAGGGCGTGTGTGATATGTAGACTCACTGGGGAGGAAATGGAGGTGTTGTGCGCACACGAACAGGTTGGTTAGGGAGGACATGTGTAAAGATGCAAGTAAAGGGCCTCTGCATGTATGTGGGGGCGTCTTTAAGGTCCTGCTTGCTGGACCTGGGCAAAGCAGTTTAACATCATGGGGCCAAGACGTGCACTACCGTTTAAAGTCATAAACCTTGGACCACGGTTATACAATTTAAAGTCATGAAACTAGGACCATGCAGTTTAAGGTCATGTAATGAGACCTCCGCTACAGTTTAAGGTCATATAGTTTGGACCATGGCTATGCAATTTAAGGCCATGCAGCATGGACCAAGGATGTGCAGTTTAACGTCATGCAGCACGGACCGGTGTGTGGGTCATCATGTAGGTAAAGCTACATGGGGGATGGGTTGTGGATAGCAATCTGACTTCCTGGGGGTAAAGATAGTTAAGGCTATACACAAGCATGGAGGTTTAGTAGAGATGGCGGCACTGGAGGAGTGACCGACGGACGTGACTTCACTGGGGATTAGGAAGGCCAGTGTGACCTCTCAGTGATAATGAGCAATGGCATGCATGTGACTCTGCTGAGGATGACAAGCCAAAGCTCAGATGAACCTCATGAGGGTTAAGAGGATAAGAATGGTCGTAAACTCCCTAAGGATAGTGGGTTATAGTAAGATGTGACTATCACTGGGATGTTGGTGTGAAACAAACCCACTAGGTGTTAAAGGGGTAGGTATGACTCTTGCATACATTTAACTCCACTGGGGATGTTGATGAAATACCGTTTAGCGAGGAGGTGGTCTATCTCTCGGTTGGAGTTGTGTGTATGGACCATTTGTCGTGTTGTGCATTACAATTTTAGGGTCTTGTAGTCGAACCATAGCTATGCAGTTTAAAGTCATGCAGCTAGGATCGTGCAATTTAAGGGCGTGTAAGTAGACCTTCACTATAGTTTAAGGTCCTATAATTTGGACCATAGCGGTAAGCCTTTTAACGTCATGCGGTCAAGACGTGCACTATGGTTTAAGGTCACACAGCTGGACCATGGTCATGTAGTTTTGAGTCATGAGACAAGGACTATACAGTTTAAGTTCATGCAACTAGACCACCGCTACAGTTTAAGGTCATATAGTTTGGACCATGGCTATACAATTTAAAGTCATGTAACATGGACCATGGTGTACAGTTTTGAGTTATGAGACAAGGACTATGCAGTTTAAGGTCATGCAACTAGACCACTGCTACAGTTTAAGATCATATAGTTTGGACCATGCAGTTTAGGGTCGTGCATCTAAACCGTCGCTACAATTTAAGGTCATATAGTTTGGACCATAGCGTTTAGGGTCACGCATCTAGACCGTCACTACAGTTTAAGGTCATATAGTTTAAACCATGCAGTTTACGTTCATGCTTCTGGATCATGGTGTGGTGAGGGAATGTGACTCCCTGAGAGTACAAGACGATGGTTCGGATGGGAGTACCGTGGCATGCGCGTGGCACTAAGTGTTGGATGGTGCACCCTGCATTATGCCCCTTGGTGAAGCATGCAGCAGTAGCCCCCAACAAAATTTACTACGATAACTCTTTTGACGAGGCGCGTGGTGATAGCCTCTTGATGAAGCATTCGATGAAAGCCTTGACGAGGTGCGCTGCGATAAGCCCCTAACGATGTGCGCGGAGGTAGCCTCTGAAGTGAAGCGAACGTCGATAACCCTTTCGAGTCTCGGGCTTGACCCACCCCTGCCAGGTCTTATTACCGTAAGGAACTGGTAACCAAAGTGTCATTTTGTGCTTGTCGAGGTCAATTCGCATCACCAATGGGTATATTAGTGGGAAAAACCCACCTTACTGTTTTACCGAAGGGTAAAAACAGCATAAGGGTTTTAAAGAGAGAGGGTCAAAGCTTTTGGCGAAGGTTTTTCGGCGAGAACTTCTCGGCCAAAATTTGCAGAGACAGGCGATTAGGAACTTTTCTGGCAAGCTTCAGGAGGTCGCAAAGCTTCGTGCCTTGATTGCAAACCTTTTTGGGAAGTGACGAGGGTTTCTGAGCAAGGAATAGAGTTTCTCGAGGCATTAGATGAATTTGCAAAGGTGCCCTGCAAGGGTTTGAGCGCTTCTCCGATCGTTCTATGGTTGAAAGGGAGGTTGCAGAGTGTTCAGAGGGTTCTTTAGGTCTTCTAGTTTTGGAGGAGAAGACGGGAGAACAGCAGTGGTCTCACCAGGAACTCAATAGAATTTTGGTAAGTTCTGGTGAACTGCTGAAGTGGGAAAACCAGAGAGAGAAAACCACGGGGTCACAGGGAAGCTTTCAAGGATTTCTGGTGGTCTTCCAACCCTTCTGGTAATGATTGGAAAGCGGATCAGGGCTTTCCCGGTGGATAGGAGTGGATTCCCAACGGGGAGGGAAAACACCGGTGGGAACCCGAAGGGTTGTGGGACCGTAACAGTCAAAGAGACGAAGGGTCGTGGGATGGCGAACGGTCGCCCTCTGCATGCGTGGTGACATGCCACGCCGCAAGTGTCAAGCCGCGTGCCCAGATTTCAAGGGACGCACGTGCGGCGCATGCCGACAGTTGGAGCAAGGCATTAATACGCCTTGGTCGTGGGACGACAATAGCCCTTGGGTGATTGCGAGGTGGCAATTCCCTCCTGGAGGCAAACAGCGATAGTCCTGCCTTTGCTGTGAGACGGTGATAGCATCTTAGTGGGCAACGACGATAGTCCTGCCCTGATGAGCATTTTTTCTTCTTGGCCGCCTAGATTCCTTTGATTTTGTTCAAATGGCCGAGTCTTCAGGGGCCATTCCAGACGTGAAGAACCATCTGCGAGAAGGGGAACTTGGTACTGATGCATTCACTGGCAAGAGCTTGGTGAGAGGTGAGCCAATCTAGCTCACCAAAACCTTATGTAAACCCAGGTAGCCTTTGAGCGTCACCTTTGTGAGCGCCCCCGTCCAGTTTGTGACGAGGGAAGATAATGACGGCAACGTGAGTGTAGAGGAAGGAGTAGGCCTCCTGCACTGTCTACACTGAAATGTAGCCTCTAATGGGAGCTTGTCGGCTCTAGGCAAGCGAATGGTAGAATACCCGAGCATTAAATGGTCTTCTTCCGGTCTGCGGGTACAAAGGGAACACCAGTACCTAAAGGGGTACTCCTCATGGACCATGAAAGTGTTGTGGTATTTCAAGGATACTTTGAGACAGGCTTTTTTTCCAGCTTCCCTTCAGTGCTCAACGGGCTAATATGACCGATGCTCGAACACGATCAAAGTGTTGTTGGAGACTGAGAGCCACGTTAGCAACACATGGCTACTTGGTCACGGGGAAGGAGGGATTTCGCTGATGGACCTGCACTTCGTTGGTGGGCTGCCGATCTTGGGCCCCATGTATGACGAGTTTATTTCCCCAAACTTAGTCATTTTGTGAGGGGAGAAGATAAGTAAAGAAGCCCTGCTGGCTGGGCTTCAAGAAGTATTCGTGATCTACCAGTGACTCTATGATGAGCCCAAAAGTGGTAAATGGGTGAGGTTCTTCTATGGCAACTGCACATATGAAGTTTGTCCGTCGCTGAGAAAGGAAGACAAGGAAACCCTGCCTGTTTTCGAGTTGCGAAAAAAGAACGAGCACATCTTCCTAGCGGCTTACTTAGCGCTCTTCCCATGCAAATTTGCCCTGCCAGGAGGGGCAAACGTCATTCGTCTGGGAACGTTCTATGTGCCTTGTGACATGGTGCTGAGGAAGGAGTACACGTTAGCACATCCTGTTCTGTGCCATATTTATCATTGCCTGGGAGCCATTTCCAGGGGAAGACCGTATAAAGGGGAGGAAGGAGGGAATGGCATAGAAGATAGTGAGGCCTTCCCAGGAGATTTCAAGACTCCTTTCCCAGTCCATTATGTGTATGGCTGGCTTGGGGCTTATTTTCCAGACACATATCTCAAAACCCGAGAGTTGGAGGACACTGTGTGCCTATTTTTGCTACAAATTGCAGGGCAAAGGGCAGATTTCCATACCCCCAACCATGCACACAGCTTGTTCTTCAATGATCACCTCCACATGACCCGGGTGGCGTTCCCAATTGGAGGTCTCATAGATCGCGCGTATGTGGACCAGCTGGGCCACCACCTAAATGGTGACTTCACCAGCCCAAAAGAATTGAGGTTTATGTTGAGTGTGAGAGGCAGAGTTCTTGCCTATCGCACTGTCCATGACACAAAGCTTGAGGGCTACTTTCCTCCTCGGTTCGCTCGGCAGCATGAGCTGGATCAGGGGTGCCTGTTCTCCATACTCTTTGAGAAGCGGCATAGCAGGGCAGCTCGCTGACAAAAGGACGAGTTGGGAACCCCGAGGGAGATTTAGCTCCCAAGGCACATTCTCACCGCCTGGGCCACATGCTTGGAGGCCACCAAGGTCAATAAGTATGTGCTACCCCATTTTAGCAAGAAGGTATGGGCCACCAAGGCCCACGAACACTGGTGGAGGATCACGAAAAAGGGGTATTGGGATGAGGACCACAATTGGAAAGGGGTGGGTAGCCACTATAGCCAAGATACCAGGCAGCGAAAGATGGCCAAGACCCATCCCCTAGGCGAAATGTTTACCCTGGGCTTCCCTGATCACGGGCAAGTAATCGAGCGACCTCGCCAAACTACCATCAACGAGTCCTTGCCGAGGTTCCTCAACATGGAGAAGGAGATAGAGTATTTTTTACCACCTCTCTGCGATCTTCAAATGGAAGGAAGGTCGTAAAGTCCCGGGGCATGAAGGACGTCCGGTCCAAGATTTAAATGAGCTGATAGGGAGCGGCTCTCATAAGAAGTTAGCCGCTAGTTCTTCCAAGTCTGGGACCTCGAAGGGTGCTACGTCTGAGCAGGTGAAAGGGAAGAAGAGAAAGCGGGCTGCTACGCCCGAGCCGATGAAAGGAAAGAAGAAAAAGCAAGTTGTTGTGCCCAAGCCAGCGAAAAGAAAGAAGAAAAAGCAGGCTGTTGCGCCCGAGCCGACGAAAGAAAAGAATAAAAAGCAGGTTGCTGCGCCCGAGCCAGTGAAAGGAAAAGAGAAGAAGTAGATTGTCCCAACAACTCCTTGTGCCTCAGCCCAGAAGGCAACTAAGGCCTCGGGGCACAAAGGGCGTAAGGTCTTAGTGGTTCCCGAGCCAGGAGACGGCTCCTCGCCCTCAGCTACTTCGGAAGGTTGTGCATCTCCTGTCATTTCCTCGTCACCCTCTGTTGTTGAGGCTTTGCCTTCTCCTTCACCTGAGCCTCCTCCTAAGCCTTCTCCTGACCGTTTAGAGGTTTAAGCCGGTGCCACAGAGCCTACTACCCCGATTGAAATTGCTTTAGATTAGGAAGTGACGTTCATGGCTGAAGGGGACGGCTCAGTCCCGATGGAAGTGAAGGGGGCTAATGAGGCTGGTCTTGATGAGGCTGGCCCTGACGAGGCGGCGGAGGCAGCGAGGGCCTTTTGAATTCGGACGATCATCATGCCTGCTGAGGAAAGGTAAACCCCAATAGAGGTCATGATAATAGAAGAGGATGGAGCCCCAAGAGCTGAAGCGTGGCCATCTGAGAAGCAAGAGATGGTTGCCCCCAAGTGGTAGATCTACGGGGGGTGAAGAAGCAGGATGCCCAGAGGGACTAAGCTTATAAAGCCCTGAGGCGACACCCATGACTGTAGAGGAAGCAGGCGTCGTGGGAGAGCCTGCTGCTGGAATGATCGTCATGGAATACAAGGGTGAAGAAGGAGAGGGAGAGGGTGTCGAACCTCCCGAGGTGCAGATGGTTCAAGAAGAGGGGACACAGGGAGAGGTCGCTCCCCTGGAGAGGAGACTACTGAGGTGCAGCCCGAGACTGAGGTAAACGAGGCGACGGTGCTTGGGCATGAAAGGATTGAGCTCGACGTGGTCATGATCGGGGGCCAGAGCGAGAAAGTCATTGTCGAGGTACTAGAGCAGCCTGAGGTTGCTCCTGAATCTAAGGAACCTGAGACCTTGGATGTAGCTGGGGGTCCTCCTATTATGGTTGCTCCTTCTATATTGCGCAGGCCTTCTTTCATCGGGTTGTCAGGTGTCTTTTTTGTGACGCTTCATTCGGGCCTCCAGAAACTAAAGGAGTTGTCCTTTGAAGAGCATGGAGCGTCGATTAATGGTTGAGGGGGATTGACCTCGAGAATGCACCCCAAGTCCTTCCTTACTTCGACAGTGTTGTCAATGAGCTGGAGGGATGGAAAGATGGAGGGATGGAGGGTGAAGGCTCTACAAGGAGCAGCAACTGTGCAATGATTGGAAAGCTCGCGGTTGCCCCCTTTGGAGTCCACTCTTCTACGCTACCGTGAATTGGTAAACACTCAATCGCAGCAGCTGAATGCTGTAGACTTCCAGAGATCAAAGCTTGTTGTAGAGGCCATCGCCTGTCAGCGCAAGGTGACGGCTCTGAGGGTGAAGATATTAGAGCTGACACAGAAGCTTGACAAGCTGGAGAAGAAGACTGCGGATTGAGATGCGAAGGATAAAGTGCTTCTTGATAACACTTTGGCCCTCCAACATTCTTTGGGAGAAGCGGCCACCTTGATGGAGCAAGAGGTGGGCCGATAGTAGAGCTGAAGAACAAGATTGAATGGGCAAAAACATCGGCTAAAACGTATAGGGAAAAGATTAATGAAGCAATTGATCGATTTTGATGACGCCTTCTTTCTCTTTTTATTTTCATTTCTTTTCATTGTAAAGGAAAGAAGCTTGTAATGCCCTCTTAACTTGTAAATGAAACAATTTTTTTTTCACTTTTCTTTCTATATCATTGCTTCCTCCCTTTCATGGTTTGAGACGAGAAAGAATAGCCTACTCCTTGCTTCATCTTGTGGTAGCTAGTTGTGGCTTCAATGACCTCTAATGGGGGAGCAGTTGCTTCCTCACCCCTGAGTGTTTGATTGGACTAGGGCTCATAATTCATGGTTCCCGTGATTTGGTGAGCCTGTTTGTTGTAATTACTACAATCTGGGGGAGCTTTGGCTTTGATTCAAGGTGTATTGATTTTGAGCTTGTCATAGGTCTTAGTCTCAAGGACAAACCCCTTTAAATTGTTTGAAGCGATGCCTATGACCTCTAAATGGCTATGGAGGTTACGAGGCTCGCCTCTCAGCTCTGGCATGGGGTCTTGTTCCTGGGGTCCAGAGGGATGACTCTTGTTTACTTGTACTTCTTCAACAACCCCCGAGAAGTGTGGGACCTTCTTTTGGTTGCTGATGTTCCCCTTGTTCAAGGAGGATGGAACTTGTAATACCTTCCTTGGCAATTGATATGCCAGTTCGGCTTCTAGAAGAGCGACAGGGACATGCAAGACCTTTTACTGGTCAGATGTATCGGTTACCCTTGGCGCTATAAGGTCTATCTCTAAGGCTTCCTCAGGCTCAGGAGTTACTTCTAACTCATCATTTTGTTCTAGTGAATTAGAAGTAGAGGGGGAAGCTTTGTCTTCGGGAGAGGATACCATGACCTCGAAGAGCTGGCAAGGTATGCTTAGGTGGATAGCGGTCAAAGGGAGGATCTTGCTTTGTCTTTCCTCTTCTTTGACCATTTCTGTGATCATTCGCCCCAGATCCTCAACGTCATCATGAGACAAAGGTCCTGTCTCTCTCACAAACTTCCAATCATCATCCTTTGACTTTTCTGGTGATGGAAGGTCTGTGAAATAATACTTAGCATCGGCATAGTGAGTCTCAGCTACGGGGAACAATC
>NW_006499969.1:3905706-3926439 GCF_000471905.2 Amborella trichopoda | reverse complement strand
TGTGGAACTGGATGTAATCATTGAGGTCCCCGATCTTGAGACGAAGGCCCACTGTGTCGGCTGGCTTTTCCCTTGACTGGTTAAACCCTTTCACAGTGACGTGGGTAGGAGTGAGGTCGTCAGACCCTAATCCCAATCGGGTGATGATCCCTCTTGGGATCAGGTTGACTGCAAACCCTCCATCCAACATGATCTGATTGAAAGGGTAGGCGTGAAGTTCACCATTCACGAAAAGGAGGCGATTGTGGAATTTGCCTCCCAACTAAAGGTCATCTTTGGAAAACAAGATTGTCAGGCACTCACTCAAGATGGCCGGGTCAACCTCAATAGGTTCCACTTTAGTCTCGCACAACTCTGGGTTAGAAAGAGCTTGAACTAGAGCCCTACGGTAGTCTCTAGACCGCAGGAGGGCATCATAGATACTTAGAAGGGCCGGAAGCTTTCTCAAGTGCCCAATTAGGTCGTATTTCACTTTATCCTCATTAGTCTTTTGTGTTCCTGATGCTGTCACTGGTGTAGAGTAGGCTTAGGAACAGGTTCTGATTTGTGGTACTAGCTGTCTTTGTTATTCAGCTAGTGCGATCTGGGTTGGTGGAGGAGTAATTGGGGCTTGTATTAGGGATGTAGAGGTTTGAGGGTTAGGGAAAAGTGAAGGATCAGGAAATTTGAGGATCTTGATCTTTTGAGGTATGGGTTGTGACTTCTTTCCCGATCGTAGACCCATGTTCCCCACGCCGACAGGTACTTCCAAGATTTGCACCATGTGGGAAGCTTCCTTAGAAGAGGAGCTTGAGCTCGGTTTTGACTTGAGTTGATAGGGCATCGACGACTGTCGAGAATCCTGCCGCCTGGGACAGCAACTCTCTGAGGCGCTCTTGCAGCGACGTGGTGAGGCTGGTGTCTCCAAACTCTTTGTTTAGAGTGTCGAAGTCCGAGCACTGTCGAGCTGCACCTGTGGAGAAAATAGAAGAGGAGGGAGGAATCCCAAGCTGTTGGTGACTCAGGGATGTCCGCCTGATTGGACGATATGATAAGGCGAGCTGCGCTTGGAATGAAGTCCTGCAAGGTCGGCAATGGGGGAAGGGGCCTGAGAAATTCTTCCTTTTAGATCCCTGAGGGGTTGTTTGGACCGCCCTTTCTGGTTGGTGAGTAGTCCTAGCTTGATGGACCGCTTCACGCTTCAAGGACTTAAGCCTACTTCGCCCATGGTAGACTTCTCAGGGCTGAGAGGTCAAGGGCTCTGAAGAGTCTGGTGTATGCTTCTGAGGGGCTTATAATGTGACTTCCTCTGGAACGGGCGCAACGGCCTAGACGCATTCTGAGAGAACCGCACAAACAATGTGGCCCTTGCTGGACTTTCTTCGTGACTATAGCTTCGAACCCAGAGCACTCGTTGAGTTCATGGCCCCATACTTGGTGATATGGGCACCAGAGCTTTTCTGTGCCCTGGGCAAGACACCTCGGCTGCCTGGCAGGCTTGAGAGTGACAAGGCCTATTTGGAGCATTGCCTCGAAGAGGGCCTACAAATGATCTTGCTCAGTATTTTGCTGGGCTTGAGTCGGGAGGCTTTCTTGAACAAGCGGAAGAGGGACTTGAGGGTGTCCTCTTGGGTTGCCTTGAACTTCCTGACACTGCTACATCTTCACTGTTAAGAGCTTATGGAAACTAGTGCACTTGCTGATGTCATGACCTCGTATATGATGATATGTGCACCAGAGGTTCTCGATCCTTGGAAGCAGGAACTTAGGCTGCCTTGTTGGCTTAGGAGTGACGACTCCTTCTTCGAGCATTATGGAGAAAAATGCACAAAGGATGGTGGGTGCCCCGTCGTCCTCTTAGATAGTTACTATGTCAGAAGCCTCAATTGCCTCGAATGCCTTGTTCAACTCTTCAAGCTTTATCTTACCCTTGTTGATAAGGGCTTTGATAGTGTCGTTGAGCTTATAGCAGCCGTAAGTGGGGTGGCATACCCTCCTGTGATAGGCACAGTACCTTTCACTTGCCTTCTGCCCAGCCAACTCTGTAGTATTGGCCTCTGAAAACTATATCATGTTCTGTTCTAGCAACAGTCGAAGCAGTGCAAGCATCCATTCCTTATCAAAGGGGTAAACTTTATTCCGGAGCTGGATCCAGAAGTCATTTCATTTATTATTTTTAGGAGGCGGGACACTGTTGTAAGACGGCTGCTTGCCCTCGGCCTGAGGCATTTGTGCCTTGGAAAAGCCCAGGGTTTGAGGAGTGGCACCCTTAGTGTCTGTCACGGTGACGGCCGCATTGATCACTGCTTTTTGGTTTCCTCGACCGCTGGAGCGAGAGTTTGAGCCGGCAGGTTGCTGACGAGGGCTGTCAGGGTGCTTGAACAACCCCTCAATGCGAATTGCCTTAGAGATGAGCTCTGACATGGAGGGGGGATTGGATGCCTCGACATGCAGAGCGATCTCAGGAAGCATGTTCTGCATGCAGGTTTGGACCGCTTCCTTCTCATTCATGGGAGTGGTGTGGAAGGTTGCCAACTCTCTCCATCGGGTGATGAACTTGTCGACCAGCTCACCAGGGTCTTACATCAGAGTACGAAGCTCGATGGTCTCCACATTCCTTTCGACTTCGTAGAAGCGTTGGTAGAACAATTGCTCCATCTCTTGCCACTTGTGTACCGAGTTGGGAGGTACTCGAGCATACCACTGGAAGGCTGGCCCTTCAAGAGTCTCAATGAACTGGCGAAGCAGGAGTCATCCGTCAGTTGTCGTCTCTCAACAGGCCACTTGGAAGTGAGCAGCATGTTGGTGCGGAGACGAAGTACCATTGATCAGGGGGAGCTTCTACTTTTGATAGTTCGGGGAAAACGGCACCTGGTCAATGTACGAAGGGTATGGCTTTTGATAAAGCGGCGTCTTCTACATGCCTGGGACCTTGTTCTTGAGGTGATGGGCCACCATAGCATCTATGTCGGTTTGGGAGACTCTGCGGGAGGTAGAACTGTCTTGAGAGGCTGATGGAGGAGTTTACCTGGGAATTGTGTCCTCACCAATTGGGGAATCAGTCGAAGAAGGGGACCTGGAGGCCTCTAAGCGTTCCTCTTTCCAAGGATGGCTTGCATCATTTCCACAAACTTGTTCATCCACTCCTCCTGAGCATCGTCCGAGACATTGATCACCATGACACTGACAGTCTCTTCTGGAGGGTCAGAGCCTGGTGGCATAGTGGACTGCCGAGATTGGCAAGTCGTATATGGCAAGTCAGTCTGGAGGGGTTGAGCCTGCCCTGACTAGACTCGAGCCTTGTATGCCGATCTTGTGAGGAGCGCTTCTCAACGGTCTTGGGACCGTGGCTTCTGGGCAGTGATGACCCAACAATACTCTTGGACTCGCTTAGGTTCTGGAGTTGGAAGAGGGAAAAAGGGGTTACGAGGCAAGAGGTCATCAAGGGTTGTGACCTCAACTGCCTTGGAGACTTCTTTGGTCAGAATCTGAAGACTGCTCGTTTGCTTAACCCTGAGACGACTGTGGACCTCATTCCATAACAGAGCCTGAGACCTGGACTGCCCCGCCTTCTTTGAACATGCAAGGGTCGTGACTATCAATTGGAGAAGAGAATGGGGTCCCAAGATAGCAGGCAAGCTTGGTTTCTACTTTGGAGGCTAGAGGCCTCTGTCTGACATCAGGTCATTGCCCCGAATTCCTTTGTGGGGACTAAGTATAAGGCTGACCTGAGGCTGGCTCAAGATGGTACTCTTAGGGAACACCTTTGAGTACAAGGGCTAGAGATGCTTGCCTAGCGTCGAAAGAGAGGCAGGGGAAGGAGCTGGTCTGTGATTCTGCCTGAGTCTGGATTCAAGAGGGACCTGTAAAGACGGTGCATGTGCACCTTTAGAGTTAGCCGTCCAGGTGACTTGGGGGTCGACCCGGGCTCGGCCATGTGGTTCGACTTAAGGAGGCCGAGGCAGAAGCCCATCTCTCACAGGGTGAAGGTGATTGTTCTTGGAGGGAAGACGGCGTGGTCGACCCTCATGTGCTCGAGGTAGCGTAGAGTTAGCACTGCCCCGGGGTGTGGAAAGCAAATGCATGGCGTACGTAGGGTTCGGCCCGAGAAGGCCTAGCCCTAGATGCAAGCTCAAGGCAATGTGAGGGTCTCCCCGAGGTGTGGCTCTAGTGGATAGACCGCGAGCCCTTAGGTGTGTGCGAGGGGTGAAGACCTCTGCCTCTATGTGCCGACCCTCCAGGTGTGAAGGTTTGGGGTGGTGAAGGAGCATAAGGGGTTGCCTTACGGTGAACCTCAGAAGTGACGAAAACTCGCTTGCCTTTCACAGGAATGGACAGGGCAGCCTTCCAACGTACCTCAGCAATATGACTGGCAATATATTTGCCAGTAGCAGGGTGCGCAGCAGTAGATGTGCTACTCATGCAAGGGGCTTTGGTAGAGAGTCCACCAGAGCTAGAAAGCGAGGAGGCAGGGACCTTTACGTCCCCTCTCACACCGATCCAAGTGAGAACCTGGGAGCCAGACCATGTGTCCTGACTCATAAAGAGGGTGGAGAAGGAGGCTTAAGCGGCTCACTTCCCCCGAGCATCCACGAGTGCAGGGTTAAGGAAGTCCCGAACTCGGATGAACGGGTTGAACAACCCAGATGCCATAAAAATAATGAGGAAAGTAAAAGAGGATACTAATCAAACAATGGCAATCGACTAAAGAGTAGTAAGTCCCTAGTGGAGTCGCCAAACTGGTTAGGTGCCTCGATCTCGCCTTCCGGATCTAGATGATCGGGCACACGTATCTCAGGTTTCTGGCAAACCCGGGATTTGAGATCACTCTCTCATAACCTTACTCGATAGAAAGGGCAAATATAACAAATGATGAGAGAGGAATTTAAGGTGGATTCGGGACTTACTCGGACTGGCTCGCATGGGAACCCTCTTAGATCACGAAAAAAGCCCCCTAGTTGCTTTAACTGGTTTGAAATCGCTTCTTTTTACCTGCAATCCTCTTGTTTTCTGCACAACACTTCTATGGTTAATTTGCAAGACAAGTAGATCAAAGAGACCCACCCTTGTCTTACGGCAACGTACATTCATACAAGAGGGTGATGAAGCGTAAGGTTCAAATAAAGATAAAAAAGGGAAGAAAACATGATGAAGAGATGAGACTAGCATGACAGTAGGGAAGTTATCAACTTGGAGTGGTAGCAAGACGGGCATGGTTCTCAGGATCAGCACGACGGCAATACTACTCGAAACCGAAACCGATATGATGGTGCTAGGCTAAGTCTACCCTCAGTCAAGTGAGAAGAGAAAAGAGAAAGAAAAGAAGGCACGAGATGACATAGAGGTGGGGTCCTTATGATGCTAGGCGTTGCCACTTACGACCGTGGAGTAGTAGTGTTGTGGCCCTTAGGCGGTGGTTGACACGACTGCTCATGGCTAGAGAGTGAGAAATGAACTACAGATGGTGCTAGGTATCGCCGTTGGCAACATAAGGAGACAACACGCCCCCGCTCGGGAAAACGATAGTCTCTGATGAAGGGCACGATGATAGTCATTTGTGAAGCACGCAATGGTAATTCTCATGAGGCCCACAGCGATAGGCGTGGGGCGCAGGAAGGACGGCGATAAGCACGGAATACATGAAGGAAGCTCGCTGACGGCGATAGACGTTGAGGCCTCTAGCAAGCGGCAATGGGTATCGTCATCTACTATAAACGTGCAACAGGGAACGACCCTTGTGAGCGGCAATGGGTTTCACCGTCTGGGTTCTTCACTGAAATGTCGAAGCTATGTCTGTGGACGGCAATGGGTAGGGCCATCTACATGCCTCACTAGATGAAAGAGATAGAAGAACAGAAAGAGAAGGAGACTTCGCGTATGGTGCTCCCTTGTGAGACCTCAGGGGAGGCATGCATGACACTGCCACTGCCATGCATGACCTCTGCGAGGAACTTAGATGAGAAGAGGAAGAAGAGAGGAGAGAGAGAAGAAAGAGATAGAAGAATAGAAGGAGAAGGAGACTTCGCATATGGTGCTCCCCTGTGAGACCTCAGGGGAGGCATGCATGACACTGCCGCTACCACCCAGATCAGGGGAGGCATGCATGACACTGGACACCTGCCCTTGTTTTGTGAACAAGGTTCCCGAGAGAGCGATCTCGGGTCTCGGGTCTTTGAACTCGAGATACCTGTCACCCTATCACCCAGATCAGGGGAGGCGATATCAAGGCATCCGACCAATCTTCCCAAATCGACCCATTCATGTACGTGCGCCATTTTCATTACCTCCCCAGTGAGCCCATTTATTTCACTACCATCCATCATTCCCCAGTGAGTCTCACCTGTGCTCACAAAAAGGCGAGTCATCCTGTCATCCATACTCATCGTAAGCTAGTGGGTTACCACTTTTCTACCCTCCGTTCATTCATCATCCATCTTTCGTAGGTAACCTCTTGCCATCTCCCCAAAGTGAGCCAAAACCACCACCAGACTCACTCCATGGCCTCCACAGACTGCCATCCATCTCCCTCATGGTCCAGTTGTATGACTTTAAACTGTAGTGCACGTCCTGGCCGCATGACGTTAAAAGACTTCGCACAGGTCCCGAGGGCATGCCCTTAAACATGCCTTTAAAAAAAAAAAGAGAGAAAAAAATAACAAGCATCGTGTATACCTGACAAGGGAACGCCATGAGTAAAAGTCACGGACGGGCATGGTCACGAAACCATGAGTAAAAGAGTTCCGTGAATAAAAAACCCAGGCACGGTGAAAACCCGAAAGGGTACCGTGAGTAAAAATAGAAAAATAAGGGTGGACATGGCCGAAAGGTCATGGGTAAAAGAGCCCCAAACAAAAAGGAAGTAGGTAAAAACCGTCTCTACAGCACCGCTTCCTAAGTCCAAGTGAAAATCCGCAAAGGATACTTGGATCAATAAACAGGTTGATGCAGCCCTCGCCTCAACAGGCGGCTTCAACCCACATTCTAAAAAAGAAAATTCCTCATATCACAATACCAGATCCAAAAATACTAACATCAAGCAAGATTCCGACAGCCTGAGTCCATTTACAAAAAGGACTCGAAGGACAGAAGACTCGCCAAGAAGGCAAGACAAGTCTCATGAGGAAGAACACTATTCCTATGAGGTCACAAACACACTCCAAAATGCCGAAGATGCCCTAAGAAGGCCAAAGTCAACCAGAACTTGCATCTGTTACGCTAACAAAACTGCAAGCAAGGGGCAGGGGTTATACCTACAACGGTCACCTCGATAAATTAAGGTACCCTGCCCAACTAAATACAATCCTTGTGCACCATGCAGACAGACACCAATCAAAGGCCCTTCAGCAAACTATCTATAGCCAACAACCAACAACCAACAACCAACAACAAAACAAACACACTCCAAACTACCGAAGATGCCATAAGAAGGCCAAAGTCAGCCAGAACTTGGACCTGTTATGCTAACAAAACTGCAAGCAGGGGGCAGGGGTTATACCTACAGCTGTCACCTCGATAAATTGAGGTATCATGCCCAACTGAGTACAATCCTGGTGCACCACGCAGATGAACGCCAACCAAAGGCCCTTTAGCACACCATCTATAACCAATAACCAACAACAAAACAAACACATTACAAAATGGTAAAGACACCCCAAGAAGGCCAAAGTCAGTTAGAACTTGGATCTGTTATGCTAACAAAATTGCTAGCAGGGGGCAGCGGTTATGCCGACAAAGGTCACCTTGATAAATTGAGGTACCCTACCCAAATGAGTACAATCCTAGTGCAACACGCAGACGGACGCTAACAAAAGGTCCTTCAGTATCCACAAACTCAAACCAAAAGGGGAAAAATGCCCTTCAGCATGGCAGTCCACCACCAGATGGGTCTATTCTGACCAACGAGGTCCGTACAAAATCCTCAGCTGTCGGAATCACAATTAGTCCCTTGAGGGTGAGGACTTCGACATGATCCCTCAAAAAAGTCTCTTCTCCCCCTAAAGTCTCCACGGATGGACCTATAAATTGCATCCAAACATCTGAGCATCCTAGTTGCAGCAATGTGTGAATCTCCTCGACGTTCACATGGTCCTGTGGCTAGGAAGAAAAATGCAATAAAGCCGAAGGAAATTTTCAAAATGTTGTCCTTCTCACTTCTCTCGAAGCACAACATTCGGCAGGGCAAGTTGTTTGAAGACATTTTTCATCACCTTGGCCCCTGATGAGGAATAAAGAAGAAGCAGGTCAATAAAGCCATGACATACAGTGGAATTCTCAATAGTCTCAAAATTTCCCCATAATGGATAGAAATCTTTCTAAGCACTTTAAAATGCCACCTGCCAAGTTCTGTCGTAATCAGGTATGTCAAAGGCAATGTAGATAACGAAAAATTTTTAGAAAAATCACCCTCTAGCATTCTGAAATGGAACTCGTAACTAGACATCTATTTTTGATGTGTCAAACAGCTGGGGAACCACCGCTATTGGATCCAGCATGGTCGAAAACCCCTATGGGTCAAGTTTCAGCTTAATATGGCACTCCAAGACAAAGTTATGTGTAAAATATCGAAAAAGGTAGGTCGCACGCTATTCCCGTGTGGTCTCCCTGCACCAAAGCACCATTAAAGGTGACTGCTTTTCAGTCTTAGGCAGTGATTTTCGGGGTCTATATTTCATTTTTCTCTAGTCGAATCGCGTTAAAAACTCCAAAGTTGTAAAATCTTCATCTGGGCATGAAATTGAGCTGCATTTATTGCCACGCGATCGTAACGGCATGCTTAGTGTGATACAACGAAGAAATCATGAAGAAACATTAAGAAACGAGCACACTATCGATCCGAAGTTTTCAAGATTCATCCATATTTCAAGTCGCATGATCGTGGCTTAAGAACATGATCCATGGCTCAAATTTGGTATCAAATAGATCGTCATGCCAAGCCCTACAAGAAAACAATCATCTTTCGATCAAGCAGGCACCAGAGCAACTCTGGATCACTCACGGAAGATCATGCAAGGTATAGGGCAGCAACAATGATTGTTTTAAAATTCCATGTATTGTTAGGCAGGGGCAAAACAATCCTTTTACACCCATTTTTAGAATTTCTTTTAATTCAAAATAATTTTAATTATCATCAATTGAGATAGTTTTTGGTCATCCACCTATGTTTGGACCCAATTATATAAATACATGCTAAACCTAATTGTAAAGGGTTCTTCCTTGGTTGGCAAGTTCTTCCTTGATTCCCCTTCAATTGATCAATAAAGTTCGTGCTTCTACTTTGAGTTCGTGGGTGCGTCTTAAAGAGAGAGAGAGGAGAGGGAAGAAAATGGTTGGTACCCTTTAGTAAGGTAATTTTCTCTCTCCTCCTCTCGTCTCTCTCTTTCTCTCTCCTCCTCTCGTCTCTATCTCTTTCCTTTCTTCTTATGTTCTTGGATTTTCTCTCTTCTTCTTTGTGGACGCGCACAGCTGTGGCATAGTCGTGTATTTCATCTTCTTCCTTCTCTTTCTCTAACTCACACGGCAATGGTAGTGCTTGTGTGTCTCCTTCTCTCTCTTTCTTCTTCTTATTGATCTTTCTTTCTTTTCTTCTCTGACTGAATGTGCATGGCGATGGCAGTGTCATGCACGAACCTCTCTCTCTCTTTTTTCTCTATCTCATGCATGGTGATGGCAACGCCGTGTGCATCTTCTTCTCTCTTCTTTTCTATCTCACACATGACAATGGCAACGCCATGTGCATCTTCTCCTCTCTTCTTCTCTATCTCACACACGGAGAGGGCAACGCCGTGCGTGTCTTCTCCTCTCTTCTTCTCTATCTCACACACACCGATGGTAACGTCGTGTGCGTCTTCTCCTCTCTTCTTATCTATCTCACACACAGCGATGGCAACGTCGTGTGCGTCTTCTTCTCTATCGTACACACCACGATGCAACACCATGCGTGTCTTCTTCTCTCTTCTTCTCTATCTCAAACATGACGATGGCAACGCCGTGTGCGTCTTATTTTCTCTTCTTCTCTTTCTCACACACAGCGATGGCAATGTCGTGTGCTTCTTCTTCTCTCTTCTTCTATCTCACACACGGCGATAGCAACGCGATGTGTGTTTTCTTCTCTCTCCTTCTCTATCTCACACACACGGCGATAGCAACACCGTGTGTGCTTTCTCTCCCTTCTTCCCTGTCTCATACACACAACGATGGGAACGTCGTGTGCACTTTCTCTATTTTCTTCTTTATCTCGCACACACAGTGATGACAAAGCAGTGTGAGTTTTCCTCTCTCTCTCTTCTTCTCTATCTAGCACACACGGTGATGGCAATTCATGAGCATTTCTTTTTTTCTCGTCTCCTTCTTTCTTTACTCTCTCTCTTCTTTATATTTCTCTCTATCTCTCTCTGTCTGAACATGTATGGCGATGGCAATGCCATGCACAGATCTCTCTACTTTCTTCTCCATTTGACACCCATGACGATGGTAGCGCCGTGCGTACCTGTCTTTTTATTCTTCCCTCTCTGACATCCATGATGGTGCGTATCTCTTTCCTCTCTTCTTTCCTTATTCTTCTTCTCTCTTTCCTAATCTCTTTATCTCTCCTTTCTTCTTTCTCCTCTCTGTCTCTTTCTCAATTTCTCTCCTCACCTTCTTTTGTCATCTCTTCTTTCCTTTCTTCTCTCTCTACTTTCCTTTCCTCTTCCTCTTTCCTAAAATCCCCTTTCCTCCATCATGGACGGTGGAAGTCCATCGCTGTCCATGATCTTTCTATCCCCTCTTTCCTCTGTCATGGACGGCGGAAGTCCATCGTTGTCCATGTTCTTTATCTCTCTTCCCTATCTCTCTTCCCTTTTCCTTCTCTCTTCTCCCTCTCTTTCTCTCTATGCTTTTCTTGTCTCTTTATCTCCCTCTTTCTTATTCTTTTTCCACTCTCATTTGACCAAGGGACAAGTCTAGCACTGTCACGATAGTCTCGTTGTCGAGCAGTATTGCCGCCGTACTGGTCTAAGTCACTATGCCCGTCTTGCTGCCGCATCGAACTAGCCGTTGTGCCAAGCTAATTGGTGTTGGTGTTATGTCATCGAGTAGTACTACCATCGTGTTGTTCTCGTTACCGTGCCCGTCTTACTACCACGTCAGGTCAATCATTATGCCAAACTAGCCATTGTGCTAGGCTAATTACCCGTCAAGTGTGTCTTTCTGTTCTTCTTCTTCTCTCTTCTTCCTTCTCCTAACCCTCATCTCATCGTCTCTTCTCTTTTCTCCTTTGAATGTGCCCGCCTTGTGTACATTCATCCAAAGACAAGGTGGGGTCTTTCGGCCCACTTGTCTTGTAAAATTAACCATATGTGTATGATTGCAGAAATAGGATAATACAGGCCAAGGGAGGCGACTCCAAAGAACTGGGGGGCTTTCTTCGTGATCTAAAAGGTTGCCCACGTGAGCCAGCCCGAGTGAGTCCCGAACCCACCTTAAATTTCTCTCTCATCGGTTGGTACACCTGCCCTCGCTCCTGAGCGAGGTTCCCATGAGAGTGATCTCAAAATTCCCGGGTTCTCCCGAAACCTGAAACGCTTGCTGCCAGATCATCCGGATCCGGAGGACGAGATCGAGGCACCTAACCAGGTGGCATATTTTTCTTAGTTTATGTTGTGAGTTACCCATATGGCTACTTGGATATTGTGACTACTTATATGTGTGTTTTTTTTAATCCCTCTTTTTATTTGTGTGAGAGTTTGTTTTGTAGGAGAAGGTTGACTGTATTTGATAAATAGAAACAGTAAACAAAATCCTCAATATGGCGTCCCACAAGAGCCCATCATGCGTATGTGTGTGCATGTTTGGTATATAGGGCTATATTATACATTTGCTATGTCAAATAATTAAAAAAAAAAGAAAAAGAAAATGTATTCTAGGGTTTGAAGTTGGTTTCCTCTAGTTGGAGTAAATCTATGCTGAGGTAGAATGCTTCCTTATTGTGTTCCTTATATGATCAACTTAATAGCACTCAAATATCAGATTGTTAAGAATCTTCGGCACAATAAATCTGCTCGTTATTTTGGACACCTTGTTTGGCCTCATGAAGTCCTACATTGTTTGCCCTACAAGAGTTTGAGATATGAATTATAATTTTCAAAATAAGAAAGTATATTATTAGATAAATTTCGAATACATTGACATTAATAAAATCTTTGGAATGTAAAAAATCTATATATAAAGATACAATGGAAAGGAAAAAGAAAAAAATAAGGATTTCATTTTAGTTTAGACATAATGAATGTGAGAAATTAATTAGTATAAACTTAAATGTAGGGTAAAATACAAAAACTACAAGTGAATTTCCATGTTTCTTATCAGGTGCTATCAAACTAGCATATTCCATGTTTCTTATCAGGTGCTATAAAACTAGCAAACGCCCTTATTCTAGGGATAGACCAATTTCAAGAGAGGCCAATTCTAGGAAAAGCTTATCCACAAGACATGCATCTCCAGGTACCCAAACGGGCTCATAGAGAAAAACAAGAAGCACAACGAGAAAGAAACCTGAGCCAAAAGTGGTTGCTAAAAAAGTTTTTCAGCAGTCAGTACTCTACGTGAAAGTCACACAGGCACGACTCGATGCAGCTCGTGTAGCAGTTGCACTACTCGCTCGAAGTCACACACGCCCAATGGCCTCCGGATGGATTTCTTGGGCCTTTTCCCTAGCAAATTTCTGCTTGTGACTTCTATTTTAACTGAAAAATAATATTAGATAATAATGAAAAGCTTTATCACAATCTAGAGATGTGGATCTATAGCTCAATAAACCCACAGTGGGCACCAAATGGTTTACTCTCGAATTTACGCCAATCTCTGAGCAAGATCAACTCAAATTTAAGCAAACCTAGTTAAATTTTTTGATTCCATAGAGAAGTAAGATCACACAAATTATAGATCTGGTAACAATACAAATCTGACCTTTTTCTAGGTCTACTAGTAGAGCCATAAATTCACGTCTACTAGATCTTTAAAGAGCTAAAAATAATTTCTATACTAAATTCTTTAATTATGTAAATAAAGCTATAAAATCATAAAATAATGAATTAAAATAAAAGGAAAGGAAACTTACCACAGGGTACTCGAAACTCAAAGTTCTGGGCTCGAATTAGGCGGTCGTTCGCGACTATCTCATTTGTTTGAATGTTTTCTTTTTTGTCTAAAATTGGTTAGAATGCCCTAAATTAGGGTTCTAGGTTCTAAAAGCTTTAGGGTTCCTAGTTCTAAGGTTCCCCTAAGTAGATGTTTCCTAGGGTTTTCTAGGGATTTTAGGTTTCGTATGAACTTTTATTATTTTTTGAAATTTTGGGATTTTTTTAATTTTTATTATTTTTTGGGGGTTAATGGGATTTTTTTTCCCAGGGATTTTTGGGAATTTTTTGAATTTTATGGTTTTCTAGGTTTATCTTAAGGATTTTCTAAGTGAGTTTATGAATTTTTAGGAGTGTTTTATATAGGTTTTGCCAAGGGACCAGGTTGAAATTTATGGAATTAAAACTGCAGTCCCAATCTAACTAGGATAGAGGTAAAATAATCTATTTATTCATATTTAGTTTTTATTTTGTTTCTATTTTCTTCTTTATTTTTGCATTTCTTTTGAATTTTACACATACATGAACCAGCTTGGCAGCTGATTTGTAAAGAATAGGTCATTTAGATTGATTTCTTCGAAGATTTGAATTTGACGGAACCTACCTCTTTAGACTTATAAAATCTTAAGTTTAGATATGATCTCAGACAAATAGGACTTTGATTAGCTTGGTCAGTCTCAGAATCACATGTAAACATAGCCCTTATTGTGATTATATGCAAAGTTATCACAATCTGGCAATCAAACCGCTTTTGACGAACAATAATCGTCAAGACATATCAATTTCTATCCAAACTCTAATATTGTATGGAGAGACATATTGGGGCTATAGAATATATGTACCATAATTCGGTATCACATCGAGATGTTTTGATTGTCTTAGAAGGGGTCCGGCTATTAAAGCATATGGTGACCAGTTGTCAGGGCTTTGAAGGCATAGTATGGACTTGGATGGCAAGTCCTAATTGTATTGCACCTTTGTTTCGCATATCTATTTGAAATCATACTCATAAGCCTCTTATGGGACCCATCCGTCTATCAAGCTTATGTATCCTTGATGACAACTTGGTCCTAATTCGATTTTCCCATACTTTGATTCTATATCTTCCATTGCATTTGTCCCCTTGAATTATGAGCCCAAAACATACATCCAAAACCCTATCTCTCTTAATACCTCTCTCACCCCCTCTACCTTCTACGGAGCTTGGACACGACTTTCAAAGTAAAAAAAAATAAAAATAAAAATTAAACATCTCTCCCACTCTCTAAAGCCAAAGAAAGAGTCTACCTCCTCTCTCACTCTCTCCTTGTAAGTTGTAATCAATAATTTATGATTTGAACCATCATTTTTGTTGATTCTATCGTAAAAAGGAACAATATCCAATTGATGGAAGTTCAAGACATACAAATGGCTTATTAAATTCTATTCTTTTGAGGACATCTTTCTAAATAGACCAAGTATACTTTTCAAGGGAATTTCAAACATAATTAGCTAATATATAAAGGGGTGGTATAGATTCTACATGATGTGGAAGCTTGAACGTTGTAGATTGCGCCTAGTAGAAACCAATGGCCTAAAAGAAATTTTATATTTTATTTTTATTTAAAAATGATATTTATTTAATATTTAGTGTATAATTATATTTTTAGATGGCTTATAAAATAAAAATAATTTAAACAAAAAAATTGATGTAATTACCCTTGAAAAGATTTAAAGGTATTTTGATTAATTCAATGTAAAAAACAAATTGTCGCCTAAATATTAGATAAATATAAAATAAAAATAAATATAAAATACGATACTCCTTTATGGTAGTTGCATGCACCCATGATTAAAAAAAAACGGGCTTATGCCTTTTTGTGGATGGGAGAGGTTGCTATATAGAAAAACAAGTTGAGAATTAGGGAGGACAATGAACCGAACTCGACCCGGGACCCGCTGGGTATCCCCGACACGGGTCTGGGTAGGGGTCTAACATTTAGACTCGCATGGTCGGGTTCGAGTCCAAAACTTAGACCCGAACACTATTCGGGTTCGGGTCCAGTTGGATCCAACCCTTACCCAACTCGTACCCCGTAAACTGTTGGAGATAGAATTCTTCATGTCCTAATCGTTCCGGTGTATTAAGTATCACATACATTAAAAACTTGTAGTCATATTTAGCTATTAAACAACAAATCAGATGGCTTAAAATCTAATGACTTGTAAATGTGATCATGTTCTCAATAATATGGGTATATGATGATAAAAGAAGGCAAAAAAAGAAACTCAATAGTGAGGGTAGAAATAGACCCGACAAGACCCGAGACTCGATAGGATAGACCCGAGACCCAACAAGTGTACATATGGGACCAACTTTTGGACCCGATACCCTATTACTATTTGGGTCTGGGTCTAGCCACAGACGACCCGATGCCACCCCTAGAGAATTCCATTTCTTGTTAAATCATTTTATCAAGAACACAAGTTCGAAGAACAGTATTTTCTTGTGATACAAGCATGCGGTTTCTCTCTCTCTAACCATTTCCCTCCGTTGCATGGACCGTTGCCACGAGCCCCACTTGAGAAAACGCCCCTTCTCTCTCTAAAATAAAACCCAAAGAAAGAGATCTCGTACATGTTATATAAAGGGCTTTCTTGCATCGTTTTTGGTTGCGACCCAGCCCTCTTAAACAGTTTCCCAGTGTGTGTGATTTGAACAGAATCAATTTTTTTTTCCGAGGGTTGGGGAGGTGAGGATTCCTTTGCGCTTTTAGAGAGAGATCCATCCTCTGCTTCAAATACTGTGTTTCCCACCTGTGTGCCGCCACATTAGCCTGTAAATTAATATATCCCTCTCTCCTCTCTCTCTCTCTCTCTCTCTCGCTCTCTTCATTCAAATCCCTACTTGTAGATCCGCCTTCCTGTGTTTTAGTTGCTTTGTTTGCTCTCTTTTGCTGTTTTCCTGTCCAAATTTGGTTTTCTCGACGCGGATTTTTGGTGGTTCTCTAATAGATTGGAAATTCGATGGACAAGAAGAAGGTGGTTGTTCCCTTGGTTTGCCATGGCCATTCGAGGCCCGTGGTTGATTTGTTTTACAGTCCTGTAACGCCCGATGGCTATTTCCTCATTAGTGCTAGCAAGGGTAAGCGCCCACTCTCTAGATTCATCTTGGTTATTTGGAATTAGTTGAGGTTCTTACTCTTCGTGCAGTACCTTATAGCCCCATATTCCTATCTCTCTCTCTCTCACTGTGTCTCTGAAGGAATATACTTGATGTTCATTCTCAATGCTGCAAATTGGAATTTTGAGTGGTGATCACGAAAGGCCTTTGGTATTCTGTACTGAAGTTGCTGTTTCTTGATCAGTCCTTCACTTGCCTGTTTTTCCATCTTCTGTACTTTGTTTGATTTGATTTTCTTCCCTTTTTTCTCGTATTAAGGTTCTGGGCTCTCTGTCCTGTGGATGGATGTTGGATAATTTTTATAAACTTGATGTAAGAAACATTGTATTGATTGTGCTGATACATGCATTGGCACCCATGACGGTAAACAATTAGAACTCTGAACTTTATTTTTCTGCCAGATGTTTTCTCTCATTCCATGTGCTTACAGTGCATTATTTTTTCTAGTCAAAGCCATTATAGAGGATAAGGTAGTTAAGTGTCATATGATATTGTGCAATTTTTTCAAGCAATTAGACAAAGTCAATTGTCAAAACGAACTACATGGTGCAATTTGCCCAATCACCCATTTGTCTTGGGAAATAATTCGAGCAAAAGGGGTTATGCCTGTCCTTTTATTACTATTTATATGATACTATCAAGAACTTCATTTCATTTGAATGAGTCTATGCAAAATTTGTGGCTTTCTTCTATAGCACTTGATGGAAATTACGTATCTGTTTGGAATTCATGTTTTTGGGAGCCTTTTTTCAAGCTATACTCATTACCTTGAGTGAGAATTCTGGTTATACATGCTATTATGAATATGGAACATGGATTGCTTAGATTTTTTTCAAGCGATTATTGTGTAAATATGGAACTGGTTGTACTCATTACGTTCTATCATACTATTTTTTTCAAGCTATTATGCATCTCAGTTACATGGTCTGGCATCTTTGATTCTAGATGCAGTCATAAATATGCGTAAAAGGTTTTGGTTGAGCTACTCCATTGTTGAAACACATACGTATGTGTCTATGTGTGTGCATTTCAAATATCTATATTTTAGGCTTGCTGTTTTTAGGGGCCTATGGTCCCCATCTTAAACTCTAAACAAAGGCACCATCCCTATGTTCATTTGGCCTGTATTTCAGTTTTGAACTTGTTTCAGCATTGTTGAGAAGTAATTTCTATATTTCAGAACCTAGGTTAATAATGCGATACATGCGTGGCATACTTTGATTATCAATTTCAAGTGGTTTTTGATAGTTTTGAACTCATCTGAGTGATGCCAATTATAGGCCTTTCCTTTCAAATGGATCTATGAGGCAATCGCCATGGGACAAGGTTGTCTTATGCACTTATTCTTTTAGGGACTCCATTTTTTTGTTCTTTTAGAAAAAAAAAATTGAGTTGATTGTAATACACTCTTGTATATTGGGGAACACGCAAGCAGAGAAATTACTTGTTCCCTTTTTGTGGATGATCATACTAGGAATACATAAATACTCCTATGCATTGGTTGCCAAGGCAATAGTCCTATGCATAGGTTGCCAAGGCACCACGCCTAGCGCAGTGTCCCAAGGAGGCTCAATGCTGGCCAAGCTCCAACCTAGGCGCCTATCTCAACCCTTGCCCCTCCATCCCCACAAAAAAAAAAGAAAAAGAAAAAGAAAAAAAAGAAAAAAGGAAAAACAACAACAACTGGCACCCCTTTATCATGAGCCCAAACCCCTCAATGCCCCTTGTTCTCACCTCATTGTTTTTGGGTCACCTCATCCATGAGGCGGCTTGCCTAGGCTGCACCTTCCACCTTCTAACCTATTGCCTATCGATATTACATTTGGGCACGCTTGGGTTCACGATCACTTGATTCATTGTTATGTTTGGAGGACACTCTTATGTTGCATTCTTATCCAGTGCTACAAAGCGACAATAAATTACAGAAAAGCATTATGCACATGCAAACATAAATAAAATAAATAAGTGCATCATAATCATCATCATCCGAGTCTTATCTTAACTATTTGGCGTCGGTTTTCATGAAAAGATGTGGCATAGTTTTGTGCTGGCTGCTCATCTAACACAGCCCTCCTTTCTCAGCGCTTGGGTCCGGCCATGGCGGAGTTAGAATAAATAAGTGCATAACTCGTTAGATTAAGTATAATATGCTTCACATGCATTCATGTATATTAGGGAACGCGCAAGCAAAGAAATTATTTGTTCCCTTTTTGTGGGTGATCATACTAGGAATACATAAATACTCCTACGCATAGGTTGCCAAGGCAGTACTTCGATGCATAGGTCGCCAAGGCACCATGCCTAGCGCATTGTCCCAAGGAGGCTCAATACTGGCCAAGCTGCAACGTAGGTGGCCAAGGCAACTTTCTCAACCCCTGCCCCTCCCCTCAAAAATAAAAATAAAAATAAAAATGGCGCCCCTTTATCATCAGCCCAAACCCCTCAATACCCGTTGTTCTCCCCTCATTGCTTTTGGGTCACGTCATTCATGAGGAGGCTTGCCTAGGCTGCATCTTCCCCCTTCTAACCTATTGCCTATAGATATTACACTTGGGCATGCTTGGGTTCACGATCACTTGATGCATGGTTATGTTTGGAGGACACTCTTATGATGCACTCTTATCCATTGCTACAAAGCTAGAATAAATAAGTGCATAACTCATTAGATTAAGTTTAATGTGCTTCACATGCATTCATGTGTATTTTGTATTATCAAGATTGTCGGTGGGGCTTCTATGGACTCATCAAGTACTTTTTGAACTTCTGTTCAAAATGGTGCAGCACTTATCAAATGCTTACCCATTTCACATCCAAATGTTTGCTGCCTTGGGAAGCAATTCTACATGATACCTTGTTTTGGCAGGTTGTGGTGGCCTTTTCACAGCTCAGAATGGCATGTTTGCTTTTGTTCCTTAGATGTTTTGCGTTCCCTATTCGTTGCTTGTATCCATCTTTGTTCTTAATTGTCTATTGATGGTCTTAACTTATACTGCATCTTCATTTGTCAAGGGACCACCCTTGATATCATTAGGAGGGCAACAAGGGGCTTTTGGGCTAATTGATGTTTCATCTTTTGTGATCATCAAGTTTGTGGCATTTTTAGTTCTTTATAATTCTTTCGAGATGCTCGAGTTCTTGACATTTGAATGATGGCAAGTGGCGTTTCTCTTTTTAGCTAGACTAGCCTTGGTTTGGGAAGGACTGGTGCCTTTGAGTTACTACTATGATATGTAACACTATGGTTAAGAACCAGGTTTTAGTAATGCGATGTAGGCAACTAAAAGTGTAGTTGTCTCCCCCCCCTCCTACTTTTTCATGAGGAGGTTTTCATGAAGTGGGTTTGGTGACATATTTATTACACACTTCCTATCTAGCTCTTATGGGGCCCTTTGGGTACCTGGAAATATATTGTTTGGTAAACACATTATTGGCATAGAATTGTTGTTGTTGGGGTAGCATCTGTATGCAACCTGGGAAATACATTGCTATTGTTTAGCTACGTTTGGAAGAAATCTGGGAAATTCATTACTGTTATTTTGACTAGGAAATACATGTTAATTTTATCTATAGTAATGTGATTTTTTTGTACAGTTCTCTCTTTGTTTTTTCCTTATTTAGGTTAAAATATCAATTAAAACTACTTTGTGTTCAAATATCTGTAGGCAATATCCACATGGGTTTTGATGAAATAAATTGATGTGTGTATAGGAAGCCTATCATATTAATTTTGTGAAATTTGAGTGAATTTTTCCCCTTCACATGAAAGCCAAATCCAAAATTTTTGATTCTCAAATTTGATATACTCTGTAAACATCTAGGATTATATGGAATTACCATTTATTTTCAATAGAAGTACTATAACTTAAAAAGATGAGTACAACAAGAACGCCATTAAGGACATAAGAAAATTGAAATATGTTGCAATTGTCCTTAGCTAACAAGGATCGATTGTTGAAAAAATTGGGTCGTGATTTATTAGTACAAGTTCTTATAATTGTTGTTATCGACTCCTCTGTGCATGTCAGCGTCTCAGATTTGCTATGTAGTCTCTGATATACTGATCGAACTATTCATAGAATTGGCATTTTTAGTCTGTATTACATAGGAATACTAGAAATATCGCTAATTAAAATAAATATCTCTAATTTGACCATTTTAAGTCAAAATTAAACATTCATCCAAAACCCAAATTAAAGCACAAAATAATAACATAAATGAAAGTATTAAAGTACAAAAATAAATTCTTTTTTTATCATTTTAAATCTAGGGAAAATTTCGTATAGAACGCTAATTCCTCATATTATTTCATGGTAGACCCTCGTTCTATTTTTTTTTTCAAGCGGCATAAGGAAATTCCTAAGGATTTCATCGTACCTCCTCATCTCTTATCTCCCTCTTTTATTGACTTTTGACCATAAAAATTAGCCCCAACAAATCTTTTTATACCATTTCATCTCAAAAACGTTTTTAACCCTT